>VDFB02373365.1:237387466-237424459 GCA_007258455.2 Sequoia sempervirens
TGAATCATCAACACCTCTTGAAGAAGAATTAAAATATGATATTTCACAAGATAAAGCCAAAGATATGAATCAGGAGGTTATCCTACTTATGGAGGATACTATCACTTATAAAATTGGATCACTTACCTTTTTTAGGGCAGGCTATATTATCAATGAAGAAGCTATCACCTTTGAAGATCCACAACAGAGCAGAGAAGGAGTAGTACCTTTTTTCCAAGGTAAATCATATCCTATTGCAAATATAATGTTTCAACAGATGAATTATCAAGGTAGAGGATTAGGCCTACATGAATAGGGTATCCTAGAACCAGTGAAAATTATTGGAAGTCCTAAGAATAAAGGTCTTGGTTATTTTGTAATTAAGGGATCTAAACATATCAGTGATACCTCCACATTACTGGGGGAACTTCATTTCAGGCAAACGTCAACATAGGAAGCACAAAGAATCCTTACAATGAAACTAGTGCCAATACTACAACCAGCCACGTCATGAATCTTCATCCACCCATCACCCCATCCACATATTGGGACTAACATCAAAAGAAATACTTGAATCAAAGCATGAAGAATGTTATCAAAGAAAAAGAAGTTAAGAAGCATAATGGACAAATCAAATACACATGGATACCAAAATATACAAAGAAATATTATCCCTATCAAACTCCATCAGTCAAAGAAACTATGGAACAAAATAAAAAATGGAGAAGTATCCATAAAATATTTCCACAAAGGAAAAAATTAACTTCTCAAGAAACATACAAAGTATATTGAGCAATTGGTCCAAATTCCACGCACACTTTCGTATCCACCCATCATTGCTCATCTTCCCAAGTTTGGAGAGTCAAAGGTTCCAAGTTGTTAACCAATCCATCTCCTATTCCTAAACACACTCCACTATCCACTCCTACATGCATGATATCCAATTCTTACATTGACCCTATATTGGCAGCAACCCTTAATCCTAAGGATTTATAAGGTATTTTATTGTGATGTGTGCATAAAGATAGAGTTAATTCTAATATCAACAAAGTAGATCAAGAATCTCAAAAATTGTATTCAAGTGCACGTATCTTGGAAAAGAAGCTTCTTCAAGTAGGATATCAATGGCACATTATGAAATAAGTATATAAATCAACACCACAAGGTGGTTCAACATGAGCTTAAAATCTTAAAAAAAAGTAAAAAAAAGTCATGAAAATAGTAAAGAAAAAAAATCATCCTCCAGTGAAAACCACTATGGTGGTGCTTTGGACAGGCACCATGATGAAAACATGGGAAATAGGCATCATGTGTAGAATTGAGAATCTACATGCGCTAATTTAGGTGAAAGCATCTCATCTCATCCATCAAAAAATCCAACATTCCATCCATCGTATCCATAATTAATGCATTCATTCATGAACCATTTATCCAATCCATTTTCAGCCATCTGCATCCATCTTCCAAGTTATCTTGATCTTGAAAAATTTGGGTGCATACTTTGTACTTGCTTATGGTAAACATCTTGACATGAGGCATTTTCATTGATCCTATCCTACCTAGTATTATCTAAGCCATGAAGCATTATCCAAATGAGCATTCTTTATTCAAACACCTTATCTTATCACAAGATAATCCATATCCATCCATCCAAGCATCCATCCATGGTACTCCATACATTGCTAGAAACTGGGGGCATATATTTATATATTGCTTTGGAAATAAACCTTGATCTATATCTTCCAACTTATGTGGTGATCCAAACATTGGAAATAATGAAATCGAATTGGTCAAAGCATTTGTGATCCAAAATCCAAATCACTAGCCCATGGAATATTTTGATGAGAAGAAGTTCCTTATCAAGCATTATCTTTCATCGAACATTGATCCAAACAATCAGTATCAGTTGCATCTAATTTATCCTTCAACGTCACATCAAATCATTCAAAACAAATTTTGTTCCAAATCAAGCTTCAAAATCCTAATCAATCAAATCCAATCAATCCATCATCATCTCAAGATATCCTTCCCAATCCTCATGTTGCTTAACACTATCCTTGCATTGTTGTGTATCCTCGACAATGTTATCATCAATCAAATCTAATCAATCTATCATCATCTTGGGATATCCTTCCCAATCCTTGTGTTGCTTAACACCATCCTTGCATTGTTGTGCATCGTCAACAATGTTATTATCATCAATCCATCAATCTAACCAATCAACCCTAGCTTATTTTTCAACAAAATCCAAAAATAGATCACTGATATCATCATGCATATCCATATCCAAATTGTCAAAACATCAAAAAACACAAAAACAAACAAAAAACACAAAAAATATTCCCAAAATCATCCAATCCCATTTTGCTTTCACCCGTGATAATCAATCATCCATAATAAATTAATCATCACCTTCATCCTTTGGTAACACAAATAGAAACAACCACAACAATCAGCAAAAGGAAAACTTCAAACATAAAATCAAAATCAAAATCAAACTCTTGATATTTTTAGCAAACATGTCAATCGACCTTATATCAACAACCTTTCAAATAACCTAAACAACTTTCCACCATCCACTAACATGTCCTAGGATGCATCCTTCCTACAATGGGAATTATCTTTAGCAAACACTTTGGATACTTATCCTAAACAAAATGCATCCCCTTGGCTAGAGGTATGAAGAACATTGGGTTGTTTGTTCACTTGATCTTTTCTTTGATTTATCTTATTGTACTCATTCCAATGACCTCCCGATGATGTCTAATTAAAAAAAAAGAGAGAAAGGAATGGGGAATTAATCATTATATTTCATTTATTGTGCTTGTTGAACATTCTTGTAATATAACTTGGTGAATACTTTCTTTGTTAGGTATGTATGGAAGGTGTTGTTGATGGTGTTTTCTACACAACAACAACTCAGACAAGATACAAATATCCTATCTCTCTTGAAAGGTAAATCTCTATCAGAAAGCCTCAAGAGATAACCCCAAGGTCTCTAATGTTAGGTCTTGACAATGCATAAACAATTCAGTGATAATGTGAAAATGTTGGTAATCATAAGGGGCCTTACAAATGAACAATACTAGAAGTGTACTTTCATCAGATGCAACAATATGGTGATGCTTTCAGTCCTAAAACTAACCCAAAATCAAAATAAACAGCAAAAGAGATAAGGGTTTAGAGAGATTTCTAAAACTAAAACCTAAGATCAATCACAACAATGATGAATGATACAAATGGACAGATCTCCAATAAAACCAATCTCTACTTGATCAAGTACAAGCCCACAACTCTACAGAAATGGTGCAATATTCTAAGGAAACTGAAATATTCATCCACATACCCAATAACTAGCGCAATGTAAACAAGCATCCACAGTTGAACTTAGCACAAAATAAGGACTAGACTAACTTTACACAGCAAATTACAATCAAAAAATTGCTAAAAGTATGGACCAAAGATCGATCAACATCATTAATATTTTACCATTATTGCAAAATAACTGAAATCTAACATCTAACATTGAGAATTGAGAACAAGAAACCATAAATAATCAAAGTGTAACACAAATCTTGCCAAATTAACAATCCAATTGCATTAACTTCTCCAACATTATATAAAAAAATTCAGTCTCTCCTCTCTCCTACATCTACTGACTTCTCTAACTTATCCAATTCTGGCTTTTATAGCCTCTAATCAATGTTATTCTTTGAACCAATGCAGCAAGTGTTTTGCTTCAAAGAGGGGGAAAATGTAGACACTAAAAATGTCTTGATTGATACTATGCATCTAATTCTAATCAACTAACACTATTTCTTCTTAAATCACTTCAAATGGATCAATTAATTGAATAATCAATATTATTTAATTAAAATCAGCAAATTTAGCTATTAATCAAATAATTAGATTTATTGATTAATTCACCCTTCTTCTAACTAATTATTCATCTTATTTAATTAAATCCTCTCTTAATCCTTCCATTTGATTAAAATTAATCAAATCAAATGTCACATCTCCTAATTCACTCCAATTAATTAATTCTTGATTAATTAATCCTAAATCAGCTTTCTAATGATCATTATCAAATCCTCCAGCTTTTAACTCCTCCAGAGTTAAATCAACCATGGTCAACTAACCAGGTTGCACATGAAAATAATTTCAATTAATTATTTAATTCATCCATTTTCCCTCACAAGGGCATATTATGAAGAATATTCCTTTCAACCACCTTTTAATTAATTTCCCTCCAAGGTTTTCAAAAACCTATACATCCTCTTACATTTGCAATAACTTCTCTTACAACCTTTCAAATCCTCTTACATCATCTCAAATCTCATTCAATTCTTCTTGCACCAATTTCAAATTCTCAACTCACAATATTTACTTCTCTTCCATCCTCCTCCACTCACACATTTCCAAAAAAGTGCTCCACCCTCATCCAATAAAATTATGACACTTGGCGCATTCTTATTGGCTCTCAATTTATCCCACATTCACCAATTTCATCCATTCTTCAACCCTTCTTTCCTATAAATAGAGGATTTCTCTATTGAGTATGGATCCATAATCATATCCACAACTTCATGCATTATCACTATAGCCATTTGAGTTCTTAGTTTTCCATCATTTTCAAAATTTCATAGCTATATTATAGTCAATTTCATCTTTGGATCATCTTCAACTTCATCAAGCTTATCAAGGGATTGGGAAAGGGCTTCTTTCCACATCAAAGGAGCACCACTCCCCCTATGGGATTGAGGTTTGGTTAGCTTAGTTGATTTCATATTGTGTTCTTGTTTTATTTTCATGTTTTCAACTTTGTTTCTCCAAGAATTTCATAGGGAGCATTATATTTTCTTTTCTAACATGTTTGACATTGTTTTGTTGATCAATTGTTAGCTTGTGCAGGTTTTGTGCTCACAAGAGTATATATATCCTACTGATGATGACATTTGGTCTTCATTTCCTGGCATACTAGACATTACCTTGCCATATTCCATGTAGCCTCTTACTCCATCTTTTCCAGGTTATAGTGGTTTTTCATCTGACAATTCCCATTTTCGTTCCAATGTCCTAACCCTAACATTAATTTCCTCATTCCATTTTTGAATCTTCCAAATTTTTGGGTACATAGGTTCTTTTGTATCCAATAATAGTCTATTTCTTTGACTAGTTGAAAACTTATTTTACAATCTCATGCCATCTTTAATTCCCATGTAATAATGGTTATAAGTTTTGCAAAGATAAATCTCATTTATCTTAGGACATCCACATCATGGATTTCTTTCATCCTTGGATTATTTTCAAAGATGTAATCCATCTTTCAACTCAATCAAATTTCCTCAATAAATTTGGTACTAATTTCGAGTATTAATCCTTGTTTAATCATGTTTATCCCTAGAAGATATCAAATTTAATTTTATATCCAATTACCAAGCACAAATATTTCTCATTGGTTTCATTCATTCTCTTAATCATATAGGAGAGTCCTACTTTGGTATATCCTTTATTTTGAGCATAAGTAACAATCCTAGTGTTCTACTAAGTAAAAATTCCCAACATTTCACAAAAATGCTATGTTACAACATAACAATAGATGCTTCCCTTTGAGAGTGTATCCTCTTTTAATATAAGAGTCAATCAAAGTAGAGTTTTGTCAATACTATGGCTTCCTTTCTAGAGTGTAAGGTAGCTTCTTTAACTCACTAGGTATCCCACCTATGTTTCCACTCATATAATTTCATAGTTCAAGTGATATACACATTCACATGGGTGAATCTCAATATCAATATCCCCTTCCAATTCTTAGGATAGAGTCATCAATCAATGACTAGTCTAATGTTATAGGTTTCTCTATCCTATGTGTCCCAATCAAGACCAAATGCATAGCTCAACCAAATAAGTTATTTCCAACTTATAGGTATTAAAGAGTAGTCAAGTACATAACCCAACACAATAGGTTAAATCTTATCCTAATATCTCTTTCTTCATTTGAATGAACTTCTTGTCCCAATTAGATTATTACAAACATAGGGTTTCATTAAAGAGTAAAGTAGTGATCAAGTGATTAATCAAGTAAAGATAATTGATGCATTTGCATAGCATCATATCCTACCTTATTTTCCATTCCATCTCTATGGCTTATGGCTAAACCTTTTCATCTTTGGGTCTCTTAGCATAGTAATCTATAGTGTCAAGTCACTTTAGGACATGGATATATTTTATAATATGTGTTATTACTACTTATGTATAGAAATAACATCATTATCTACTTCCCCTATATAAGGTGTATAGGAGTGTAGAGACACTTTCTTCCAATCACGAGTAATCCAGATAAGCCCTTTCCACTCCCATAGGCAATGATATTCCTTATCATGTTCAAATTATCTATCTATCCTTTTCTAAGGAAGAAATGACAATATCATTTGATTCTTCCAATCAAATAAATATAAGGTATGGGATGATAATAGGTCATAATCCTTGACCTTTCCAATTATCTTTTTCCAGAAATCCCAATACCCTTTTCCTTGTGGTCATAAAATGTATGACTTAATTGTCATTGTGACTTGCTGAGAAGTCATTAATTCTTTCAAATTGAGAACATACCCACGTTTTTAATTGGGTAGGGTACTTAACTCAAGTCAATCCACTCTCTTCCTTCCACCCTTAGTGTTTCCACAACTTTCGATCTACTCAAATCTAAACTCATAGCAATACTTGCTTCTTTGAAAGAATTTGTAATTTCATGTTGTTGGCTTTCCATTGCCTTTACCTTACCTTATGGCATACCTCAAATATACTCTTACCCAAAGTTTGATTCATCATTGATTTCTATCTCCTAGGTTTCAACAATTTGGATCATCCCTTAGGAGATCTAATGAATAATCAAAAACTTAGAAGTTAAGAGGCACACCATTATTCTCACTCTTTTTCCAATATCCTTTTTGGTAGAGGAATATCCATCCTCACAAGCCTCTTTTGTTGATGTACTTTTCAACTTAGAGTGTTGCTTCCCTTGCAACTTCTATTATTTTGACACATAGTGCCACATTGTATTCCCTTTCCTTTTGGGACTTCTAAACAAATTTTGACTTCCACAAACATGTTGGTGAGTTCAACTTATACTCCAACCAATCTATGTACTATCCAAACCTTTGTCAGGCTAACCTGATTTACCTTTACAAGTTTCTTTCTCATAATCACTTTTTCAAATGCTCTTATTCCAATGTTTGGTATCCTATTCTCTCATAACCTTTAGAGTTACCAGGGTTGTTTGGTCTCTTTTTCTCATTTTAATCAAAACCCCAATAATCTTATTGATTTTGGTTGGTGGAATCATGTCCATGCCATTGATTACTTTGTTTCTGACCATTTCGGTCTTTGTCCCTTACTCCTAAGGTACTAACTCTTTTCTTGCAATATCCTATATTTACATAAGAATTTAAGTTTATGTCAAGAGTTCTCCAACCCTTGTGGATACCTCCTTCATTGAATTCCTACTCCAATCTAATTAATGTTGACATTGCATACAAATAGATTCATAGTGTTTTTACCAAATCCAAAAGTTTATAACTCTTAACAACTATAGTTCGCTACTATAAAAGGATTATCGCATTCCTTCTAATTACCTTAGAGTCATAAAACTATTTCATTGGATAATGGTTCCTACATAACCTGATTGCATAATCTTCTGCAATTCTAGGTACTATCAATAGTTGTTGGTTTAGGATTTCCTACTCTAGGGATGAATCTTAACTAGTCCCAATTACTCAAATTCCCATAAATTATCATCTTCCTTTTCACTTCCCTAAGTTCTTTCTCTTTCTGTTGTGGCGCAAAAACTTTTCAACCATTATCTTTTGATAAGGTTTATGCATTGTTGCGTAATGAGCTCAAAGGTTTCAGTGGAGAACCTGGTAGCTCTGATACCATATGTAATGTGCCTACCCTTCAGTGCAGTAAAAATAACTAATTTTACATCATACAAGTAAATAAGCATGCTAACAAGACATTGCAATAAAAAAAAATCTTTTAATGAAAATATACGAACAAGGTTACAATCACAAGTACATGTAACAAGAATACATACCTTTACTAGCATAGCTCCAATGAGCTTTAGAAAAAATAGTGGTAAGATAGTCTAGTAATCCATCCTTTCAAATCTTGGTTCTTTGATCACCTATTGTGGAGGAGAAGCATCACTCAGACACTTTTTTGCCAACCACAGACTCATAATGTGATACCCCACACATCTATCATTTGATATATGGCCCTTCCCTTCAATGAAGAGATTGGTAGAGGAACCAATAATGACAACTAATTGAACATAGTGATTTGTCCTACATAACTAGAACCTGTGCAATCCAGCAACTCTCAAACTAGCATGTAATATAGGATCACGATGAACTAACAGTGTAATCTCGAGCATCACACAATATAAGTGGATGTCGTACATTGCACTACTTTGATCAAAGTGTTTCATTCAATATGTTCTACTAAGGGTCATTTTTAACATACAGTATTCAAGGCCAATTTAACTTAAGGTTATCTTTAGCTAGACATAGGTATTGTCCTTCAATGGTTAAATCTGTCACCCCAGACTAACCTACAACAAACTAATCTAATTGGGGATAACCTACTCAACTAGTAAGTACATAGGATAGGTATATCCTTCAATGGATAGTCCATCATCCTAGATAACCTATTCTCAAACAATCTACTTATAAGTATATTAAACCTCTCCCATACTGGATGACCTCTCCTAGGAGTAAACACAAGCTTTCCTAGTTAAATAAATAACTTAGCTAAGTGTATCATATGTATTATACATGTTCCATCAAATCTAGTATATAATACTACTGACAAACATCCATCTCCTACTATGGAGTAAATACAAACACATTGCATCCCATGTTCAAACATGTCAAGTATAATTAAATACCTATGTTGTACTACATGTAGCATAATCAAATACCTTTATTAAGCAATCACTTCGAAATATATAGTATAATTAATTTCTTGTGTCAAACAATATCTCCTATCCTGGAGTACCTAAAGTCACAATATAAAACTAGCTTTAAAAGCTGTAATCCCCTATTTCAAGGCAATAATAAATACTTTTATTGCTCAAAAGAAAATACATTTCATGCAACATAGAAAACACTTCAGTTTTAAGTAAATAATAGGAAGAAGAATTCCTCGTGCTTGTTTTTTATTATCTCAATGATGTCAGTGCAGCCCTCTCCAATAGTAGTTCTGCTTAATTTAGTTCCCAACACAACTCCTTTTCTCACTCTCATTGATAGCACTCTACTCTCAGAAAATTAATCAACTCATCATCACATAATTTATCTCTTCTCAGAAATAGATCATTATTCCTCAAAAAATTCCCTCTTTTCCACTCTCAGAAATCAAATATAACTAAACTGGAAAAACACAGAAGGATTAACTAGCAAAGCGTATACTTTGGTATGATACACCTTCCTCAATGATTATTCAGAAATAAATGATGTTGGTAACTGTTATTTACTCTTAACTAGTAAATGAATGATACTCAAGGTAATTCGAATATGAGTATGTGACAGCTCCAAACAATGTTAACCAATGATATGAAAAAGGCAATAGAGAAGTGAATGAATGAAATTGAATGAGAGTGAATGAATATGAATGAATCTTGAATAACTGTGAAATGAGTAAATAAGAATAAATTGAATTCCTAAATTAGAAGGCTGGAGCAACTATTTATAGATCCCAATCTCCAAAAATTTCCTTTTGTTTTGCCATGTGGTTTTCCACCACTATTGTTGGACATTTTCAATCTAGAGGTGGTGCTAATTCCATGCCATACTCAGATGTTTACAGGGTGAGTTGTCCTCCATTTCATACTAGCATTATGAAGAAAAATTCCAAGGAAAATGATGAAAATTATATCAATCGACACCTACAGAAATAGTTTACAAATGTGGCACCAGACTTCTATAATGGAAGATTTAAGATGATAACAGAAAAAAGGTCATTTGTTAAATCATGTACACATAGCCTATTTTCCAAGCTGAATTGACAGAGCTTCTTAACTACATTGGATTTATTCCTTGCCACGAGATTGGTCAAATATTCAAACACCTTTGTGTTTCATATTTGTGTGCATTTTACCAGGGCACACAACTTCTTCAAGCACCACATTTGATTCAAAAAAAAAATCCATAGTTTAATCGATATGTTATATCTATTCATAAATATTTGATTCTAATGTTCAAATGATATGCTTCAGAAATATTTCAATTCCAAATTGAAGTGATAGATACATAATCTATTAGGAAATAATTCGATTTCCTAAGTTGAGAGATCAATATTAAATCAATTATGAAATAATTTGATTTCCAAAGTTGAGAGATTAATATTAAATCAATTAGGAAATAATTTGATTTCCAAAGTTGAGAGATTAATATTAATTATATATTTTATTATATATATATATAATTATAGTTCATAAATAATATATATATATATATATATATATTAAATACCTTGGTGTAATATATATATGTGTGTGTGTATTAATTTCACTATAATATATATAATATTAATATATATTTACATATATATATATATATATTTACACACATATATATATAAATATATATATTTGTCCCATTATATATATATTGTGAGCCAGTCAGTATACGTCTAATATATATATATGTAAATTTGTTTGGTAATAATAATATAATATTATTAATATCAACATAATACAATATGTGTGCATATATACATATACATATATATATACCTCTATACCTCTATGTACATGTATGTGTAGGTATACCATATTGAAGCATCTGTATGACTATATTCATTTGTCAACATATGCTTGTATCAATATGTATATACATATGGATACATGTATGTACTATATATATGTATATATGTCCACTTCCTATTCACTTACATCCATTTACGTTACCATCATGTAATGATCGTAATATCACAAGATAGATACATAGATAAACATCACTCATAAATACATACAGAAGTAGACAAGGCTCCTAATGAAAACATACAAGCTATGGATGACTTACCTATAACCCACACAAACTGACTTGATTATATCAATCTATGGTGACATGTGTGTATGCTCAAATAGTTTAGTTTACTGGTTACCCAACCAAGCTCCTCTCTGAGTGATTCTTCCCCTTCCCTTGGAGAAATGGAAATTTACTTGCAACCACTAGCACATACCTTGGCAGTCAATTGTTCACAAAAATAAGCTTTGTGAGACAAGAATGAAGTGAACTATGATAGTCATGAGGTATATAGGATTTATTTGAGTCAAAAACATTGTGAGGTATATGGTAAATTAGAATGAAATTAAGGCATTGATTGGTATGCCATCTCAATGTTATAAGATTTCTTAGGTTGGAGTAAAACTAGTCCAATACTAGATACACACTAATTTGATTCAAAGATGACATATGAGAATGAATAAATTCATGTTGATGCTAACTAAATCCAAAACTGAAGAAAACCAAAACCAATATATTGATGGATTCTATGAAAACCTTTAATTATAGGAATTTCTTTAATATGCAAATTTATTTTTTGATCAGTAGTCATTAGTTGAGGTGAATTGATGGCAGTGTGTATGTAGCAAACCAATGATTTCATACTCCATAGCGATAGGACATGTAATTACCATAATTGTTGAAGACTCCTAAAACATGCACACATGTGTCCAAAATTGAAGAAGGAAAAGAACTTCTGAATTTAGATTATTGAACTAATGTTGATATGAGGTGAGTAACTTTAGATAATTTAGCAAAGTCTAGAATCTATCATTCAAATATTTGGTAGAAGCTATCTCTGATGTAGTAGCATATATGTTCCCACTTATTACAATTAATAATCATGCAAAGTTGCACATATAAACACTATTATTTTGCACTCAATGTTAGAATAAATGAGGAATTCAAACTTTCAATGTTCATCTGGTTATCAACTAGAGGACTTTGAGCCAACAATTCAAAATAATGAAGCATGGAATTAAGAAAAATGTTAACAAATAAAACAAACAGTCCACTTATATCTATTGCACATATAAACTCAGTGAAAAATCTTGATGTATGACATGCAATAGAGTTTTAAAAGAAAAGAGTACAAGAATTGAAAGAAAACAAATATCTAGACAAACGAATGGCTCAACATATCACAGGATCACCGTGCAATTAATGAGAATTTCAAGTAAACACACTGGTTGATATTATTCTATCATTAAACCTAATACAAGATGTTTATGGGAATTGGAGGCATTTTTGTAGTTGGGGCAATGGTAGCTGGCTACATTAGTTGATGTTCATGCTCTCCTCCCCCCATTTTCTCAAAATTAGCCTCCTTCCTCCTATTAGAGTGAAACAATATTATTATATGAAAAGTAATCAACTAGAAGTACAAAATACATAAGATGTGTATGGGAACTTCACCTACATTATCAACACCTGCAACACTAGAAATTGGTGCAAATAATCATCCCCAAATATGTATAATTCCTTCTCCATGTTCATTGAGCTCGTCTAAGGTCTTGTCCACATCATTGATTTTCCTAAAGTGCATTGCCACTCACTGATGTAAATTTTCAAACAAGAAGAGCTGCCACCAGAAAATATCTAAGCAACAAATTCAAATGTTAGAATATCCATACCTCTATAAATATAATTCACCATAAGTAGACAATATGATGAACGAGTTGAAAGATTGTTACTAAAATTAAAATTAAATAGAAGGTAGGATATTTTTTGGAATGCAAGACTTTGTAAAAATTGACACTCTTAGTTGGACTCATAGGTCACTATGATAATTATTTTCAAAATGATCAGTGAAGTTATGATCAACATTAACAAGAAAAATGAAAACAAATTATTTCCAGTGCACTCTGTAATGTCCCCTCCTAGCCTCTGTGTGGTGGAAATCACCTCTAGCCAATTCCTAAGTTCCTGGTTGCTAGATGGTTCAGTTAATAGACTCAGATCTAGTTTGGGTTTGTTGTTTGTCAAGACTTTCTATTTTTAGTAGGGATAGTTGGATGCTCACTGTCTATAGTGAGCCTTGGTGCAACGTCAATTCCTCTCCAGTTTGAGCCTTTGGATGGTAACTTACTATTTTTAGTACTTACTAAAAATAGTAAGTCTATTTTTGGAACACTAGACTAGGCCAAGCTTGTCAATGTAGCATATTCACTTGATAAAGTTACTTTGAGAAAATCCTTTTAATATTTGTATTATGCCTCGAAATATGTGCCTAATAAAGGTTACTTTATATTTTAATTTAAAAAGGGGACATAAGGGGGACACTTTATAAAGTGACCTTGGACACCTAGCATAACAACTTAAAGTTGTTTTTAAATGGATCATATTATAATATTTTCTCCTTGGGCACCCATGTTATGAGGGAAAGTATTAAAATTAAATTAAAATCAAAAGCTATTGAGGAGAAGCATGGATTTTAGGGTTTCTTGGTCACCCTATCTTGGAAGCTTGGATAAAAGAAATTTTTGGAGGCTCATTTATTTATGCTAAGTTTTTGAGAATAAAGGGATATGCTGTTGGTTTGAAACTAGGGATTGTAGGATGAGTTTGAGGACGAAAACCCTTAGTTTCTAAGACTAGACCTGGTGGTGAAAGACCTTGCTCAGGCTAGTGTTTGGTGATTTCATTCAAAGATCACAAGTGTGCTTCAAAGATGAAGATTTATCAATATTTTTAAGTGGATTTCAATTAGTTTTTGGGTGTGAGTTTGTTGGTTTTTTTGTGGTGTATTTTCTCTTTTAGTTGGGCATGTTTATTTGTAGTTTTCTGGAGCTTTCTTTTGAACTTGGGAACCATATTTTTGCTTATATTTATGAAATGAAGAAGGGTTTCAAAATGGGTACTTGATGAATCCATCTCTCTTGCAAGGGTGACCATTTCAAGAAAAAGTTCAAATTTTTTGATGAAGATTTCATTTTTCCAAGCAAATCATCCTTTCTAGGGTGTATGGCCTAGTGCTAAAGGGAGTATGGACTCAAAGGTTGTTGGTTTCCACTTTTTTTATGATCATTCTAAAGGCTATGATTGTTGGTTGAGGGCGTATTCCAGCTAGGTGTTGATGGTTGATAGTATTGGTGTGGCGTAGCTTCAAGGAGATCATTATTTGTTGATTATTCACTCTTTTCTAGGTCTAATAAAGCTTTAAATCTAATATTGATATTATTATTGTATGACTAAAATAGTTTTGAAAAGAAATCAAAATATCATAGCTTTCTAAAAGTGCTCTTTCTAGCTTTTATCTCTTCATAACATTTTTTTTTATGCATTTCTTTGAATAATCAAATGCAAAAGTTAAACCCTTCACAAGCATTGCAAAACACTTCAAGAAACTCACAAACAACAAGCAACAACATAGAGAAAAACAAAAAAAATAAGGGGGTTGTTTATTACACACTCTTCCTACACATAATCTTCAAAAAATTAATATATTTGATCACGATGACATAAATATTTATAGATTTATGAGCATCATTATTTCATGCCCATGTGGATATTTATAATGCCAATAAAAAAGTTTTTGTCCTATTCTTCCTATTGGTAGCTTGTAAAATATATATAATCCTATTTTTTCCCTTCAAATTTTCCTTATCTTTCATGTTACATGACAAATAATTAAACCAGAAGTGTTGATTAAAAATCTTCTAGTGTGAAATTTTTGAGACTTCTTTTTCATCAACATTTCTGATCACACTCCATGATCCAAAAAAAAAAAGTTCTAAGTTTTTACCACTCTTTCTAATTAATTTTCATGGACTGTAAAACATCATGGGTCTAAACAAATGATGAGTTGAAACATACTTACATTGATTTTTGTATCTCTTTCATTTTAGCCTCTACAGTTTTCATTGCATCTGTTGTAACAACTATATCTATTGTACAGTCCAACATGCTAATATGAAATTGCTCTCAAAAGTTAGTGTACAAATTAAATTAAACTTTAGAATCAAAAATTTTTAATCTTGACTTGAACTTTATTGGGAAAATTTGATTCTGAGGTAAACTTATACCAATTCCTTAATACATGATTGAAAATTTTCCAATTGCTTAGTGTGTGCCTCATCATTTCTTTTTGTATTTAGACATTGTGCAGCCACTGCATAGAAATTAAATTCAAATTAAAAGAATGAGGCATCATTCAACTAGACTTAACTACATGGGATTTATAAATATTGGATAAATCCTTATTGCTCTTAATTCAATATGAATCCCTCATTACTCTGACTCTTTGAGTAAAGTACCTAAAAAGAATTTTCATACATGGATTGGAAAATATTGAAAATGCAATGGAATTCTACAATTTTCTAAAGGAAACTGAAATGGTTGCCTCATTGTGAGAAAAAAAAATTGGGTCTTGTTGAAACATTTAAGGCAATGCAACAGTTTCCCAGAAATTATTAAAGAATTCTCAAGAAAATGTATGTAAGCCAGGTGCCATAAAATGGTGGATCCTTTCTTAAGGAAATTAATGCCAAAAATGTTTAAGGGTTTCCATGAAGCTGTAATAGTTGGTAAGTTAAATAGGTACATCCTTATGCTACACTACTTTCATATCTGAGACACCTTATTCTTGAAGTAAACATTGTGAATTAACTACTACTCAAGTTCTAGGGCATCTTCTTGTTTCCTACAACCCAATACACAAATAGGCGTGCATTACAAATTTTATTTTTGCTTTGTAGGATTGCCAATGTATGATTTTAAGATATTCTTTTAGGAAGTTGAACATACTCCTATTCAACATCAAGGAACATCTAATCCTTTCTTAGATTGTTGGATATGACATTTCATTGATGTCAAAGATGATATAAAAGGAGAACTAATCGCTTCATTCAAGAGAAGATTACATTATTTCAAAGTGATAAAAGACATGTTTATAATTCATAAGTATTAGTTGACCTTTTGATGCAATGGCAAGGTGGTAAATCAATTCACAAACACAATTTTTTGCAATTCAAACCAACTTTTTTCCCATACAACTCTACTTCATCAACTCTTCACTATTCAGCCTAGTTTCCTTGTAGGTCTCCAACTTGATGTCTTCAGAAATATCTTTTAGAGAAGGCATTTAGTCAACAAAATCCACACCTTTTTAGACCCCATTATGCTCTCACAAAACATAACTCAAAACCTCAATAGGTCTCTTTGGACCAACTCCACAAAAATTAGGTTTCTACGTTGTCTAGACCCCAAATTAGGTCTCTTTTTCAAAGGAAGTCCCCTCTAAACCTTCTATCAAAACTAAATAACTCTTGACATAATTTTTTCAAGTCTCAAAACCTCCAAATCACCAACTTCTAAGAGTTAGAACACCCCCCCAATGCTCTTATCCACCAAACCCTAACTTTAGGCTTTTTATGCTAGGAACAATGAGGGTTATTGAAAACTAATCCTCCAAACCTTCTTCCAGCCTGCCACTACTTTAATCACACTAAAATATTTCTGTACTTTCTCACAAATCCATTACCTATCCTTTTGCAACACTATATCATCAAACACTCACCCTAAAGCGTCATTTTCACTCCAACATACACTAAATTATTAACTAGGGAATCAAGCCCGGACTCTCAAAAGATCTCCCCTACCCTCACAACCATGCACTAGCCTAATTCCTACTGCATAGGTCCCATTACACTTAGATACAATGGGAAAAATTAGTGGAAGGGCCCTTCAATTCATTTTAAAAAGACTTTCAAACCCTTAACATGGTATATACAGACTGTTATAGAAAATTGATCCAAAACTACACCAAGTTCAATGATAAACTCTCAAACCTAAAGGAAAGATGTTACCAAAATCTATCTTTAATTATTTCAACAACTTTTGGAGCACATTACTTCTATACGGGGTTGTATAGGTCTAAGAAGCAATGAAAATTATAGAGAATTTGTTAAAAATAGGGCTATTTTGTATTGATTCTCATTTCAAAACATTGAAGTGAGCTTTACATCGATGTCCTTGAAATATTTAAAAATTTCCCACCAAAAACCAAACTAAAAAACTTCCTAAACTGCCCTTTAAACTAAGATGACCATTGGAATTCCTCAACATGACATTTTTTCATTTTTGCATTGACAACATTTTGTCAATTTTTGCAATTTTTTACCATTTAAACCTAATGACTCCAAACCACACAAATATGACCTATTATATTCTAATTGGTCTATTTATACCTTATTTGAAGAAAAAGACTCAAAAATAACCTAAAATCTACCATATGACCACATTGGACAACTTTGACACAAAATTGCACTTGGTGCTCCTACACCATACAACTAGCCTTTTAAATTTTCTAAGTCTCTTGGAAATGGTATTGCAACCTATCCACCACTAAACATTCCATGCCTTTTTCCTCCTAGAATTTTTTCATTAGGTACTCCTTGCCATTGGTTGAATGTCCCTTAGCCTTTTCACCATCATGCACTAATGTTGTACCTATCCTGACATCTGAACACATTCCCTTATCAACTATCTCATGACTAATCCTCTTTTCCAACCTTGCAACATGCTCAAACCCATGCCAAACACTCTTATTCACTTCACCCTTTTCCTCTATCTCTATCCTTGAATTCTCTGTCCTAGATGCTACTATGCCATTAGATCTACAAGTCTATGTTTTAACAACATATGATTTCCTCTTCACCTCCTTTCCATTCAATGGACAAACTACTGTCCCCACCATAATTGCATCATGATTTATTGCTTTTTCACAAGCAATTCACCTTTATTCTACTCTTTTTCAGTCTGTGACACTAATCCACCTTCTTTCCTCTATAAAATCAGATTACTTACTATCTTCACATTCATTTCTTTCCTTTGTCTTGTTGTCCTAGCATATGTAACTCTCGTAACAGCTGCATATTTACTAATTTTGTTTTCTTCAAGCCTTATAGGCTCCTTCTTACCAATCATGATGATCTTAGCTGCCTTTCCCTTTTTTTCTTCATTCTCCTACAATGGTGTTAGTATGAAAGACTTTCCATACTTTTCAATAGTATAGGTGTTAGCTTTTCCATCATATAATGCTTTCCTATCAAATTTCCATGGTCTACCAAGAAGTAGATGGCAACAATCCATAGGTACAATGTCACAAAGCACCCTATCTCTATACCATCCAATTTGAAACTCAGCATATGCTTTCTCATTTACTAAAAGTGACTGATTACCACTTAACCAAGATTCTCTATAAGGTGATTCATGAGTTCTTTCTAATTTTAGTTTCTCTACCATATCCCTAGACACCATATTATTAGTTGACCGTGAATCTATGAAAACCTTGCATACTTTACCTCTACACTTGCATGTTTTCTTGAACAAGATCCTTCTTTGACTCATCTCCTCTTCCTTGGATTTCTTCAAGAGTGTCCTCGGCATCAATGTCTCTCTTGTCTCTGGAGCAGCAACACAACTATTGGAATTTGAACTCTCACATTCATCTTCTTGGACAATTTGTGCTCATCTTTAACTTCTCCTTTATCCACCACTTGATGTAGCACCAAAATTCTTAGGGCACGTGTAGTATGGGTGACCAAACTCATTGCAATTTTAGCATCTTCCAACAAATTTATTTGCACTTCTTCCACCACCAAATCTACCTCTAATACCCCTAAATCCACATCTAAAATCAGAACTTTACTCTTTACCTTTTCCTTCACCTTCTTGTTATTTATTTCATTGCTTTGAAGCATGAAAGGTTCCTCTACCTCTTTGATTGCCATCTCTTTCTTTAATGGACTTATCTTGTCTCCTCTTTAAATTTTCTTCCACCCTAATGGCTAACTGAAGACATTCTTCTATAGATCTTGGATTTTCCACAACCAATTCATCTTGAATGTTAAATCTAAGACCACCAAGATACCTAGAAAAATTTTCAACCTCATCCTCTTGTCTACCTTATCTTATGCTCAACTTATATAATTCATCTGTGTAAATTTTAACATCTAATTCTTTTTGCTTTAGATTTTGGACCTTCTTATACAATTGGACTTCAAAATCTTTAGGAAGAAACTTACCTTTAAGTTTTGCAACTATCCAGTCCCATGAAACTATCTTTTCCTTGCCTTTCTTTCTCCTCTCAACCTGCTCATAGTCCCACCATAACAATGCATTCCCCTTGAGTTTTTTCTTTGCTATCTTTACCTTCTAATCATTAGGTACTTCTTCACACTCAAAGTGATTATCCATGGCTGTAATCCAATCAAATAACTCTTCATCATTCAAATTTCCACCATACATGGGAAAATAAACCTTTACCTTGTGAGTATCACCTTTGACTACCTTAAGCAATTTAGCCATCCTCTGATCTACAGGGTCTAATTCTTCTTCCATATCTATATACTCTTCCTCTTCTTCTTCTATCTCACTCACATCACCCAACCCTGCCCCTCTTCTTTGATTTGACTCCAAGGCTGCAAGCTTGCTAAAACAACATTATGGTACTCCAATAACTTATCATGTTTCTCTTTTAACTCCCGCAACTCTCTAGCAACAACAACATTCTTAGGAGGCATCTTGACTTTACAACTTCCAAACTTCTTCTATGCAAACTTCAACCAATCACCTTCAAAATATGTACTAACTGCACTCTGATACCAATTGATGCAGTGACAGGGTGGTAAATCAATTCACAAACATAATTTGATGCAATTCAAACCAACTTTTTTCCCATACAACTCTACTTCATCAACTCTTCACTATTCAACCTAGTTTCCTTGTAGATATCCAACTTGATGTCTTCAAAAATATCTTTTAGAGAAGGCCTCCATTCAACAAAGCCCACACCTTTTATACTCCCATTATTCTCTCACAAAACATAACTCAAAACCTCAATAGGTCTCTTTGGACCAACTCCACAAAAAACAAGTTTCTAAGCTATCTAGACCCCAAATTAGGTCTCTTTTTCAAAGGAAGCGCCCTCTAAAACTTCTATCAAAACCAAATAACTCTTGATAGAATTTTTTCAAGTCTCAAAACCTCCAAATCACCAACTACTAGGAGTTTAAACACCCCCCCAACGCTCTGATCCACTAAACCCTAGCTTTAGGCTTTTTATGCTAGAAACAAGGAGGGTTATTGAAAACTAATTCTTCAGACCTTCTTACAACCTAGCACCACTTCAATCACACTAAAATATGTCTAAAATTGCTCACAAATCCACTGCATAGCCTTTGGAAACATTGTATCATCGAACACTCACCCTAAAGCACCATTTTCACTCCAAAATACATAGAATTATTAACTAGGGCATCAAGCCTCGGCTCTCAAAAGATCTCCTCTATCCTCACAACCATACACCAGCATAATTCTTACTACATAGGGCCCATTCCACTCAGATACAGTGGGAACAGTCAGTGGAAGGGCCATTCAATTCATTTTAAAATACTTTCAAACCCTTAACAGGGTATATATAGATTGTTACATAAAATTGATCCAAAACTACACCAAGTTCAATGATAAAATCTCAAACCTAAAGGAAAAATGTTACCAACATCTATCTTCAATTATTTCAAGAACTTTTGGAGAACACTACTTTTGTACAGGGTTGTACAAGTCTAAGAAACAATGAAAATTATTGAGAATTTGTAGAAAATAGGACTATTTTGTATTGATTCTCACTTCAAAACATTGGAGAGAGATTTACATGAATTTCCTTGGCATATTTAAATATTTCCCACCAAAAACCAAACTAACAAACCACCTAAACTACCCTTTGAACTAACATGACCATTGGAATTCCTCAACATGACATTTTTGCATTAACAACATTTTGTCAATTTTTGCAACTTTTTACCATTTAAACCCAAGGATTCCAAACCACACAAATATGACCTATTACATTCTAATTGGTCTATTTAAACCTTATTTGAAGAAAAAGACTCAAAAACAACATAAAATCTAACATACGACCACATTGGACAACTTTGACAAAAAATTGCACTTGGTGCTCCTGCACCACCTTCCTCCACCTTGGTGCTCACTCTACAAGTTACAAAATAATAATAATAATAACACTTATTCTATTAGCCAACCTCCTCTTTGGTGCCTTTCTTGGGTGAATTTAAATATTTAAAATAAATTTTGTTATGTCAAATCTTGGCCGACCTCCTTTTGGTGAAGTGCATGATTTGGATATAAATACAAGTTATTTTGGAGGTTAAAAAGTAAGCTCTTCAATAAAAAATAATTCCTTTTATAATTCCTTTTAAGAGAAAAACTAGGAGAAGAAGAGTAGATTTAAAAAGAAGAGGACCATATTTATCACATATTGTAGGAAATTTTATTGTCATTGATGTCAAAGATGGTATCAAAGGAGAACTAATTGCTTCATTCAAGGGAAAATCGTATTATTTCAAGGTGATAAAAGAAATGTTTATAATTCCTAAGTGTTGGCCTTCCTCCACCTTGGTGCTCACTTTGCAAGATACAAAATAATAATAAAAATAATACTTATGATGTCGGTTGACCTCCTTCTCTTTGGCACCTTTCTTAGGTGAAGTTAAATATTTAAAATTGATTTTATTATGTCAAATATTGGCTGACCTTTTGGTGAGGTGTATGATTTGGATATAAATACAAGTTATTTTGGAGGTTAGAAAGTAAGTTCTCCAATGAAAATTCATTCCTTTTAAGAGCAAAAATCAGGAGAAGAGCATAAATTAGGAGAAGAGTAGATTTATAACATATTGTAGGAAATGTTATTGTCATTGATGTCAAAGACAATATCAAAGGAGAATGCATCGCTTTATTCAAGTGTAAATCGCATTATTTCAAGGTGATAAAAGACATGTTTATAATTCCTACGTGTTGTTCGACCTTCCTCTACCTTGGTGATCAATTTGCAAGTTACAAAATAATAATAAAAATAATACTTATGTTGTTGGCTGGCCTCCTTTTGGTGAAGTGCATGATTTGGATATAGATACAAGTTATTTTGAAGGTTAGAAAGTAAGTTCTTCAATGAAAAATCATTCCTCTTAAGAATAGATTTATAGCAGACTTTCAAGGAGATCTATGGTATATTTATAGCAAACTTTTAAGGAGATTTATAGCAAAATTATAAGCAAACTAACAAGTAGATCTTATGAAGGAATTCACACAACAATTATGCTTTGAAAAAGAAATATTCAAGAATAATAAAGTTTTTTTCACTTGGAGGTTGGTGCCTCATAATTGAAGAGATTGGTGTCTCTTTCTAATTTGGTGCTTAGTAGAAGAGATTGGTGTTTCTAGTGGGTTGGTGCCTACTAAATTTGTAAGAGAATTTTATTTTATTTGTAGCTAGATTTGGACAGTAGATCCAAGTAGTCATTTTTCCGTGGTTTTCTCCCAAAAGGGTTTCCACGTAAATCTTGTGTTCTTATCTGTTGATGTTTTGTATTTGAAGTTAATGTGGTTATTAATTTGAAAAAGTAGAAGATAGTCTTATACTGATTCACCCCCCTCTCAATATAAGCATGTGCTCATCAATTGGTATTAGAACTTGTTCCTTCAAAGTATAGATTAATCACTAGAAGGAAGATCTTAAGAGCACACATGGCCTTCCAAAAAGGATTCTCCTCCAACAAGGATCCATTATTTTATAGAAAAAACTATGCTTTTTGGAGCGTAAAGATGTGTACCTACTTAATAGCTCTTGGATTCAATATTTGGAAATCAATAGTGGATGGTTAAACTGCTCCATCATCTCCACCAATGGATCAAACTGGAAAGAGGGAAAGTGTCAACAATGCAAAAACCATGAACGCAATTTTGTGTAGACTATTAGAATCAAAATTTCTCAAAGTGATGCATTGTGCATCGACCTATGAAGGAAATGACAAGGTTAAGAAATCCAAGCTCCAAACTCATAGAAAGCAATTCAAGAGCTTGAAGATGAAAGATGAGGAGAACATTGCAGCCTATCTACTTCACATGGATGAAATTGTTGACACTATCGGAGGCCTTGGAGACAAGGTTGGAAATGCAATAATTGTGCAAAAAGTATTAAGGTCTCTTCCTTTGAAATTTGATGTTAAATTCTTCGCTATCGAAGAAATGAAATATTTAGATATTGTAATGTCCCCTTTTTGGTCCTAAGCTTCCTAATGACTGTTAGCCTATTTTTGGAGTCTCGTAGGCTACTTGGGGGCATTTTTAGGGTTTCCAAGATTCTTTGAGGTTTCTCATCCACTTTTCAAGGGAGGATATTGTAGAGGTTTTTCAGAGGTTTTTCTGAGTCTTTATGGGTTTTCTGAGATCCTTGGTGGGAAATCATTGCTATTTTTAACAATGTCTATTTTTAGTACTTACTATTTTTAGTAAGTCACAACTACATATCAGAATGTACTTATTTTGAGTTTGGACACACTTACTATTTTTAGAAGTATGCTATTTTTAGTAAGTGTTATTTATGGCAGTGGTCCCAACAACAGTTTAGTGTAGGATTTCTATTTATGGAAATGGTGACAATTTCAGCTAATGGTGTCTTGTTATATTTGGCAGTTGACATCTCCACCACCCTTGGAGTTTAAAAAAGTAAATATTTACAACTTAAGCTGATTTTATAAGGTCATAAAGGATCCTATGGACCCCCATGCCTAGCTTGGACAGCTTAAGTTGTTTTTTTAAAAGAAAATTTGATGCAAAACTTAAGTGGATTCCTAGAAAGGTGTTTTGAGTGAAATTTTAATTAAATATTTTATTTCCTCAAGTGTGGCATCCCCTTTTGGAGGGAAAAGGTTTTCAAAATTATGGGTCTCAAAGTGTTATATATACTCCCTCATTTGCTCTCATTTAGTTATGTTGATTGATGATAATGAAATGCTATCAGAGTGATGATTGATTCCCTCAAGGGCTTTGGATAAAAATAGTTGCCACTCATAAAAATGTACATGCATTAGATGTTGCCACCACTTTTTAGCATGCAAGTTGTAATGGTAGAAATTCACTCATATGTCAAAATAAATGTATCATGACTAAACCCTAGAACAATTTTTTACCTGTAAATAATTACAATCTATATGAGATAAGCATAGATACTAGAGTGTATATAATTCTCTCTCTTGTTATATGCCCACACTAATAGTAAACCCTAGCAGAATGTTGAGCTAGTTGGGTGGATGCTTCATCAAATATAATTGATAAAATTTCAAATAAAAACTCTTCTTGCAGGGGAAAGATTTAGATTTGGTAGAATAGGGGCTCTTTGCATAGGGAGTGGAATCAGGAGTTAGAGATGTAGCAAATGCTGAGACCAAAGGTGTTGCCTCCTTGTTCCACTCATGGTCATCACTCTCAAACTGCACATTGAAAAAATTATAGCAATTATCTATAATAAATATAGTTTTTTTTAATTGAAGTTAAAGCAGTATGGCAATTGGTTTTTGCTTAAATACAACTTCTTTTTTTTTACTATGTTAATTATTAATATTCCAACTTTTAATTGTAGTTAAACCAATACCTCATTCATAACAAATTGGATTTCAGCCACAACACAATGTTAAAATTTCTTTCCTCTTTCTTGTGCTTAATTCTTTCCTCTTTCTTGTACTTACTCTAAATTAGTTGAAATTTCATTACAACATAAAATCAATTACTCTATAATTAATTGAATTATCTTTAAATGTCACTTGATGTATCTTGAAATCCTAACACAAACTTATCGAATGAAGAATTCTCTATTTTTTCTAATGCAAAATGTACGATAATGGTTGCAGGGGATGTTTGAAATGTTGACATATTATAGAACTTTGGTTGCACACCAGAAACAATATTTATATGCTATCAAAAATAAATAGTAGATTAGGGTGTATAGTTTTTTAATTAAAAATTGAAATTAAAATAAATAAATATAAAAAGATATCTATTATAAAAATATTAAAAGCGTTGTTAACTAGAAAGTTAGGTAGAAATGGGAAAAAATGGCAAAAACAATAATGTTATATGTTTAAACATATTTTAATTTATAAAAATATGATTTTATTTTAATTTAAATATTATTCAACTATACAAATATTTTTTAAATCCATTTCTAATTTAAATTTAATTTAATATTTTTATGTATTACAATATTTAAAATTCTCATCAAATTAAATCTTCAATAATTTTTGTAAAATTTAATCTAAACTATTTTATATTAAATTGAAATATTTATAGGTTATATTATAAAGTTCAAGTCTATCATCTCATAATTATTATTTTTAAGTACAAGATTTTCTTTTTAATTTAAAATTAGACTAATAATAAAACCCATTTTATTGATTTTTCAAGATAAAGGAACAAAGTTATTTATAAGCAAATAGACATTTAGTATAAACAATTAATTTTGACTATTGCTTTGAAATTGTAAAACAAAAAAAAAATCTTTTTCTTCCTAACCACTAAGAGTATTGTAAGAGTGCTATCAACTAAAGATAAAATTTAAATTAAATATTTAAATATTTAAATATTCTTCTTTCTTAAATGAAAAAAATGTATATATTAATATCTACAAACAATTAAAATATGTCAACATGATTAGAAACATCAAAATATAATAAAAAATTGTTCAAAATAATCTAAAACAAGAGTTTTAGATTAGCGAAGTTCCTGCCAAAATGTTCAAGAATAGTCCTAGGGAAAATATAAAAAAATGATGAATCTATATGTTGTCTTGTATTTTGTTTTGTTTATTCTAGTTGACATTCTAGTTATGTTCCTATTTCCTTCAAATTTGGAATAAGTTGTACATGTTTTTTTAGTTTTCAAAGTTTATAAGTGAACATTTTTCCTTTATAATATGCTTTTGGAAGATGCAAGAAGCACATCACATATCAAATATTATATTCTCTTGATATTTATGATCAGTGGCAGCTTTTTTTTTTCAAATGAACATTAGTCCTTTATGATATGCCTTTGGGAGCTACAATTAGTATATATCACAATATCACACCTCATATATCATGGTCTTCGATTTGAAAGCATTAGAGTTCTTAGTTGACTTGACATTTACCATTACTGCTATCCAATTTTTAATCATTGACATTTATGTACATCATATATATAACAGAACAAGCTAAAACTACCTTCATAAAATATTAGGAACTATAGTTTTGATTACTTAATGAAACCATCAATAGGATTTTATCTAAATCAATTGACAATAGGTCAGAGAAAATATTACTATTCTTAAGGTAGATGATCTCTGGTTGAGAAATTATGTGCCAAAAAATTCAAAATAAAACAAAAAGATAGAGACTGAAACATCAACTCAAAGTCACTTGACATGAACTCTTGTTATGGAAATATCATCATGCTTTACTTGGATACACCAAGGTCTATGGGATTATTTTAGTTTCTAGCCACTATCATTATCTGTTGTCATGACTATATAGTTAATCATGAACTCTTGACATAATGTATATATGGTCTATCAAGTGATAAGCCATTTTTTTTATGGCTTAACTTCTAAGGTTTGGTCTATATTCTTTGTTAATTATTAATGTATATCCTACCTTTTTCCTTATTTACATATTGATCAAATATTGAGTGGTTGTGTCCTCTTGTGGAGACTCTTCAACTCTGGATGTGAGGATTGGAGATTCTCAAATAGTTTGCTTAGGTTTCTCTATGGTTCTCCCCTAAGCCCTCTATAGGAAAAACAACAAGCATTAAAATATGATTCTATGACACAATTTGAAGGATGAATACATATATTGGAACTAATTTGTTTCTAGATTATATATGGGGCTTTTGAGCATACTCCTAAAATTTTAAATTGTTGTCTGGGAAGATAAGCAAAGACCTAGGACGAAAAGCAAAAGCAACAAAATAGTAAGAAAGCAGTTTTAATGACATAATATGTTGAATGGGATTGTAATTGTTGTAGGGCAATACCATTTAGAACAGACAGATGCTTGTATGAAACCAAACTAAGCACATAAAAATTGGAAGATGAAATGACAAATATTTACAAAAAAAAAGGTAGATTAAAACTTGTTCACCAAGAGATCCTTACAAGTACTCATGGACTTTATTCCACCCTTGGGGAAAATAATCTGAGCCAACCTTTTTGCCAAGTTATTGCCAAATTTTTGCAAAGTTATGAGTCTACCACAATCTTCTCATATCACAAATTATTTAAGTAGTAAACTACATATAACTTTCTTTTGACGGTTTTCTTTTTTCACTAAACACAAACAGAAAATGGTGTCTCAATTTAGAAATCTAAGAAAAGAAAATTACGAGCTACAAAAAGAAATGAGGTAGTGTTGTGTTTATAATCTCAAATTTTTAGGGTAAATAAATGGTGTAAGATTAAAGAATCATTTTTTTATTCTAATAATCTTTTGTCTATTTATGTCACTGGCGAAGATTTTGAGACGTTGGTACCAAACCAAGTGGACTATCTTCAGGGAAATCTTGTACTTTTAACAAAGAAAGTTTGAGAGAGAAAGACAAACATTTTCTATACACAATGCATATTTTTTAATAAAAACATACTATTTACTGATCATTTTTCTTCTTTTGCTTGATATTTTGAAAATAGACAAAAGTCTTAAAATATGAATGCCGAAAGATAGAAAGCAAGGTAAACATTAGGACAAGAATTCAATTTTCCTCCTAAAAGAGTTTTCATCTAATTTTATTAAAACCCTAAATGTGTTGTCTTCTATTTTTGTTGTGTACAGGTAACTGGATTGCATCAAAATTGCTCCATTCTTAGGGAATGGGTGTGAATTACTTATGAATTCATTCATTGTATTAAAGAATTTGGATTTTCACAATCAAACATAATATGTTTCCTCAATAAAATTACAAAATGAATAATATGAATTGGAAATAAATTGAATCTAAACCTTCAAAAAGATCAAGTGCATCCATCCATACATCATAACATAGAGAATCATATATAAGAATAAACCATAAATTATACATCCATCCATACATCATAACATATAGAATCACCTAATAATCATACAAATGCATAGCACCATAACATCATAATCCATCACATAGACATATGCATCTAACATAAACATGCATCATATAATCACCACCAAAATCATGTATCTCATATATATATATATATATATATATCAAAAAATGGTGTCAGGATATAATATCAATATGTATTCCAAAAATGGAGCTCACAAGTTCAATCAAAAATATCAATGTCTAATACATATCAAAATAGGTCTATCCTGTGTTGCCCCTATCTCCTTATGGAGACGGTCCTGGTGAAGGAGGCCTATCCTATTGTTGTTGAGATCCTGAGGCCCCATGTCCTGGCCCTACTATTCGATAATATCAAGATATTCTAGGCTATGAGACACCCCCAATACTCTATGACCACCTAGAGTGAAACCTAATTTGGCTCCGACTCTATAATAAAAAGTACTACATATTGAAAGTGTTTCGTACACCGAATACCAGGTACCAAAAAGATGGAAAGAGTGAAAGGTAATGTGAAGTTCAAACGAAAGACTCTGGTCCAATATGAAGCAGTCTAATATGAAGCGTTCTGATAAGGAGTCTGGTATAGTGGAGTTCTAGTATAACCAAGGTCCAGGAAAGTAAGTGGGTAAAGCTGAATACCGAGTACCGGGTACCAGGTTCCAATGTAGAATGAAATGTTAAAATTTTAAAATTTTCTAATGATCCCAGTGATCTGATGTATAAGGATTTATGATATGCTTTTTTGAAAAAAGTGTTAATTATGGGATTTTCATACTAACATTTGAATAATGGTTTTATTTACATGAGATGTTATAAATGTTTTTTTTAAATGGATTTAATGTATGGAATTTGTGATTGTAGGAGATATCGATTGTGATGCAAAGCTCGGGTATGGATGGTTAGGAAAACTTGAATCATGGAAGGAATAATTTTTAGTACAGTTTGATCACTCTAGGAGGTGATAATGCAGACAGATTTGAGTCCACTGAAATGTTGGGGATCTTGGTATTTCACATGTGGTGGGAGAAAATGCCAATTTTTGGGAGAGCCCATTCCCGAGAGTGACAAAACTAGAGCCAAGCAATGTGTGGGGGCAAAAATTCTACCTTTTCATTCTAAATGTATGGGAACCCCTTACACATTATCATGATTTGAAGTATCATCCTGGTGAAGATTCAAGATCAACACTTGAAGAGCTTCAATGACTAATTGGAGTTGACTTCCATTGACTTCAATTGCAATTCTCCTATTGGTCACAATATTCCACATGCCTTGATGAGATTGGTCCCTTATATTTCCTCTCATGTAGTTGTTTTATCCTATTTGAGCCATGTGTTCTATAAAAGGCTAGAGGATGTTTCATTTTTATTTTAAGTTCAGAATTTGTGGATGTCGGAGGAGCATAAACTTTTTAAGTTTTTCTCTTTTTTCCTGTTTTCTGAACCATTCCGGCATAAAAATTTGTATGCACGTAGACATTAATTCATATCAAAGCTATTAGATAGCTACCTATCTCAATATCTTTTGTATCTAGTTTTGTAAGTTCAGTCAAACAAGATTGTATGCTACACCATTTAAGGGTGCTTATAGAACCTACTTGATGTCCATAAATGAAATCCTCTCTTTAAAAGCTTGCACCATTTTATATGTAGTTGTGAAGCAATCTGGTGAATTATAAAGTGGTTTTCTTTGTTTTAATTAATTCTTTGGAGCATCCATGGAGAATAATTAGGAGAAACTTTTATTTTTCAGTATTTTTTATACTTTTTTTTAGAATAGATGTTTAAATATTTGAAAATGTTCCAAAATTTTAAATGAATGGGAGGAATTTTGTTGAAAATATTTTATTTTCCATAAGTTTTTGAATGCTTAATGATAAATCTACTTAAGTGATAGCAAATAATTTGTGATATTCATGAAATTTTATGTCAAATGTTTTGGTTTCATGATGTTCAAGTTTATTGTTTCAATTTGGAATGTTTATCTAAAATGTTCAAAGAGCAACCATAGTCCCTTTAAGATTAACAACAATATCTCATCATTACCCAAGCGACCCTAGTGCAACCATGACCTGGTTATCAAAGAATTGGGATTGAATGAAAGCCAATATTTGTCTTGTAAATGTAGAATTCCCCTCTAGGTTGTCTTTGTTCCATATCTTTCAAGAAGGATAGGCTCTTCGTGGTCTTTTCTGTGAAGAATTTATTCGACCTATTTTCTGCGAGTGAAATCGTCACCTACACTAACTCCACTCACTCATACAAGTCCTGATAGTATTGTCCCTCCTGGCTAGCTCTATATAGCATATGTGAAAAATCTATTGTGGACTGACAGTGGCTATAAAATCTAGAGACCGTTGATCAGCCCTTTGTGCCCTAATAACTGCCATGTCTCACTCAATGGTCAACCTATCTATCTCTTCTTGTAATCCCTATATTTAAGCATCTACAACTTGAAGCTATGCCTGTAGAGTTGTGACCTATGGATCCACTAACTTGTCTCCCACATCCTCATCCATGGCCTCTAAGATGGGCACATCTTGAAAGCCCTCACCTAGGCCCTCACCCATCATGATATCCTACCACTCTACTTGCTCCTCCTCTCCCATCTCCTCCTTAGCCACCATTGATCCCTCTTTCTCTACCTCTACCTTAGGACCCTCATTGGATATCTCCTCCTTAATAGGTGACAACTATCTACTTGCTCTCTATACACCTCAACCTCTCCTATGCCGACCCCTTATCACCTTTGCCTCCCCACCACCATCTCCACCATCATCCCCTCGACTTCCCTGGCCTCCATCATCTCCTTCCCCCCATCCTTTGTCACAAAATCTACCTTTTATACCCATCTTGAGCCTCTCCATGGGTGTAGGCTACTCTAGATCTATGTAGGGAATGAGCCTATGCTCAACCCACCATGCTTCATACTCTTGGTTTATCCTAATATTTGCACTATCTGCTCCAAACCCCACTGAACTAGTTGTAGAGTATCAATCTCCTACTCTGCCACCACTACACTAATCATGGGTCCCCACTAAGAAACCTCTCATGTAGATCTAGCATGCTTTGTTGTGCCTACTAGAAGCCCCTATCACTCCCTGAACTAACACAACACCCACTCTAGAGGATAATGCTCAATGATATGTTGGGACTGAATGGTCCTCCCAATCAAGTATCATGCCTATTTTCAGTAGGGAAAGTGCTCTCCATCATCCTCCCATAGTTGGCATTGGCAATGTAGTCTCTATATGAAAGACTCCTCAATCGCATGACTCCAATACCCAACATCACCGACTCTGTTCTATGTGCCAACTCCTCCATAAAGATAGACATATGGTAATTCTACTATAGTTGTCTATGAATGGGAGGTCAAAACATTACAATATTCTCCCATGTCAATACCATAAGTAGGGTAGTGTCACAACTAATGGACTGTGCATGTCTGTAGACCACGTCATGTAGCTAGAAGTAAAGCATAGCAAGAAGGCATGGTCCGCATGCCTAGATGGCCCCCTGAGTCATCATGCCAATCAACATCTCCCCCATCTAATAAGGAATTTTTGTCCTCAATGATTAGGTATCATGACCCCAATGATCACAGTGCAAAGCACCATGATGAACCGCTCATATTTTTCGGCCGGTATGTCCCAACAAATCTCATACTCTATGCCAAGCTCTATAATGTCATCATGTTCAAAAGACCTCTAAATGGCAGAAAACCCACAGTTGAGATCATAGTATACATGCTCTCAATGGATAGGAAGTCTCAAAATCCTCTAGACATCCTCCAGGGTCATGGTGGTTTCTCCGGTGGGAAAATGAAGGGAACCAATATTTGAATGCCATCTCTCGGAAAGAGCTATTAGTAGGCCTTGATTAGCCTAAATCATAGGCATGAAGGTGACATGATATAATCCTAGGGCATGCATCTAATCCCTCTTCAGATTAGTCAATTTTTCTTGTATTTTGAAGGTGGACAACTGACTCTCTTGAGTATAGATGGGTGGGTATGTCACCTGTGATCATAAGTAAGCACATTATGTCACTTGAAAAGCTTAAGCAAACCTATTGGATCTTGACCATAGAGAAAATTTTATTCAACAATGGCTTAGAACATCAAATAGTAAAATGAGTCGCATTGTCAAACACAAAAGACTTACTATTCAAATGTGTCCAAATCATCATATGCGAGTTACAAATGAAAATGCATCAAACCATGACACACATGCAGGTTTTTAATCAATTGTAGCATACAAACTAGCACTTGTGTTGCACAAATGCACATGTGTCACACAAAACCATAGATGTGACTCACCATCCCACATGCATCATTCCAAATCCTAGTTGTGTTGCATGAATGCACATTCATCACACTTAACATTTGTGACTCATCCCTAATTACGTGACTCTAACAAACACTTGTGTCACACCATTCAAATGCGGTGAATTGAGCCACACTTGTGGTGATCACAAAAATATTTTTTGTATTGCCCCTCATACTATTCTCTAATAGACTGATAGTGGATCTACTTTAGAATGAGACATTATGATACATTATTGATGTTGGACTTATTGATATGATGATGCTTGTGATGAAATTTCTGTTATTTGAGTTTTATGCACATGTTATGATTAGTATGTGGTTTTATTTGATTATGAGGACTAATCCTATCATGAGCAATATGTGATTATATTGTGTGATTAGTATGTGGTTTTATTTGATTATGAGGACTATTGTACGATTATCTTGTGACTGATCTTACCCTAATTATTATATTAGTTGATGAGATTATTTGGTGATGTCTTACTAATGTGTTTGGGTGAAGGGGACAATGTTGCATCACTCACTTGTGAGTACCATGCGACGTTGTGATTCCCTTTCATGGTGTGCCTAGTTATATGTATATGTATATGCATGACCATTTTGTGTGTTGTAGGTTGTTGGTACTAGGCATCGACTCCACCTGAATTGGCAGTTCTAAGCGTGCCTCAAAATTGATGCAAAGCATCATAGCAAAACCATCAACAACCTCATTTCATCAGGGGAATTTCAATCCCAATAAAATTAGGGGAAGATCAAATTCTTAATTCACTTTCTTTTTCCTCAAAACTCATACAAATTCTTTTGATTCTTCAATTCCACAATACTTCAAGACAACAAGTCAATATTCCACTTCAACAAAACTTTATTCCAAATCACAATCAGTATCTTATTGATCAAAATCAAACAAAATCCAAATTTAGGATCTTTAAAAACAATCCATTCATTCATCATACCCATTAGCATCTATTTCCATCCAAGGAAACCAACCATGTACCTCTACCATTACCAAACTTCTTAATCACTAAAAACATCATCTTTTTAATAAAAAATAAGCCAAGAACAAACTACTATATCACTGTTCTGTCATATTATCAAGTTTTAGCATACAAACACCTCCAAAGCACATTGAACTCATAAGTCCAAAATCTCCATACTATCAAAATCTACCTTCTCACCTTACCCAAGCATTGTTACAATTCTAATACCACTGTGCAAGCAGTTTCATCACAAAACTAATCACCATTATCATTGTTTTTGAACAAATCACTGTTTTAGCAATCATTCATCAAATACCTTTTTAAGTTTCCAAACCCTTAATCGGGTGAATCCCACAACCCAGATGCAAATACCAAGAGCCAAATAAATTTTTAGAGATTTTTTAATGTCCACATCAACATAACAAAGACATTCAATTATTTTCTTTAAAGAAACTATCAGATTCTCAGACTATACGCTAGAAAAGGCTACTAAATTAGGCCTTATTTGCAAAGGAAGTCACCTTCAAAACCACTCCAAATCACTGACCAACCTTAAAGAGTCTTTGGAAATAGTATAAAACTCAAGATTCATTCATTTTTAAGGGTGGAGAAACTTAAAAACACATTGTTCTATCAAACCCTTGTTTATAGGGTGAAAACACCAAAACCAATGAGGGTTTCATGAATATCGCCCTTACAAACCTCAAGCACTCCGGCCAACAATTGAAACAGGCTTCAATGTGTCTAAAAAATCCTTTGACATCTCATTCAGGTCCATGCATACATTATTTCTTCAAAACCCTTCTTGGAATCACCATTTTTGAATGGAAAACTCAGTTTTTGGCTTTGAAACATCATATTCTTGTGTTCTTGTCCCCTACTGTCCTACCACCACAAACAAACACTCAACACACAAAAAAAAACTTTATTAAATCCATCCCATTGACCAAGTACTCCTACATCAATGGGATAGATTCTTTGTTCTTCAAAAGACTCTCAAACCTTGATTTTGAGGGTTTACCAAATCATTGTTTTCAGAATTCACTAAATTGAAAGAATCTACTTTAAATCACTTCAAGATGATGAATGATTCACAACCTCATAAAGAATAAACAAATTATTGATCTCTAGATTTCAATACAATCCATACAGGGACTGGTAAGAGAAGAAAACTCATAAATTCCACATAACAGATTCTTTCTTTCAGAAATTTGATAACAAGAATACAAATTATCTCTCTTTCCTCACCTAATGCATGCTTTTTATAGCTTTTTTCCTCCAATCAACTGACTGTCCAAATTCCTCCATCAGTTCAACTACCTTTTAACTCTTAATATGCCTGATTTATGCTCTTTTTGTCAATTTAACAACTTTTGACAATATGGCAATAATGCAAGTTTTACATCCTTTTCCCACTTTGACCACCTAGTAACTTATTACATGACTGAAATACATTCAAATTAGGCCTTGAAACATTATTTTGGACTTAAATAAACACATTTGACAACTTAGCCTTTTGAAGTCATTACATGTTCTAGGTGCTCCTGCACCAGAAACCCAATGGTTTAGTTGATCGGAGATAGCACTTAGTCCCCTAACCTAGCCATCATCATTGAAGAGGATGAGTATCCGGTTTAGCACCCTGTCAGTGTTGTTAGTATAGTTGGTATGGTCAGTCAATGTTGTCTGTAGTCTTGCTTTAAACCTTGGATAGTGGTTAGGTATTGATTAGCATTTGGTTTATTTAATCTAAAATTGTTTGATAAATGTTTTGGCTATTTGTTGCATTAAAATAAGATTATTAAGTTAGAAAGGTACTTTTAATAAGTAAATATAAATGTATATATATATATAATCATAGTTTATGATAAAATAAATTATAATGTAATGTTGAAGTTAATAAATAAAATATTATAAAGTTGAGTTATAAAGTTAATTATTAAATGTAAATAAATTGGTGTATGTTTTGATAAATAAATATATAAATAAATGCATAAATAATTATAATGAATAATAAAAATAGTATAATAAATAAAAGGCTTTTAATTAATTAAAAATTAATTAATATATGAAGGGAAGACTAATTTAATGAATCTAAAGTTAATTATTAATTGTGAAAAAGTTGGTTGGTTTTTCGAGAAAATGAACAATCTCCTTCCTGTAAATATTTTCCTTATGGGAGATTTTTCATTCTGTTTTTGTTGGGGGAAGTAATTTGTCTGCAAGAATTTCAAATACTATTGATTTTGTGGGGAATCGGGATTCTAGAAAAAATGATTGGGGATTTGGAGAGATTAGAGTTGCAAGTTGGGTATTCAGAGCTCGACATCGAATCTCCAACCTTGCCAAGTGATTGGATCTAGGTTGGAATCAAATCCTTTGGTTACACTGTTTTTCTAAATTCTATCTTTTTTTTTTAAATGAATGCTTGAATGTTTAATTTTTTCTGGAAAAGAAATGTTTACTTGTTATTTATTCCCAAATAGAAATAATTAATAAATGAATTTTTCTAAAGGTTTCTAAAGCCCTTTCAGTAAATTGTTTTGTGCATATTCTGTAATATTATGCAGCCCTTGAAATCACATTTCTTTTGGGCATTCTGTCAAATTTAGTTACCCTATCTTTGCTTCCTCAAATCGATTTCATGTCAACAGGGAATTTCAATTGCAACATTTAAAAAATCCATCTACCTTTATTTTGGTGTAGTTCCTCTGCCTCCTTCACCACTTGCCCATCGACATTTTGCTCATATTCTATAGTTTCACCTTGCTTGCTAGGTTGTCAACTTTCTCTTGCCAATTGCATTTTTGTGAATTTCTTAAGCCTCTTCATTATTTTTTTTGGGTGCACTGTATATCATTCCTTCTGAGGTCGTTTGCTTGATATTTAAAGCCATGTCTGCTTGATACTTGGTGTCGATTAGTGAGCCAAGCATGGCGCTAGCCCAGCCATGGTCGGGGGGCCGGACACCCCCTCTCTTTCCCTACGAACTTGCTGCTTGTAGCACCCTAGGGTTTAGCTGGCAATTTCATATTATGGTCTGTGATTTTATTTTGATGGTTATATTTTAGGTTTGGCATTTGATACTTGTAATGTGTTTTTACTTTGATGAATATAATTTATGATTGGTATTTGAATTATATATATATATACATACATACATACATATATGTATGTATGTATGTATGTATATATATGTAAATATATATATATATATCACGTTATAAGTTGAAATATTGTATTACAAACTATATTCTGATAATATATATTTATATACATATTATGGTTATAGTAAAATAATATTTATGCCTATGTGAATTAATGGATTATGTAGATAAGTGAAATGGGTAATTAAGTAGGGAAAATTGATTTACTCATATTTAGATAATTGAAGGATTTGTTTAAATAAATGAATTAAATTATATTTTTGTTAATTAATGAATGTTGATTTCTTTCATAATTATTTAATAGTTGATTTGTAAATTAACTATGGAACTAGTTATTTAGAATAATTTTGGTTATAGTTAATTATAAATTATTGTGGTGAATGACCCATGAAGTGAATTATGTGGTTAAGTTAAAGATTAATATGAAATGTGGAAATAATGTCTTAATAAATGAAAGCATTTCATGATGTATTGTTTGTTTGATTGCTGTAGTATTGAATTATGTGCTTTGATTAGTGGGTGTGTCATTTTGTAAAATTGTTAAGGTTGGGT
>VDFB02373365.1:237424559-237462139 GCA_007258455.2 Sequoia sempervirens
TGTTGAGCTAGTTGGGTGGATGCTTCATCAAATATAATTGATAAAATTTCAAATAAAAACTCTTCTTGCAGGGGAAAGATTTAGATCTGGTAGAATAGGGGCTCTTTGCATAGGGAGTGGAATCAGGAGTTAGAGATGCAGCAAATGCTGAGACCAAAGGTGTTGCCTCCTCATTCCACTCATGGTCGTCACTCTCAAACTGCACATTGAAAAAATTATAGCAATTATCTATAATAAATATAGTTTTTGTTAATTGAAGTTAAAGCAGTATGGCAATTGGTTTTTGCTTCAATACAACTTTTATTTTACTATGTTAATTATTAATATTCCAACTTTTAATTGTAGTTAAACCAATACCTCATTCATAAAAAAATGGATTTCAGCCACAACACAATGTTAAAATTTCTTTCCTCTTTCTTGTGCTTACTCTAAATTAGTTGAAATGTCATTACAACATAAAATCAATTGCTCTAGAATTAACTAAATTATCTTTAAATGTCACTTGATGTATCTTGAAAGCCTAACACAAACTTATCGAATGAAGAATTCTCTATTTTTTCTAATGCAAAATGTATGATAATGGTTGCAGGGGATGTTTGAAGTGTTGACATATTATAGAACTCTGGTTGCGCACCAGAAGCAATATTTATATGGTGTCAAAAATAAATAGTAGATTAGGGTGTATAGTTTTTTAATAAAAAATTGAAATTAAAACAAATAAATATAAAAAGATATCTATTATAAAAATATTAAAAGCATTTTTAACTAGAAAGTTAGGTAGAAAGAGGAAAAAAATGACAAAAACAATAATGTTATATGTTTAAACATATTTTAATTTATAAAAATATTATTTTATTTTAATTTTAATATTATTTTATTTTAATTTAAATATTATTCAACTATACAAATATTTTTGAAATCCATTTCTAATTTAAATTTAATTTTATATTTTTATGTATTACAATATTTAAAATTCTCATCAAATTAAATCTTTAATGATTTTTATAAAATTTAATCTAAACTATTTTATATTAAATTGAAATATTTATAGGTTATATTATAAAGTTCAAGTGTATCATCTCATAATTATTATTTTTAAGTACAAGATTTTCTTTTTAATTTAAAATCACACTAATAATAAAACACATTTTATTGATTTTTCAAGATAAAGGAACAAAGTTATTTATAAGCAAATAGACATTTAGTAAAAACAATTAATTTTGACTATTACTTTGAAATTGTAAAAAAAAATGTATAAGATAATTTTTCCTTTTCTTCCTAACCACTAAGAGTATTGTAAGAGTGCTATCAACTAAAGATAAAATTTAAATATTTAAATATTCTTCTTTCTTAAATGAAAAAAATGTATATATTAATATCTACAAACAATTAAAATATGTCAACATGATTAGAAACATCAAAATATAATAAAAAATTGTTCAAAATAATCTAAAACAAGAGTTTTAGAGTAGCAAAGTTCCTGCCAAAATGCTCAAGAATAGTCCTAGGGAAAATGTAAAAAAATGATGAATCTATATGTTGTCTTGTATTTTGTTTTGTTTATTCTAGTTGATATTCTAGTTATGTTCCTCTTTCATTCAAATTTGGAATAAGTTGTACATGTTTTTTTAGTTTTCAAAGTTTATAAGTGAACATTTGTCCTTTATAATATGCTTTTGGAAGATGCAAGAAGCACGTCACATATCAAATATTATATTCTCTCTTGATATTTATGATCAATGGCAGCTTTTTTTTTTCAAATGAACATTAGTCCTTTATGATATGCCTTTGGGAGCTGCAATCAATATATCTAACAATATCACACCTCATATATCATGGTCTTCGATTTGAAAGCATTAGAGTTCTTAGTTGACTTGACATTTACCATTATTGCTATCCGATTGTTAATCATTGACATTTATGTACATCATATATATAACAAAACAAGTTAAAACTACCTTCATAAAACATTAGGAACTATAGTTTTGATTACTTAATGAAATCATCAGTAGTTTTTTATCTAAATCAATTGACAACAGGTCAGAGCAAATATTACTATTCTTAAGGTAGATGATCTCTAGTTGAGAAATTATGTGCCAAAAATTTCAAAATAAAACAAAAAGATAGAGGGTGAAACATCAACTCAAAGTCACTTGACATGAACTCTTGTTATGGAAATATCATCATGCTTTACTTGGATACACCAAGTTCTATGGGATGATTTTAGTTTCTAGCCACTATCATTATCTATTGTCATGACTGTATAGTTAATCATGAACTCTTGACATAATGTATCTATGGTCTGTCTTGATAAACCATTTTTTTATGGCTTAACTTCTAAGGTTTGGTCTATATTCTATGTTCATTATTAATGTATATCCTACCTTTTTCCTTATTTACATATTGATCAAATATTGAGTGGTTGTGCCATTTTGTGGAGACTCTTCAACTCTGGATGTGAGTATTGGAGATTCTCAAATAGTTTTCTTAGGTTGCTTTATGGTTCTCCCCTAAGCCCTCTATAGGAAAAACAACAAGCATTAAAATATGATTCTATGACACAATATGAAGGATGAATACATATATTGTAACTAATTTGTTTCTAGATTATATATGGGGCTTTTGATCATACTCCTGAAATTTAAAATTGTTGTCTGGGAAGATAAGCAAATACCTAGGATGAAAAGCACAAGCAACATAATAGTAAGAAAGCAATGTTAATGACATAATACGTTGAATGGGATTGTAATTGTTGTAGGGAAATACCATTTAGAACAGACAGATGCTTGTATGAAACCAAAATAAACACATAAAAATTGGAAGATGAAATGACAAATATTTACAAAAAATAAGGTAGATTAAAACTTGTTCACCAAGAGATCCTTACAAGTACTCATGGATTTTATTCCACCCTTGGGGAAAATAATCTGAGCCAACCTTTTGGCCAAGTTATTGCCAAATTTTTGCAAAGTTATGAGTCTACCACAATCTTCTCATATCACAAATTATTTAAGTAGTAAACAACATATAACTTTCTTTTGACGGTTTTCTTTTTTCATTGAACACAAGCAGAAAATGGTGTCTCAGTTTAGAAATCTAAGAAAAGAAAATGAGGAGCTACAAAAAGAAATGAGGTAGTGTTGTGTTTATAATCTCAAATTTTTAGGGTAAATAAATGGTGTAAGATTAAAGAATCATTATTTTATTCTAATAATATTTTGTCTAGTTATGTCACTAGCGAAGATTTGGAGACGTTGGTACCAAACCAAGTGGACTATCTTGAGGGAAATCTTGTACTTTCAACAAAGAAAGTTTGAGAGAGAAAGACAAACATTTTCTATACACAATACATATTTTTTAATAAAAACATACTATTTACTGATCATTTTTCTTCTTTTACTTGATATTTTGAACATAGACAGAAGTCTTAAAATATGAATGCCGAAAGATAGAAAGCAAGGTAAACATTAGGAAAAGAATTCAATTTTCTTCCTAAAAGAGTTTTCATCTAATTTTATTAAAACCCTAAATGTGTTGTCTTCGATTTTTTTTGTGTACAAGTAACTGGATTGCATCAAAATTGCTCCATTCTCAAGGAATGGGCGTGAATTACTTATGAATTCATTCATTGTATTAAAGAATTTGGATTTTTACAATCAAACATAATATGTTTCCTCAATAAAATTACAAAATAAATAATATGAATTGGAAATAAATTGAATCTAAACCTTCAAAAAGATCAAGTGCATCCATTCATACATCATAACATAAATAATCATATATAAGCATAAACCATACATTATACATCCATCCATACATCATAACATATAGAATCACCTAATAATCATACAAATTCATAGCACCATAACATCATAATCCATCACATAGACGTATGCATATAACATAAACATGCATCATATAATCACCACCAAAATCATGTATCTCATATATATATATCAAAAAATGGTGTCATGGTATAATATCAATATGTATTCCAAAAATGGAGCTCACAAGTTCAATCAAAAATATCAATGTCTAATACATATCAAAATAGGTCTATCCTATGTTGCCCCTATCTCCTTATGGAGACGGTCCTGGTGAAGGAGGCCTATCCTATTGTTGTTGGGATCCTAAAGCCCCATGTCCTAACCCTACTAGTCAATAATATCGAGATATTCTAGGCTATGAGACACCCCCAATACTCTATGACCGCCTAGAGTGAAACCTAATTTGGCTATGACTCTATAATAAAAAGTACTACATATTGAAAGTGTTTCATGCACCGGATATCGGGTACCAGAAACATGGAAAGGTTGAAAGGTAATGTGACATTCAAATGAAAGACTCTAGTCCGATATGAAGCAGTCTAATACGAAGCATTCCAGTAATGAGTCTGGTATAGTGGAGTTCTGGTATAACCAAGATCTGGGAAAGTAAGTGGGTAAAGTTGAATACCGAGTACCGGGTACCAGGTTCCAATGTAGAATGAAATGTTAAAATTTTAAATTTTTCTAATGATCCCAGTGATCTAGTATATGTATAAGGGTTTATGATATGCTTTTTTGAAAAGAGTGTTAATTATGGGATTTTCGTTCTAACATTTGAATAATGGTTTTATTTACATGAGATGTTATAAATATTTTTTTTTAAATGGATTTAATGTATGGAATTTGTGATTGTAGGAGATATTGATTGTGATGCAAAGCTTGGGTATGGAAAGTTAGGAAAACTTTAATCATGGAAGGAATAATTTTCAGTCCGGTTTGATCACTCTAGGAGGTGATAATGTAGACGGATTTGAGTCCACCAAAATGTTGGGGATCTTGGTATTTCACATGTGGTGGGAGAAAATGCCAATTTTCGGGAGAGCCCATTCCCGAGAGTGACAAAACTAGAGCCAAGTGATGTGTGGGGGTGAAAATTATACCTTTTCATTCTAAATGTATGGGAACCCCTTACACATTATCATGATATGAAGTATCATCCTAGCGAAGATTCAAGATCAACACCTGAAGAGCTTCAATGACTAATTGGAGTTTACTTCCATTGACTTCAATTGCAATTCTCCTATTGGTCACAATATTCCACATGCCTTGATGAGATTGGTCCCTTAGATTTCCTCTCATGTAGTTGTTTTATCCTATTTGAGCCATGTGTTCTATAAAAGACCAAAGGATGTTTCATTTTTATTTTAAGTTCAGAATTTGTGGATGTCGGAGGAGCATAAACTTTTTAAGTTTTCTCTTTTTTCCTATTTTCTGAACCATTCCAGCATAAAAATTTGTATGCATGTAGACATTAATTCATATCAAAGCTATTAGATAGCTACCTGTCTCAATATCTTTTGTATCTAGTTTTGTAAGTTCGGTCGAACAAGATTGTATGCTACACCATTTAAGGGTACATATAGAACCTACTCGATGTCCATAAATGAAATCCTCTCTTTAAAAGCTTGCACCATTTTATATGTAGTTGTGAAGCAATCTGGTGAATTATAAAGTGGTTTTCTTTGTTTTAATTAATTCTTTGGAGCATCCATGGAAAATAACTGGGAGAAACTTTTATTTTTCGGTATTTTTTATACTTTTTTTTAGAATAGATGTTTAAATATTTGAAAATGTTCCAAAAATTTAAATGAATGGGAGGAATTTTGTTGAAAATATTTTGTTTTCCATAAGTTGTTGAATGCTTAATGATAAATCTACTTAAGTGATAGCAAATAATTTGTGATATTCATGAAATTTTATGTAAAATATTTTGGTTTCATGATGTTCAAGTTTATTGTTTCAATTTGGAATGTTTATCTAAAATGTTCAAAGAGCAACCATAGTCACTTTGAGATTAACAACAATATCTCATCAATACCCGAGAGCGACCCTAGTGCAACCATGACCTGGTTATCAAAGACTTGGGATTGAATGAAAGCCAATATTTGTCTTGTAAATGTAGACTTCGCCTCTAGGTTGTCTTTGTTCCATATCTTTCAGGAAGGATAGGCTCTTCATGGTCTTTTTTGTGAAGAATTAATTCAACCTATTTTCTGTGAGTGAAATCATCGCCAACACTAACTCCACTCACTCATATAAGTCCTGACAGTATTGTCCCTCCTGGCTAGCTCTATCTAGCATATGTGCAAAATCTATTGTTGACTGACGTGGCTATAAAATCTAGAGACCGTTGATCATCCCTTTGTGCCCTAATAACTGCCATGTCTCACTCAATGGTCAACCTATCTCTTCTTGTAATCCCTATATTTGAGCATCTACAACTTGAAGCTACGCCTGTAGAGTTGTGACCTATGGATCCACTAACTTGTCTCCCACATCCTCCTCCATGGCCTCTAAGATGGGTACATCTTGAAAGCCCTCACCTAGGCCCTCACCCATCATGATATCATGCCACTCTGCTTGCTCCTCCTCTCCCATCTCCTCCTTAGCCACCCTTGATCCCTCTTTCTCTACCTCTACCTTAGGAGCCTCATTGGATATCTCCTCCTTAATAGGTGACAACTATCTACTTGCTCTCTATACACCTCAACCTCTCCTATGCCGACCCCTTATCACCTCTGCCTCCCCCACTACCATCTCCACCATCATCCCCTTGACTTCCCTAGCCTCCATCATCTCCTCCCCCCCATACTTTGTCACAAAATATACCTTTTATACCCATCTTGAGCCTCTCCATGGTTGTAGGCTACTCTGGATCTATGTAGGGAATGATCCTATGCTCAACCCACCATGCTTCATACTCTTGGTTTATCCTAATATTTGCACTATCTACTCCAACCCCCACTGAACTAGTTGTAGAGTATCAATCTCCTACTCTGCCACCACTACACTAATCATGGGTCCCCACTAAGAAACCTCTCATGTAGATCTAGCATGCTCTGTTGTGCCTACTAGAAGCCCCTATCACTCCCCGAAATAACACAACACCCACTCTAGAGGATAATGCTCAATGATATGTTGGGACTGAATGGTCCTCCCAATCAAGTATCGTGCCTATTTTTAGTAGGGAAAGTGCTCTCCATCATCCTTCCATAGTTGGCATTAGCAATGTAGTCTCTATATGAAAGACTCCTAAATGGCATGACTCCAATACCCAACATCACCGACTCTGGTCTATGTGCCAACTCCTCCATAAAGATACACATATGGTAATTCTACTATATTTGTCTATGAATAGGAGGTCAAAACACTACAATATGCTCCCATGTCAATACCATAAGTAGGGTAGTGCCACAATTAATGGACTATGCATATATGTAGACCACGTCATGTAGCTAGAAGTAAAGCATAGCAAGAAGGCATGGTCCCCGAGCCTAGATGGTCCCCTGAGTCATCATGCCAATCAACATCTCCCCTATCTAATAAGGAATTTTTGTCCTCAACGATTAGGTACCATGACCCCAATGATCACAATGCAAAGCACCATGATGAACCACTCATATTTTTTGGCCAGTATGTCCCAACAAATCTCATATTCCATGCCAAACTCTATAATGTCGTCATGTTCAAAAGACCTTTAAATGGCAGAAAACCCACAGTTGAGATCATAGTATACATGCTCTCAATGGATAGGAAGTCTCAAAATCCTCTAGACATCCTCTAAGGTCATGGTGGCCTCTTCGGTGGGAAAATGAAGGGAACCAGTATTTGAATGTCATCTCTCGACAAGAGTTATTAGTAGGCCTCGATTAGCTTGAATCATAGGCATGAAGGTGACATGATATAATCCTAGGGAATGCATCTAATCCCTCTTCAGATTAGTCAATTTTTCTTGTATTTTTAAGGTAGACAACTGACTCTCTTGAGTATAGATGGGTGGGTATGTCACCTGTGATCATAAGTAAGCACATTATGTCACTCGAAAAGCTTAAGCAAACCTATTGGATCTTGACCGTAGAGAAAATTTTATCCAACAATGGCTCAGAACATCAAATAGTTAAATGAGTCGCATTGTCAAACATAGAAGACTTACTAGTCAAATGTGTCCAAATCATCATATGCGAGTTACAAATGCAAATGCATCAAACCATGACACACATGCAAGTTTTTAATCAATTGTAGCATACAAACTAGCACTTGTGTTGCACAAATGCACATGTGTCACACAAACCCATAGATGTGACTCACCATCTCACATGCATCATTCCAAATCCTAGTTGTTTTGCATGAATGCACATGCATCACACTTAACATTTGTGAGTCATCCCCAATTACGTGACTCTAACAAACACTTGTGTCACACCATTCAAATGCGGCGAATTGAGCCACACTTGTGGTGATCACAAAAATATTTTTTGTAGTGCCCCTCATATTATTTTTTGATAGACTGATAGTGGATCTACTTTAGAATGAGACATTATGATACATTATTGATGTTGGACTTATTGATATGATGATGCTTGTGATGAAATTTCTGTTATTTGAGTTTTATGCACATGTTATGATTAGTGTGTGGTTTTATTTTATTATGAGGACTAATCCTATCATGAGCAATATGTGATTATCTTATCATGAATATTGTGTGATTATCTTGTGACTGATCTTACCCTAATTGTTATATGATTTGATGAGATTATTTGGTGATGTCTTACTAATGTATTTGGGTGAAGGGGACAATGTCGCATCACTCACTTGTGAGTACCATGCGACGTTGTGATTCCCTTTCATGGTGTGCCTAGTTATATGTATATGTATATGCATGACCATTTTGTGTGTTGTAGGTTGTTGGTACTAGGCATCGACTCCACCTGAATTGGCAGTTCTAAGCATGCCTCGAAATTGATGCAGAGCATCATAGCAAAACCATCAACAACCTCATTTCATCATGGGAATTTCAATCCCAATAAAATTAGGGGAAGATCAAATTCTTAATTCACTTTCTTTTTCCTTAAAAATCATACAAAATTCTTTTGATTCTTCAATTCTACAATACTTCAAGAAAACAAGTCAGTATTCCACTTCAACAAAACTTTATTCCAAATCACAATCAGTATCTTATTGATCAAAATCAAACAAAATCCAAATTCAGGATCTTTAAAAACAATCCATTTATTCATCATACCCATTAGCATCTATTTCCATCCAAGGAAACCAACCATGTACCTCTACCATTACCAAACATCTTAATCACTGAAAACATCATCGTTTTAATAAAAACAAGCCAAGAACTGACTACTATATCACTGTTCTGTCATATTATCAAGTTTTAGCATACAAACACCTCTAAAGCACATTGAACTCATAAGTCCAAAATATCCATACTATCAAAATCTACCTTCTCACTTTACCCAAGCATTGTTACAATTCTAATACCACTGTGCATGCAGTTTCATCACAAAACTAATCACCATTATCATTGTTTTTGAACAAATCACTGTTTTAGCAGTCATTCATCAAATACCTTTGTAAGTTTCCAAACCCTTAATCGGGTGAATCCCACAACCCAGATGCAAATACCAAGAGCCAAATACATGTTTAGAGACTTTTTAATGTCTACATCAACATAACATAGACTTTCAATTATTTTCTTTGAAGAAACTATCAAATTCTCAGACTATACGCTGGAAAAGGCTACTAAATTAGGCCTTATTTGAAAAGGAAATCACCTTCAAAACCACTCCAAATCACTGACCCACCTTAAACAGTCTTTGGAAATAGCATAAAACTCAAGATTCATTCATTTTTAAGGGTGGAGAAACTTAAAAACACATTGTTCTATCAAACCCTTGTTTATAGGGTGAAAACACCAAAACCAATGAGGGTTTCATGAATATCACCCTTACAAACCTCAAGCACTCCGGCCAACAATTGAAACAAGCTTCAATGTGTCTACAAAATCCTTTGAAATCTCATTCAGGTCCATGCATACGTTATTTATTCAAAACCCTTCTTGGAATCACCATTTTTTAATGGAAAACTCAGTTTTTGGCTTTGAAACATCATATTCTTGTGTTCTTGTCCCCTACTATCCTGCCACCACAAACAAACACTAAATACACAAAAATACACTTTATTAAATCCATCCCATCGACCAACTACTCCTACATCAATGGGATAGATTCTTTGTTCTTCAAAAGACTCTCAAACCCTGATTTTGACGGTTTATCAAATCATTGTTTTCAAAATTCACTAAACTAAAAGAATCTACTTTAAATCACTTCAAGATGATGAATGAGTCACAACCTCATAAAGAAACAACAAATTATTGATCTTTATATTTCAATACAGTCCATACAGGGACTAGTAAGAGAAGAAAACTCATAAATTCCACATAACAGAGTCTTTCTTTTAGAAATTTGATAACAAGAATACAAATGATCTCTCTTTCCTCACCTAATGCATGCTTTTTATAACTTTTTTCCTCCAATCAACTGACTATCCAAATTCCTCCATTGGTTCAACTACCTTTTAACTCTTAATATGCATGATTTATGCTCTTTTTGTCAATTTAACAACTTTTGACAATATGGCAATAATGCAAGTTTTACATCTTTTTCCCACTTTGACCACCTAGTAACTTATTACATGACTGAAGTACATTCAAATTAGGCCTTGAAACATTATTTTGGACTTAAATACACACATTTGACAACTTAGCCTTTTGAAGGCATTACATGTTCTAGGTGCTTCTGCACCAGAAACCCAATGGTTTAGTTGATCGGAGATAGCACTTGGTCCCCTAACCTAGCCATCATCATTGAAGAGGATGAGTATCTAGTTTAGCACCCTATCAGTGTTGTCAGTATAGTTGGTATGGTCAGTCAGTGTTGTCTGTAGTCTTGCTTTCAACCCTAGATAGTGGTCAGGTATTGATTAGCATTTGGTTTATTTAATTTAAAATTGTTTGATAAATGTTTTGGCTATTTGTTGCATTAAAATAAGATTATTAAGTTAAAAAGGTACTTTTAATAAGTAAATATAAATGTATATATATAATCATAGTTTATGATAAAATAAATTATAATGTAATGTTGAAGTTAATAAATAAAATATTATAAAGTTGAGTTATAAAGTTAATAATTAAATGTAAATAAATTGGTGTATGTTTTGATAAATAAATATATAAATAAATGCATAAATAATTATAATGAATAATAAAAATAGTATAATAAATAAAAGGCTTTTAATTAATTAAAAATTAATTAATCTATGAAGGGAAGACTAATTTAATGAATTTAAAGTTAATTATTAATTGTGAAAAAGTTGGTTGGTTTTCCGGGAAAATGAACAGTCTCCTTCATGCAAATATTTTCCTTATGGTAGATTTTTCATTATGTTTTTGTTGGGGGAAGTAATTTGTCTATAAGAATTTCAAATACTGTTGATTTTGTGGGGAATTAGGATTCTAGAAAAAATGATTGGGGATTTGGAGAGATTAGAGTTGCAAGTTGGGAATTCAGAGCTCGACATCGAATCTCCAACCTTTCCAAGTGATTGGATCTAAGTTGGAATCAAATCCTTTGGTTACACTATTTTTTCTGAATTCTATCTTTGTTTTTGAAATGAATGCTTGAATGTTTAATTTTGTCTGGAAAAGAAACGTTTACTTGTTATTTATTCCCAAATAGAAATAATTAATAAATGATTTTTTCTAAAGGTTTCTAAAGCCCTTTCAGTAAATTGTTTTGTGCATATTCTGTAATATTATGCAGCCCTTGAAATCACATTTCTTTTGGGCATTATGTCAAATTTAGTTACCCTATCTTTGCTTCCTCAAATCGATTTCATGTCAACAGGGAATTTCAATTGCAACATTTGAAAAATCCATCTACCCTTATTTTGGTGCAACTCCTCTGCCTCCTTCACCACTTGCCCATCGACATTTTGCTCATATTCTATAGTTTCACCTTGCTTGCTAGGTTGTCAACCTTCTCTTGCCAATTACATTTTTGTGAATTTCTTAAGCCTCTTCATTATTTTTTTGGGTGCACTGTATATCATTCCTTCTGAGGTCGTTTTCTTGATATTTAACGCCATGTCTGCTTGATACTTGGTGTCGATTAGTGAGCCAAGCATGGTGCCAACCCAGCCATGGTCGAGGGGCCAAACACCCCCTCTCTTTCCCTATGAACTTGCTACTTGTAGCACCCTAGGGTTTAGCTGGCGATTTCATATTATGGTCTGTGATTTTATTTTGATGGTTATATTTTAGGTTTGGCATTTGATACTTGTAATGTGTTTTTACTTTGATGAATATAATTTATGATTGGTATTTGAATTATATATATATACATACATACATACATACATACATATATGTATGTATGTATGTATGTATGTATATATATGTAAATATATATATATATATATATATATATATATATCACATTATATATATATATATATCGCATTATAAGTTGAAATATTGTATTACAAACTATATTCTGATAATATATATTTATATATATATTATGGTTATAGTAAAAGAATATTTATGCCTATGTGAATTAATGGATTATGTAGATAAGTGAAATGGGTAATTAAGTAGGGAAAATTGATTTACTCATATTTAGATAATTGAAGGATTTGTTTAAATAAATGAATTAAATTATATTTTTGTTAATTAATGAATGTTGATTTCTTTCATAATTATTTAATAGTTGATTTGTAAATTCACTATGTAATTAGTTATTTAGAATAAATGTTATTGTGGTAAATGACCCAATTAAGTGAATTTAGTGGCTAGGTTAATGAGTAATATGAAATTTGGAAATAATGTCTTATTGAAGGAGTATTTCATGGATGTATTGTTTGTTTGATTGCTAGTATTGAATTATGTGTTTGATTAGTGGGTGTCATTTTGTAAAATTGTTAAGGTTGGGTTCCAGAGGCTTAGGAGGGAGTATTTTTATGTATGGATTTAATGATTGTTTCACCCTAGAAGTGGTTTGGTAATGTTTTGAGTAGTGTGCAAGATGGTCAATGCCTTGCATTGTGTATAGATTCTTGTGATTGTGATAAGTGTGCAAGATGGTCAATTCCTTGCACTATGTATGGATTCATGTGATTGTGATAAGTGTGCAAGATGGTAAATTCCTTGCTTAATGTGTAGGGTTTACTAGTTTCAAGTAGGGGGAGTGGCTCTCAATGGGGTCGAAACCCAAAGTGGTGTCCAGGACAACCCATTGGAGGGTTTCTTAATCTAATGATAACCTTAATAATGAATTAGGGGAAGGGTAGAATTCACATTAAACAAGATAATGATATGCCTCACTCATGGCTCAAGTGTTTGTTTAGGCTTGAGATGAGATGGGAATGCCTAGAATAGCAAGACCAATTGTCTTGTCCTCATGAAAGGTATGTTGTTTCCACATGAGTTTGTATGGGGGCTAGGGATTGGGAGAGGCTACCTGGACAACCCAAGATGGGGGTTGAGGCCTAGGAATATCTACCAGGACAACCCATATCAAGCTATGTGATGAAACTCCTCCCTATTGCATTCTAGCATTCCCTAGTTGTATTTTCTCCTTCTATTGTGTGAATTCCTCTAGAAGTGAAGCAAGTGTTGTATGTGATGTTGGTATTGTTAGCAGTGTTGTGTTGGAGTCATGTATAACCCTTGTTTATGTTAGCATGTTGTCTTCTTGATTGTTTGTATGATGCTCATGTTATCTCCTAGCATGGGGGATGGACCTCAGGGTTCCATATGGTCGAGAGGTTGGTGCTTTTTCCTCCATTGGGTATTCTTGCTACATGTTTGTGTGCGTGGAGATTTTTTCTTGGTGTTATGGACTCCAGTTCTAGTTTTTGTTCCATTTCAGAGAGAAAACCTTTTATGTATATGTATTGGATTGTACAATAGTTGTATCCCTTATTGTAATTTGATGTATTCTTCCCACGTGTACTCAAGGAAGCATTGTTGTAAATATTGTAACGATGTAACAAATACTGGTGAACTCTCTTGTAATGAATATTGTAAAGTGGTGTATCTTGCAAATGTTAGTTGTATACAAATGTTTTTATTTAATGTCAATTATTAGTTGACATGTTATGGAAGTAAATAATGTAGAAACATTTAATGTGTTATTTTTAAATGAACTTTGCATGTTAGATAACTCATGTTATATGAAAATTTAATGAAATGATTCTGGTTATCTTGATTATTAGTTTTGTGAGTAGCACAGTTGAGGAACCTTAGAGGACCTAGGTTTAGATTATTATATCATGCAATCTATTGTTATTTAAAAAACAAAAATTGTTCCATTAATGTGGCATAGTTAGTGTTGTCCTCTAGGGATCCTTGGTGGGGCGTTACAGTTGTGGCACACAATGTGCATCACATATATTTGCTCAACTTCGAGCCCTAAAATCTACCAAAAATAAACAAATTTACAAAGAAGGAAAGGTGTACACACCACCACCCCTGAGCCTTCTAGCTATCTGTAGGTCTGAACTCTAAATCTATAGTGTGATCCGATTGGTATAGGTGACATTCTAGCAGCAACTCCATAGCAAAATCACCCTTAAGAGCTTACTATTCACTCAAATCAAAATGCACAAATGACCATTTTTACCCCCAAAATCCTATTTATACCCCCCTAGGGCAGGGTTTTTAGCTAGGTGAATCAAATGTTGAGTCCAAACCCTAATGTGAGTGCCCTGGAGGTCTTAGAACTGAAGACTTTTTCTATAAATGCATTATCCAGTGTTAGAGTTTCTTATCGAAATAATTTCTCAATTTTTTCAAAATTCTTTCAAAATTTGAAAAAAAATCTAAGGGGGCATAGAGCTATCTCGCTGTCACTGAGGCATGTTGGGGCATATTCTAAGCTTATTTTTTCCCTATTTATTCTTTGATACAACATTCAAATGACTTCACATTGAATCAAAGAGGGGCAAAATGTAGACACTGAAAAATGTCCTAATCTTGCAAATGCCATTTTCACATCAATTTCACTTCTTCCCCACATAATTGAATAATTTTAATTATTTGATTATTTTCTAAAATTATATTCATCTATTAATTAAATAACTCTAATTATTTAATTAATTCATTTGTCCTTTTATTTTTCCTTAATTAATTAAATAAATGGTATTTATTTAATTACATCACTAATTAATCTTTTTCCTCTATAATTAAATAAATTCCTATTTATTTAATTATTCATTAGTTTTTTCTTCCATAATTAAATAAATCTCATTTATTTAATTATTTCCTACTTTTCCCTCCACCATTAAATAATTATTTTAATTATTTACTAATTTGTCATTTTCCTCCACTTTTTTTTGTTTTTTAGACTACAAGAATTAGAAACTGGTAGACGCCCCTATAAACTGCAGTGTGCCTAGTAAACATTTTTTCACATGACTGGTGACACTGACATGACGTACCCTCTAGTACCATGGGGATGGTGGGGAGACTAGACCTTGTGACCTCTTTCCTGCAATAGGATGCTTTAACCAATCAAGCTAGGCCCACCGCCCCTCCTTTTCCTCCACTTTTAATTAAATAGTTGTTTTTCAATCATTTTAATTATAAGTCAAATTTTCCCTCTTCTTCTATAATTAAATAATTATTTTAATTATTTAATTATCACTTTCCCTCGTAAATTAACTAATTACATTATTTAATTCACTTCAGTGACCTCTTTTTTTGTGCCATCCTTATCTCTTTACATCTCAATTAACCTACACCCTTGATAAGGTTTTATTACCTTTTAATCTCCACTATCCATCCTTCTAAACCTATTTTTTCCCTAACCCTATTTCCTTGCTTCGTAAAGCAATCTCATTCAATGATCATCATTGTTGGTGATTTTTCCATCTATCCCCGGAATTTTCTAAAAGGGTGCCAACCTCTATATTTAAAAACTAGTGGCCAACACAACAAATAGAGGTCTTTAAGGTCTCTATTCCTACACTTTAGGCTATGTAATACCAAGGAGGGTGTTCATTAATGTGTTCCTCTAGTGTATCAAGTTTCAAGAACACTTCATTACATATTCATTCCTTTTGATGCAATCACACTAACTTCATTAAATATTTAGCGAACCTTTAAACAAATTAATGCTTATTTTGCTAAGAATGTAGATATACTTCAGATATTTTTGCATAATTTTATAAAAAAAAAATTGATTCTAAGTCCATAGCTTAATATAATATTCATTCGTATTATTACTAAACAATCAATAAATCACTAGTTCCTCATCAAATTGGGTGAATGGAGTCAAATACGAAACAACCAGTAATACACCGATTATCTAACTCTGATATATCTAAACTAACTCTATAATGCTTTACATTGCAAAGAATTATGTTATCCAAACACTACTTACCAAATCCTTGTAATTTTTCACACACCCATGACTATTCCTAAGCAATTTACTTAACCCTTTGAGTTAAAGCAAAGAAATTGAGCCATGCATTCAATTGAACAATTGACAATAGATGAAACTATCCTTGATAATTTCATTTATAATCTATGAAAATATACAAAGGAGAGTATGTAATTTGGATTTTTAATTCTTTTCTAATATTAGTAATTGATAGAAAACTTATTAAGATCATGACCTATATGACTTAAACCCAAGACAACTAGCCAGTGAATTCATTGAACATTCAGCATTATCCTTGCTTACTACAATCTGCTTATACTTAAGGCATACTAGACTCAAAAAATTTAGACCAGAACCCTTTACATTGAGCCATGAAATCCCTTTTATTGTATAAAGGAGCAACAAAGCATCTAGCTCAAAATGTAATTACATTTGATATTCATTTCAAAGTTCATTTCAACAGGGTTAATTCCCAAACCGTTACATTAATCATTCCACGAGCATGGGAAAAACAAAAAGGAAAAATGAGCGCTAACCCATTTGTCAGAGATGCCATGCAAGCCTTCCAAAAGGCATTAGCAAAATTGGCACGTTCACCAATACTCAAACTGACCACAATCATGATTATTAGCACACATGCACAAACCAATCACCATCAAAATGAACCATAGAGTGCACCATCCAAAAGCCACATCATCACATCACCCAAAACCCCACACTGTTAGCAAAGGACATGGGTGTTACTTGGACTTGTCAACCGCTAAGTAACCAGGACTTGTCAACCGCTAAGTAACCACCCTCACTAGGTTATATAACAAAGAGTGGAGTTGCAATCACAATCTCATCTTCAGAGTCACTATAAGGCACTAGGGAAGTAGGGCACCAACTAGGGCCAGGGCCAACTCCTCCCTCATCACTCGATGAGCTATTAGAAACTAGGATAGGAGTAATGGGTTTCTCTAAACAAACCCCAAGACCCAGACCAGACCTCATTAATTAATTTACAAACAGAGGTCCCTTCTCCTTTCCTACAGTCAGATTATGTGAGACAATCATGCTCCTCAAAATATAGGTGCTACTAGCAGCCACCTTCTCAGGTTTTCTACATACATTCCTCTTATTCTTCAAAAAAATAGGTGCCTCAGTCGAGGGAAGTTTATCCTCTGGTATGTGTGCAACTGGCTCCTACATACTTAGTCTCTAGGACCTCCGCACTAGTACAATAGGAGTGTTGGGTTTGCTCATCTTCTCATAATAGCATAGTAACTAGTGTGGGTGATGAAAAAAGATAAAGACCACAATTCTAGAAAGTCCACACATATATGCAAAAAAACACTTCAAGGCCTAAGTTATAGAGAAAATCCAAGCCACAATTGGCAATGTAAAACATGCACACACCATAAGACGTTGTGCCATCACCCTAGTAGCACTTGCACTCACAACCTTTTATAATTCTCTCTCACTCATAGTCATAGCAATTAATTCCAAACTCTGGCTATAACTTATGAATGACTTGATTCATCTACAACAAATCCTCATTAAATAAGAGAATGTAAGGCTAACTGCAATTAATATTCAGGTCATCTTGCTCATGTGAATAAGAACTCCATTACTGCATGTCGAATCTCCATCATCGATCACTACAGATTTAAAACTCGATCAATGAGGCATATTAATAATTGCCACCTGCTTTATGGGTCATACCAGGAAACAATGTAGAAGATCTTTAAAGAGACCACACATCCATTCACATCCTTACCCGATGGTCCTTACCCTATTTTTCATCAATCATTTGAATCGTGGAGAAATCCTGACCATATCTTTGTAGCATTGCCCATCGCCAGTTTGAAATCCGTTTCAAAATATCATCACATCATGGCTAAAGAGCCAGCGATGAGCTGCTAGCCATTGATCAAACCCCGAAATATTTTACCCACATATCTTTTTTCTTTATCATTCATCATGAGTCCTCTTCCCAACAGGCTTCCCTAACCGGTGATAAATCACATCCGTACGATGGGGAAAACTCAACCCATCAGTAGTCGCAGGTTCCTCTTTGAAAGGCAACAAGCAACTGGCAATAATGTAAATGTCAACGATGGGTTACAAGAAGTAATCATATCGCTGGTCATGGGTTACTTCTTGAAAGCAAGGGCACAACACACGATGGGTGATGAACTAAGCTTAATGGGTAAAGGCTATATCGCTCATCGCTGATTTCTCTTTGGTGAGTGTAGCATGACCCGTGACAAGTGATAAGCCCATAGTTGTATATTCTGATGGTGCTAGTGGAAGGGCATCACTCATCGTTAGTTGAATATAGAATTATGGCATAGAACCCATGATGGGCGACAAACTGTGAACAACACTTTCATATATTATAAAGCCACATGTGAAAATAAGTCATTCATAAGGAAAGAGCATTCCTAGGCGCATCTGGTGACTAACTTGAGAGATGGGGCTGGTAAAGAACGATGGTGGGGGTCATAAAATGCCACTTAACTCAGATGGTGACCGGTGCAACTGGTCAACAAGAAGACATAAGCCAATGAAAGGATTGAGGGTATAAATGAAATGAGTGGAAAAAACCCTAAACCCTAATGATGTTGAATAATAACAACTCATAGGCTTGAACATAGCACCAGTGGAATGATGAAAGTAAGAGTTCCACCAATCATCATTATTCATCATTTAATCCTAGCCCTTCATTTCAAATTAGTTTTTATAAAGGAGACATATCCTTTTCATTTCAACCTTACAACCACTATCTTTGATATTTTTCTATCATTATCATTAGGCTTATTCTTGCATACTAAAAATTTGAGGGCAAGCAAGCATATAAAGAAAAAAGGAGAAGAGCAATGAAGATGATTCAACCATGGCATAGGAATTATGGTAGTATTGCTTTATTATTTATGTTTTTATGTTCATTTGTGCTTCATTGTTGGAATAGACTCTTTAGGGCTTGAGTTTTAGGTAGTTGGTGGTTGGTACTATTGATTCATGATTTTTACCTTTATTTTACCCTATCCTATAGGTGGTGATGCCATATATTCCTTGATTTTATCAAAACCCTGTTGACAATCTATATCCCATTCAAAGGTAGTATCTTTATGAAATAAATAAGTGAATGGTTGACATTTATTGACTAAGTGAGAAATGAATCTTTTGACAGGTTGTAGTTTCCCTTAGAGACTCCTGAACTATTTTAATGTCCTTGATGGGAGAATATCAAGAATTTCTTTAATCTTGTCAATGTCAAATTTAATTCCTCCACCAGAAATAATACACCCTAATAGCTTGCAACAAGTGACACCAAAGACACTTTTTTGGATTGAGCCTCAAATGATAATGAGAAAGATGATAAAGATACATTCAAGGATATTTGGATGACGTTCTCTAATCTTAGACTTACCAAGAAGATCATCTACATAATCCTTGAGGATGATTTGAATGCAATCATGGAAAATAGTCACCATTGCTCTTTGGTAAGTAGCCCCTACATTTTTAAGACCAATGGACATCACATGGTAGCAAAAGGTACCCCATGGAGTAGTGAACATGGTTTTATGTCGATCTTCACCTACTATGCATATTTGATTATAGCTAGAGAAACCATCCATGAGGGACAATGTATAGAATAACAATCTATAAGGTTGGGAATGACGATGTTGGGAAATTGAAAGTCATCTTTGGGACATGTTTTGTTAAGGTGTCTAAATTCAATGACTAAACAAATTCCCCCAATCGGTTTAGATATTGGAACAATATTGGAAACCCATTCAAGATAGTCAATTGGTTGAATGAAGTTGGCCTTCAATAGCTTTTCTAGCTCTACCTTAACCAAAAGTGTTGTTTATGTATGCATCTTGTAGATTTTTTTTTGACAAGTTTTAAATTAGAATGAACCACAAGATGGTGGACCACTAGAAATGAGTCCAAACTAGGCATATCTACATATGACTATGTGAAGTTCTTAGATGCTTTGTATAGGATATCTAAAAATATTTACCATGATTTGTTGGACAAGATAGTGGCTACATATGTGATATTTGGTTTTGATGTGGTACCCAGATTGATGTACTTTGTTTCTTTAATCAGTATAGTAGATTATTCCATTCTTTGCATGCCTATGAGGGGGAGAGAAATTTCCTCATATTTTGACAACTCATGGAGGTTTTCGCCAAAAAATATGTCCTTTATTTTGACTTTTTATAGGTTAAAAAAAGTACCTCTTAGAGGTTTTCACTAGGGGACCCTTTTATTTTCTTTTGATTTTTACTTTTATGACTAAGGGACTCCTCTTCCCCAAAATAGGCCCCTTCATTTAACTTGTAGATATATCTTGATTTAGGCATACCAGCAAGAATCTCATCATGTAGTTCCATGAATTCCAAGAGTGCTTTAGTGCTCTCAAATACATTAAGTGATGGTGAGCCTTGTTGATCCCAACTGATGAGGTTAGAGTAGTATAGTGGGAGATCAATGGTGAGGATGACATGGTTGGTTAAAATAAGGGATATGTCCAAATCATCAAAGGAAGATATGATGACACTATTATCGATGTTGTTGAAATCATTGGAATTTACCTCAACATCGCAAGAGGTGTTTAATGATAACATACAAGGAACTTATGAAGAAGCATATCTAAGTCCTTGATTATCTTCATTATCGGGATGAGATATAGGCTCAAGGATTCCTCTTTCATTAATACCCAATCCTTTCCCTTTGTAATGTGTATTTTGACTTATATGAAATGGAATGGGAAATGTCTTTTGAAAACAATCAATTCAAGTATCATCGATATCTATTTCTTCTTAGTAAAGCCATTGATTTATGTCTCCTTCAATATATTCCTCATCAAGAGTTCCAAACCACTGGAAAACTATTAGACCCATATGCTTTGATACTGGGCACATTGGAAGAAATTTTCTAATTAGGCCAACCATGGGAATGTGGAGAGGAAGGAATCAAGCCCACATGGAAAGCTCCATTCAATGTATATTCTTCAAACCCTTTAGTGATATTAACCTTGGATTCAATGGAGTGGGGTGTAGTAGATGGTGTGGTTGAAGATGAAAGTGTGGTGGGATTGATTTAATATGTTGATGGTGATGATGTTGTATTGGGAGGCACAACATGTGTGCTTGAGAAATGGTGGTAGAAATTATATATGGCCTCTAATGAATGATAATACTTAAAGGGGTGTGGATCCGCATATATGGTGACTTCAATTCCATTATGGGGAGTTTGAGGAATTGATAATAGGTGGATGGTATGGCTTTCATGACATGTAATCATGGAAAACCAAGAAGGAGGTTGTCAGGGAGGTCAAGTTCAATGACACGACATGTTGTGGATTGTAGTGTCAGCCCACCTGAATGGGTAAGAAAATAGTGCCTTCTAAATCTCTTTTTACATTATCATAGGCCTTGATGGTGATTACTTGAGGCTATAAATCAGGTGTTGATTATCCCACTTTTTTGATGAATTTTAATGTACATAAATTCAAGGTAGACCCATTATCTAGCAAGACTCACTTGACCTTATGTTTAGATATGGAAATCTCAATGTGTAGGTATTTTTTATGGGAAGGATCTAAGGGTGTCATGTTATTCCAGATAAACTAAAGTTGATAAGTAGAGGATAAATTACCCATGAGTGTTTGCAATTGGGTGGAGTCAATGTTTTTGGGGACTTGTGATTCCTATAATACCTTCTCAAGTATTTCTCTATGGATAGGGTATGTTAAAATTTCTAAGATAAATATTGATGTAGGGGTCTTCCCAAGATGGTCAAAGAGAGTATATTGAATAGCTTGAGAGGATGCATTAGATGGCCTAAGGATGGTGACTACACACTCTAGGTATTTGGACTTTATTTTAACCATTGCAAATTATGAAGGTACTTGTGTGATGCATACAACAACATTGTTATAATTGAAAGGCACGCTATTGTAACTGATATGAATTGTTTTTTTCCCTTGGTTATTTGATGGATTGAATGGAGGGATGACATGGAAGGACCTTGAGAGTTCTTAGGAAATTATTCCTAATATACTCCCAATCAATGATTTGGTGAGGAGGACTTCACTCCTTCCATCTCAATATCACCTTGGTCTATGAGGTCTTGGATTTAGTTCTTAAGTTCCATGCACTTATTTGTGGAATGTCCCTTGACTCTATGGTAGTCACAATATTCATCATATTTATACCAATAAGGTTAGGGTTTAGACTCATCAAATGGTTGGGTCATGGGGAACGTGACAATATTAGCTTGAACAAACTTTCAAAACACAACATCTAGAGGTTTTCCAAGAGTGGTAAATTTATGTTTTTTATTATTTTGGGTGTTTGGTTTGGATTTTCCTTGAGGGAAAAGATGCAATTACTGTCATAAGGTTCAGTGACAGTTGATTTACATTGATTGTACTAGCCACTTGGATATGTTTAGTATCAATCTCAATCACTTACAACATTCTGGTTCTTCGCCTAAAAGCATGGTTTTTCATTATATTTATCATTGTTTTCTTTGTAGATCTTGATGATACTCTTGGATATAAGGGTCTTCTAAATAGTAACCCCTTTCTCAATGATTTCATCGAATGTGGATGCACAATGAATTTTCAAGTGGAAGGACATTTCTTGGTTTAAGTTTTGGATGAAGATGTTGACTAATTATTTTTTGGGCATAGGCCAAAGATGATAACTTGAAAGTCCTCTCCATATTTGTAAATAGGTAGTGAAAATTTCCCCATTGCATTCTTTAGCATTGTGAAGGTCTAACATAGTGATTTCATGCTCAAAATTATAAGAAAAGTGTGTCACATTTTTTTGATAGATTGGTGAAAGTGGAAACCAGTCCATGTGGGAGATGCATAAACCACTCCAAATATTGTCCACCCAAACTACAAAGAAAGAGGTGAAGGAGGTAGTTATCACTATAAGCCACTTCTTGAAATGCCACAAAAATTCTTTGACATGATCACAGGGGTTATGTTTCTCTTGTATTTATCAAACATGGTAATTTTGAAATTTTGTGGGAAGGGGGCCAAGGAGATGTTACAATTGAAAGTATATGGGCACAAGTCTTCAATTTAGAATTATTTTTTATTGGTGCCTACTTGTAAGCTCTTGAGGGATAATTTCATTTCTTCCCACTTGACATTCGGGGATGCATTAGTTATATGTTTTGTTGGGTTTATTGGATGACCTAAAGGAATATCACATTGTCCATGAGAATACAAAGTATATGGAGGTGGATTTTATGGATGATGGGATGGATTAGAAGAAGGATTAAGGGAGAATGAACAAAGGTATGAGGATGACTGTGGTAGGAAATATGTAAGATGCATATGAGGTGGATGTTAGTGGAATGTAAAAATATTGGCAGATATAAGTGAATAGAGGGATATGAGGGGGTTATGTTTGAGGAATATAAGTGGAAGAGGATGGGGTACATAAGAGGGATCTGACTAAGGAATAGAATATTGGGTTATAGAAATGGATTGTTGAGGAATAGTAGGTGTTTTGGATGTAATGGTATTGTGTGGAGGAGTAAAGAGTTGTTGAGATTGAGGAAATTGTGGTGGCATAAATTATGGGACAAAAGATTGACTAGGAGAAAATATGTATGGTAAGGTTTAGGAACCTGTACAACTATTTGAGGTATAGTAGATTGCATCTAGGTGTAGAGATGATGTTGAGTGATATTTGATATGTGGGAGAGCAAATAAGATTAAATCTCAAGGATATAGGAGGTGTGATGGATAGAATAGACACATAGTTATGCATAGAGGGGAGTTGAACTAATACACTATTCCCAAGAATTGGATCTTCAATTTGGGAAGGACTACCACCCCATGGGTTATCAAAGACTAGCCCAGGGGATTATTGTCTAACTATATCACCTAGTTTAAACATGTCAAAGTCTCATGGAATTTTATCACCTCTATTTATTAATTCCTCTAGGATTGAATCATTTCAGTAATCAACAGCCCATTCCACCAAATCTCTAATATTTGGATTACTTATGAATTCTTGGAATCAGGGTGAATATTCAAGTTGAGATACTATTTTAGGTTTAGTGATTTTTTCTAGTTGAGGCATTGGAATGGATGTCTCCCCACTTCTAAATTTGGGATGAAAAGGGTTATTGTACCCAGGCATGCATGTTCCAATATGATTATTGTTCTGTTTATTTTTGCACTTGCAAACAAGTAATGATCATGAAGGTGGATTGTGTGTGTTGTTATGAGGTGAATTATTGGTTTGACGATGTTCCTTTTTAAGTCTAAGGATATAGCTAATCAATTGGTTGATAATCATATCAGGGTTTAGATTGTTCCTCTTAACTTCAATGGAGATCCTATGTGGAGTTTGATGGGTTGGTTATCCATTTGAGATAGAATAAGTTCTCAAGAAAAAGGTGATTCCAAAGAAAAATATACCTTTGGCATGAGGTGAAATAGCTTGAACCAAGGATGATCTTAGGATAGTTTAAGCTCCTAAGAAATTTTATGTAAGTGTGGAATAAGTAATGAGTAAAATAACAAACAACATTTCTTAATAAGACATTATATCAAAGATTCAACAATATTTAAACTAATTTCAAGCAAGAATCTACTGAAAGTGTCATATTGTTCTGTATCTCTAAAGATTTATTAAGTCATGGGGCTCTCAAATTTTGTAAGCATTATGACTGTTAAAATGCCAATCTAGAGAATGAGATGCTACTGAATGCAATAATCTAATCCTATATGATGATGTATAAATGATATGATGAAGCTACTGTAATCTAAATGGACATGAAAATTAATAAAAGAAGCGATAGTGAACAATGATGCAGCCATGATATTGATTCTAAAATGTTATGATTGCTATTGCTAAATGATAATGCTATTGCTAAGATTCTTGATTGCTTAATTGGTGTTTCTACAGAGTAAGTTTGCACAAATTTCGATCCATTTCCTGTAGAAAGAGGTTGTATTTATAGATTCATGGCGGCACATTTGGGAAAGGGCAACAAGTAAAGGTATCGATTCAATTTGGAGGATTGAATGGTGAAGGATGAAGAAGTCTAAGTTGATTATGGAGATTGTTCCTCCTGACAACAATACTCAGCCAAATGATAGGAAGAATCATTGGAGAAAGATGAAGAGGATTTCCTACAAGTTCGTCTCTAAATTTACCTGTGAAGGTTGAGATAAATTAATTAGATATAAAATATCTAATTTGGTAGGTGAATATGATTAGTTGTAGAAATATGTGCATGAATTTGAATATTTGGATTTTATTCAATTTTAGGAAAAAATAAGAATTATTAAAATAAACAAATGTTTTTTATATTGTTTATTTAATAAAAGAGAGATAATGATAATTAAATAAAAACTATTGAAGTTTTGATTATTTAATTAAGAGAGAATAATCGGAAGAATATAAATGTGAACTATATAAATAAATATTTCTAATTATTCAATAGTAGATAAATTTGATTATAATAATTAAATAAAACAAAGTGAAATTCGTTTATTTAATGAAGACAAAATAATAGAATAAAGATTGAAGAATTTAAAAGATGAACTATATAAATAAATATTTCTATTTTTTAATAGTAGAAGAAATAAAGGTTAATTAATCAAATAAATCGTATTTAATTAATTAGATTATCCAGACCATTTTTAGGTGTATACATTTTTCCCCTATTTGAAGTGATGTGTTTACACATTGCTTCAAAGAAAATTTTGTTGTTGTTGCTAGTACTGACAAATTTTTTTCGATATGCCCCAGATGTTGATTTTGCTGTGATGATGGATATATGCCCCCTCAGGAGATAAATTGATGAATTTTAGTTTCTTTTATTTTTTGTAATTTTTCAATTATTTTGATGATTTGATGAAGATTTTATATAAATTTGATGATGAAATAATTTATCTCCCAACAAACAGTTTGTTTGATGCCCCTATGATGAATTTTCAATTAAGCCTTCAGGAAAAGAATTAATAAAATCCCACCAAAATACCCTCTTAATTACTCTATTAAAAATCCAAAAAGGTTGATTTTGAATTCATTTGTGCAATTTGAGTTTTGAAATTGAGAGAGAGTGATTTAGCGCTTTGTGGAGAAAAATGTCAATCCCCTAACACACTCACCGTTTCAAGCGCGTTTGTCAACACAACCACCCGACTGTTTACAGACCTCCAGTATGTACCTGTGAACCTCATTGATTTTTGTGTTTTCTTATTTTTCGTATGTTTTATTTGGTTGTAAATTTTTGAATTTTTTTAGTGCAACAGTAGCTCGATGTAGCACATTTAATTTTTGTTTTAGTGCATCAACTAGAATAGTGAATAGATGACTTGTTTTAGCACATAGATATGATAGTTTAGCGCATACACTTCTTTAGTGCATAGGTCAAAAAAATTAGCCCATACGTAGGGTAAAGTAGTGCATTGACTTCCTGAAATGGCACATATGATGAAATAGCACTTTTACCACCTGTTTTAGTGCATTGAGGTGTTTTAATGGTGCATTGAATATTATGGCACATAAAAACATTGTTTTAGCGCATTGAAATCAGAATGATGAAATTTGTCAAATTTGTTCTTGATTATGTCAATTTTTTATCATGTTAGCCATTGATTTGATATGCTTGATGATCCTGATAGAGTAGTCGATGTTCAACCTCATGATAGGCGAGGTCTGATGATTGATTGACAATAATTATCCTCATGATATGTGAGAAATAATTATTGTTTGATTTGATAAACCTCATGATAAGCGAGGTTGATTTGATTAATTGATCTTATGATAGGCGAGGTACAATTTAAGATTGATGATTATCCTCATGATAGGCAAGGTTGTTTGATAGATTTTATGATCAACCTCATGATTGGTGAGGTTGATTTGATAGTTGCTCACAAGATTTTAGCGAAGTCTCAATAGAGCTAATTAGATTTGATAGGTTGATTGATGTTGATGATTGACAAAGATTTTTAACTTTTTTGATCTTCACGATGACAGGAGTGATTTGTGAACCTTTAGATTTGGGAGTAGTTTCCTAGGACTTTTGATTTGATTCAGTAGCTAGTGTAGCCCAAGACAAAAGTCATTGTGCATTGTGGTTTTTCCTCTCTCTTAGATATGCCCTAGATTAGGATTAATCGGGGTCTCCTGACAACCCTAATAGAGAGGTGACATAGCAAGCATAATACCTTCCACCTTCCTACTGGCAAGATGATAGTCACTCTTAAGGATGTTTGGCAAATTTTGAGGATTCTTGTTGTTGGTGATGTTGTAGTTTATGATTCTTCAGAGCAAAGCGGGACTGAGGCTCTACACAGAGTATTCCAGGATGATAGGATTTGTGGATACGAAATTCCATGGTGTGATATGGTGGATGCCTATGCCACCCTGCCTTTTGTTCTTGTTGGTTTCATTGGAGGGTTCATTTGTCCTAATCACAGGTCAAAGGGAATTTTTGTTGGTTGGGGCCATATCCTTGAGGCTATGATTATTCATGGTACTAGATATGCATGGGGCATGTGCATGCTTTCCCATATTTATCATGATTTGCATTTAGTTGTCTACCCCTGAGTTCACAATTTGTCTTTCGGAGTTACATTGCTCCAGGTGTAGGCATGGGAGCATATAGTTGTTACGTGTCTAGTGACCGTTAGACATAGACCATCCATGAGGCCGTATGTTCATAGGTATATAGGTCATCTTACTTAGCCCAAACTGGGTAAGTTAGAGCATTGGAGGAGAGTTTTGGATTATTTGGAGGCTATACCTAGAGGCCTTATCTAGATTGTGATCACTGGGATGAGGATGATACCGAGATGGGATACCTTTGTCAGTCAATGTTCTTGATAGGTCAGACTCATTTTGTGATTGAGATATTTTTTGCTTCAGAGGGTGTAGACAGTATGGTATTGTATAGGGTATGCCCCAAGGTGTTTCCCATTATGCCTAATGTCAGATAGATTCTACTGAGTGGGGACCCATCCTTTCCTATGACACCATTATTCAGGAGTATCTGAACTTACAGCCTTCAGATTGGGATATTCATCTAGACATTATCAAGCCTTTGATTACTATAGATTATGCAGAGTATCTTGCCTTGCATCCATTCCATTTGATATATGTTCTTGATGAGCTTGTGCCACTATCTGGTGAGGAGGAGGTTGCAGTTGTGCGTGGTCACTGATGAAGGAGAGATGAGGGTGCAAAAGAGGAGCAGGATGTGGAGGCAGAGGAGGATGCAGAGGCAAAGGAGGATGTGAGGAGCAGTGATGATGAGGATAGAAGTGATGATGATGAGGGATATGATGGTGGTGGAGACAGGGGTGGAGATGATGGAGGAGATGGTGTAGCCAGCGGGTCAGGTGGAGCTAGTGAATTTTTTCTAGTTTGGATGTCAGAGACATCATGGTGCCTCATAAGAGGTGATCAATGATAGCCCCTATAGAGAAACATGTGTGGATCGGTGTACCTTCCCAACATTAGTAGACATAGATTGTGAGCCTACAGGTGTAGGTGTAGACCTTATAGGGTCAGTTGATATAGGCTTAGGGTTTATTGGTGCAGACTCAGACACAGGCCCAGTCTCATGCACAGGCTCTCTCTTAGGTATAGGCATAGTTAGCAGTGGCTCAGGCACAAATTACCACTTTGATAGTCGAGAGAGATACAACTAGATAGTTTGTAGAGTAGGCACATACTACAAGTAAGAGATTACATAGATTGGCTAATGGTACATCTATGGCCGATTATGTGAGAGAGGTTCTCCATGTGAGAAGAGAGGTAGAGTATTACAGAGGAAAATGCCATGATGTTTTTCCCTCTGAGTAGAGAGTCATTTATTCCTAGTCTCAATCAATCATTCTAGGACTATCAGTGTGGGTGTGACATAGCCTCGTCCGAGAGACCTAGGAGATCCTGGTACATCTAGTGGGGGAGGTACCAGTCCAATGATGCCAACACCATCTAGGGCTAGCACTACATAGCTCCAAGATTGGATTGTCTGATATATTTTGAGACATGATGTATGCTCCGATTTTTTGATTTGCAGCCATTTTTTATGTTGTATCTCTTTACATATTGGACTTCATTGTATACTTGACATTATGATTTTTGAGATTTATATGATATGCGACAGATTGATTGATCTATGTGTTATATGATTCTATGATGGATGCATTTAATTTCCTATTTCTATATGCCATGTGTTGATTTATGTCATGATGTTATGGGTGCAATTTATGATCATTATGATATGCTATGATTTATATTAATGTTTTATGTGATAATTCCTATAATGATGATGTATGGATGCATGATGATAGTTGCATGATAATGGATATATGTAAATGATATGGAAATGCATCTATATGTATGATTTTTTTTTTGCATATGATTTTAAATGATATATGACATAATAATGAAATTGAATATCATGTACTCTATTTTTTATTTTTCTAATGCAAATTAATGATGCAATAAATAGATGGATGAATGATCAATATAATGGTACTTCGAATGTATGATATATGATATGATGAATAGGTGAATGAAAATGAAAGTACATAGATTTTTTTTTTGATAGTTTTTCTCATGCGGTTTTATGATGTGATGCACAAATGAAGAAATGACATGATTAATGCAAATTATATGATAAAATGTTTGAATGATGGAACGGTATAATAATTTTTTTCTAATGTATGCAATGGAAATGATTATGCAGCTACATGATGATGATGATTTTTTTGTTAATGTCAAGTATACTCAATCCATTAATGAGATGACATCCTTTTTTGAATTCTTCACCAATCTTCGTAACAAATACTCTGTAGATGTAAGGCTATCATGAATGCAATCTAATTTTCCATGCAAATCTACATGCAAACATTGGCATCTTAACAATCCTTTTATTTTGCTTGTTATCATCATGGAGCTTTTAAAATGTTGAAAGTGAGTACAAGCATCAATGGTATAATTTAGACCAATGATGACCTAAGTACTACTTTCATGATTTTTGATATTGCAAGTTAACACAATAATCTAGGTATAATTAAATCAAGATGACCTGAGCATTTCATGCATAAACAGACAAGAATCAATCATTTTATTATGTGAATTGGAATGTCATCAATGATACTTTGTAGAGCATGTCTCTCAACAATTCACACAATAAATAATTAATTCAGAAATATTAGACAAAGAAAATATCATTCTTCTTTTTGGTTTATATAGTTCAATACATCATCGAGTTGCTCCAAAGAAATGATAACAATGATCAAAGTACAAAAATTCAACATCTACTTAAAGTATTTCAATCATTATTCATATTAGATTATCCATTTTGAGTTGTTCTGATTGGTTTGATTTCAACTGTCTTGATGTGGATGGTTGATTTTATGAAGTGATCTGATGTTTGATGTATGTTTAATGTTGAGTTTCTCAATGATCATTGTGTTTGTTGTGTTTTCATACTGTTGTTTTTCCATTTGTTTAAGCTCAAGTTTATTTCCCCCAGTGGTTTTAGGATTTTTCCCCCAAGCTAGGGTGTGACATGATCACTTTGCCAGGATATGTACATGATGTTCGCCTTTCAGATGTTAGGTGGAAAATGATAGAAAAAGTGGACGACCAAGTCATGCATCCAATAGATAGAAAAGATGGTTTAGATCACAAGTAGCACTTGCTTCTAGGTTCTTACTAGTTTTTATTGCACTTTTTTAGACTTTATGATTTTTTTGTCTTTTTGTCTTTTTCTATTTTTTTTTGTATTTTCTATCACCAAGGTGCCTGTTTTCCAAGTTTTCATCAAGGCGACCTTTTCAACCATGCACTAGATGAATAAGGTATAGAATTTCTTGAGATGGATACTATTGATAGGTTCATCGAATAGATCCCCTTCAGGTGTAGACAGTCGATAGGCTCCAGATCCATAGAACGATATGATTACAAAGGGACCTAGCCAGTTAGGTTCAAACTTCCCTCTCTTTTCTCTATCATGTTGATTTCTAGGGTTTTCCTTTAGGACCAAGTCCCAAACTTGAAAGACTCTAGGCTTTACCCTATGATTGTAGCTTCTGGACATCCTCTGTTGATATGTCATCAAATGGTTCACAGCTTATTAACGACGTTCATCAAATAGTTCTAGCTCTTGAAGTCTAGAGACCCTATAATCCTCATCTAGAATGATACCCTTCAGTGATACATAGAGTGATGGAATCTCAACCTCAATGGGTAGTATAGCCTCTAATCCATATACTAAGGCATACGGTGTAGCTCCTATAGGTGTTCTGATGTTGGTTTTGTATGCCCAAAGAGCAGGATTTAACTGAATGTGCCAATCACATCCAACATCGTTGACAGTCTTCTTCTAGATTTTCAAAATAGTTTTATTTGAGGCCTTTGCCTAGCCATTTCCTTGAGGATAGTATGGTGTTGAAAAATGACGCTGGATATGAAACTTCTCACACAATTCTTGCACATCTTGATTCTTAAAAGGTCAACCATTGTCTGTGACAATGGAATGAGGAATTCCATACCTATAGATGAGGTAGTTTAGTATGAAAGATGGTATCTACTTCCCAATGATTGTTGTTAAAGGAACTGCTTCTATCCATTTTGTGAAGCACTCTATTGCTATGATTATAAACTTATGTCCATTAGATGAAGATGGATTAATCTTTCCTAGTAGGTTTAGCCCCCACCAACAAAAAGCCCATGTTGATGTGAATGGGTGCAATTATTGTGCTAGTGCGTGAATTAAGTTACCATGGATTTGACATTTTTGGCATTTCTTAAAAAACTAAAAGGACTCCTTCTCCATGTTCGGCTAGTAATATCCCAAATAGAAGAGTTTCTTTGCTAGGGTTAGTCCGCTTGAATGAGTTCCACAAATACCTTCATGAACCTCATGTAAATTTGTCTCAGACTCGGTATGTTCTAGACACCAAAGAAGAGTACCATCTAGACCTCGATGGTAAAGTATGTCAGCGATTAAGGTATGTCAGTGATTAAGGTATGTCGTGTGGATTGGAAAATAAAATTGTGTTTTTGGTTTCTGGAAAGATCAGGAAGAAGGATATTGTCTTTTAGGTAAGCATAGATCTTTCCATAAATGGAGGATTAACTATCAGTTAAATGGCATATGGTATGAGATTTTGGGTTATCATAAGCAGGATTAGACACTTGTTCTACCATAAACTCATAATGACCTTGCATTTTTGGCAATTGTAAGAGAGAAGCAATTGTCACCATAACATCCACAACTTTGTTTTTTTCCCTTGGAATATGTTCAAACTTGATATCCACATAGTACTTTTTAAGATCATCTATCATCTTTTTATACAACATCAAATTCTCATCTTTTGTCTGATAATCATCTTTCACCTGATAAATGACTAGTTGTGAATCTCCATATACTTGTAGCTCTATGATTTTCCATTCAATCACCACTTTGATGCCAATAATCAAAGCCTCATACTCAACTACATTATTTGTACATGGAAACATGAGTCCATAGGACCTTGGGATGGTGTTTCCTTGAGGTGTAACAAATAGAATCCCAACACCAAACCCACATTGTGTGTATGACCCATCAAAATAAAGCCTCCATTGTTGTATTGTCATAGTAAGAATGTTTGCATCAAGAAACTCTATGTTCATTGGATGGTCATCTGGTAATGGAGCTTCAACTAACTAATCAACAATCACTTGGCCTTTGATGGCTCTCCTATCCACATACTGGATATCAAATTCACTCAAGAGCATGACCCATTTGGCTAGTCTCCCTATTCGAGCAGCCTTGCTAAGTAAGTATTTTAAGGGATCAATCTTTGCTATGAGTTTAATCATGTGGGTTAACATATAATGTCTCAACTACTGGGTAGAAAATACCACTGCCAAACATGCTTTCTTGATGAAGGTGTAATTTATTTCATAACCATTCAGAGTCCTGCTTATATAGTAAATAGCTTGTTCCCTTCCCTCAAGATCTTCCTGTGCTAATAGAGCTCCTAAAGAAATGTCTATTGTTGCAATGTATAGTAACAATGGTCTCTCTTCTATAGGTGGCATCAATATGGGAGGTGACAATAGATATTTATTTATTTGATTGAATGTTGTTTCACATCCTTCATCCCATTTGAAAGAGACATTCATATGTAGCAAATGATTGAAAGGATGACTTTTATCTGCTAATTGGGAGATAAATCTCCTTATTGATTGTAGCTTGCCTTGTAGAGATCTTAATTGATTGATATTCTTTGGAGGAAAAATTTCCATTATTGCCTTGACCTTGGCAGGATCCACGTCGATGCCTTTTTCTGAAACTATGTAACCCAAAAGTTTTATTGATGTAACCCCAAACACACATTTCTTAGGATTTAATTTGACATTGAATTTCTCCATTCTGGTAAAGATTTTTTTGAGAATCTTCAGATGTCCCTCTCTAGTGTATGATTTTTCTAATATATCATCCATGTAATCTTCAATAAAAGTATGCATCATGTCATGGAAAATGGTGGCCATTGCATGCTAATATGTTGCACTTGCATTTTTCAACCCAAAGGGCATGACGTTCCAATAGAATGTGCCCCATGGACATTTGAATGTTGTCTTTTCCTGATCTTTGGGTGCTATCTTGATTTGGTTATACCCTGAGAAGCCATCCATAAGTGACAATATGGCATGTACTATTGTTAATTCCACAATAATGTCAATGTTCGGTAAAGGAAAATCATCCTTTGGACATGCCTTATTTAGATCTTTGAAATGTGTGCATATTATGATACAATTATCTGGTTTAGATATAGGTACAATATTAGAGATCCATTCAACATAATCGATAGATCTAATGAATCCTGCATCTAACAACTTTTTCAGCTCAGCCTTTACCATTAAGGTGATATGTGGATGCATTTTCCTTAGTTTTTGTTTCATAGGTTTTATCCCAAATGGTAGAGATAAATGATCCATTAGAAGATCTGGATCTAAACTTTGCATATCAAAGTATGACCAAGCAAAGTTAATGCTTGTGTTCAAACAACTTGGTGAATTATAGCTTTTCTTGTGCAGTCATTGATGCTACCAGATATAGAGTCTTTTCTTTTTCTGTTGTGCCAATATTGATAGACTATGTAGGCTCCACCAATACTGATGATCTTTCATGATAATGTTTTGGAAGGGTGTCAAATGATGCAAGAGCATTCAGTGGTGTAAGGGCAATATTGCATCACACAAAAATAGTTAAATTTCAAGTTTCTTATTTTTTAGATGTTTTTACATTTTTGGATACCCTTTTCATCATAATGAAATTCTCAATTTATGGTTTTTATTTTCTATTCCTGGGTGGAAAGATATTGCAGTTTTAGTTTCCCATATTTGCACCTGAAAATCTTCTGAGTTAGATTTGAGGCACTTAGAGTTCCCCGATCAGCCCCAAAACTTGTGGAAATCAGCGTAGCGGATTTTGAGCACGTTATTGACTTGGTGATCTTTCCAATGGTTCAAATGGTTCGCGAATCGGAGTCCCGGATAAAAAGTTATGGCCCCGAGAAGTTGGTGCACTTTCTAGAAGATACAATTTTAAATGCTCTTTAAAATTTGAACTTCATGTTGTAAATTTTCAGTGCCAAACCGCCTAAACTCAAATTTGAATGTTGTTTTAGCTCCAAACTAAAGAGGAGCTCTATTTATGGGTGGGTTTCTAATTTTTGGGTAACTTTTTGGGGACAAGCTCGCATATTGCAAAAGGGTTATTTTGTAGCTTTTTGTAACTTGCATGTCTTGTAGAACTTGGGGATTTGAGATCCTTTGTATGTAAGAAGCTCCATTTTTTGAATAATAAAATTATTCTCTTGTTTGTGGGTTATTTTCTAAGTCTCGGGTTGCGCCCTCATCAAGTGGTATCAGAGCGGGTTTTCTTGAGTGTGTGGATAGATCACTGATCGTGAGGTAGTTCGCACCAAGATCGTGGTTGTGGGTCGAGGTCAAGAAGGATGTATCGAAGAGTGATGCATGGTAGGCATGGTGGTGCCAGAGGTGGTCAAGGCGACATAAATGTTGGTGGAAGAGATGCACTGGTAGCCCTCCAAAGACAGATTGATGCGTTACAAGAGCAATTGAGAAGAGGATTAAACCTGAGGGAGGAAAGTGAGGATGAAGGAGAGGAAGAAGGTTCAAATGTAGAATAGGAAGAAGAAGCAATTGATCAAGACCAAATGTAGCTAATAAGGGCTATTTCAAAGATCAGGAAAATACCAGAGAAGAAGTCCCCAGTTATTCTGGAAGTCTGAATCTGAAAGAGTTGATCGACTGGATCAATGAGCTAGAAGAATATTTTTAGTATGAGGAAATAGAGGAACCAGATTGGGTTCAGTTTGCAAAATTGAAGCTGAAGGGCCATGCCAGTATTTGGTGGAAAGAGGTCCAATTGGAAAGAAATTGAAGAGGAAAACGAAATATCACCAAATGGGATTGCATGGTAGAGAAACTGAAGAAGCAGTTCATACCAGTGGACTACGAGTTAGATCTATTGAAGAAATTGCAAGGGTTAAAGCAAGGAAGCAGATCTGTGAAAGAATATACTGAATATTTTCACAAGATAATCATCAGAATGGGCCACACAGAGGCCAATAAGGAGAAGGTAGCCCGATATCTTAATGGGTTTTGATCGAGCATTCAGGAGGAGTTAAGCCTAGTCAGAATGACCACCATTGAGGATGTGTATCAGTTTGCTCTAAAGGTGGAAGAGAAGTTGAACAAAAGATTTGGTGGCAAGCAAAAAGGATGAGGAGGTCAAAGTGGAAGGGGCAGTGGAAGACCTTCAGGAAGTCGAAATGATGATGAAAAGAAAAGTGAAGATGTGGGTACCAGCCGAAGCCAAAGGAATGACAACTTTTACCGCCCTCATGATCAAAACAGTGGTGATCAAAGAGGTAGAGGATGAGGGAGATATGGACAAGGGTCTGGAAGAGGTGGTTTCAAAGGAACGTGTTTCTAGTGTGGTGAAGAAGGGCATCGAGCCTATGAATGTCCACAACACCAAGGAAGGGCAGAAAAAAGGCCAGAAGGTCGTGGAAGGGTTATGAATGTAGATGAGGAGGCCCAATCTAAACATTCAGATGATGCTAACAAGGGAGAAGCCCTAGTGATTAGGAGAGCCCTAGTGACTGAGGAAAAGGAGCCAGAACAGAGGAAGAATCTATTTCGCACAAGGTGCAAGTGTGAGGGAAAATGTTGTGATGTCATTATTCACGGTGGGAGCACCGATAATCTAGTGTTATAAGAGATGGTCACAAAGTTGAAGTTGAAGAGGGAAAGGCACCTGCATCCATATTGAATTGCTTGGTTGCAAAAATACCACAAAGTTTTGGTCAATGAGCAGTTCCTTGTAAAGTTCAAGATCAAGAGCTACCATGATGAGGTACTCTGTGATATCATCCCCATGGATGCATGTCACATGTTGTTGGGGAGATCGTGGCAGTTTGATAGGTGAGCTATACATGATGGTCATGTAAACACTTATTCCTTGACAAAGGATGGGGTTCGTCACAAGTTGAAACCCCTGAAGGAGACTGAATAAAATGTATGCAGTAGTGCTAGAATTTGTTATGTAGATGGAAGAAAAATTTTAGAAGGTATGAAGCATGAGCATGTGTGTTATGCATTGATTCCTAGAGTGAGTAAGGAGGATAGTGAGAAGGTCTAGAAGAAGTTTCTGGGATGTTGGATGAGTTTCAGGATATTGTTTCTAATAATGTACCTGAGGGTTTACCACCAATAAGGAAGATCAGTCATCAGATTGACTTGATTCCTGGAGCTAGTTTGCGAAATAAGGTAGCTCATAGAATGACTCCAACAGAAAATGAGGAATTGAACAGACAAGTTCAAGAGTTGTTGAGAAAGGGTTTGATACTGGAGAGTTTGATTCCATGTGTAGTACCTGTGGTACTAGCACCAAAGAAGGATGGGGAGTGGAGGATGTGTACAGATTCCTGAGCCATAAACAAGATAACAATCAAGTATAGATTTCCCCTACCAAGGATGGATGACCTGATGGACTGTTTGAGTGGAGCTCAGTACTTCACAAAGATTGACCTAGAGAGTGGATATCACTAGATCCATATTCAAGAGGGAGATGAATGAAAGACTACCTTCAAGACCAAAGAGGGCCTGTACGAGTGGTTAGTCATGCCTTTGGGGCTAACCAATGCACCTAGCACATTCATGCTACTGTCGAGGTAAATTAAAAGAATTTTGGGAAGTTTTGTTGTGTATTTAGA
>VDFB02373365.1:237462239-237554602 GCA_007258455.2 Sequoia sempervirens
ATCTCATTCCGTGGTTCAACATTTCATATTTGACAAAGTATCATGAAGGTGGTGCAGAGGAAGTACCAATAATGGAACAGTGTGGGATTCCAGCACCTACTTCAGAAAAGGAGGAGATTGAAGAAATCTTGGATAGTTGTGTGGGAAGGAGTACCAGGAACAGGCAATATGAAGAATATCTGGTGAAATGGAAAGGAAGGCCTGTTGAAGATTTATCCTGGTTGCCTAAGGCAGATGTTGACCAATTGGGTTTTTCCTCCACCATCTGAGACGTGATGGGGTCACTTCTCAAATTACCCTGGGTGTCTGATGCAGGAGCATCCAGTGGTGTAAGGGCAATCTTGCATCACCCAAAAATAGTTAAATTTTAAGTTTCTCAAATTTTAGATGTTTTTATATTTTTGGATACCCTTTTCATCATAATGAAATTCCCAGTTTATAGTTTTTATTTTCTATTCATGGGTGGAAAGATATTGCAGTTTTAGTTTCCCAAATTTGCACCTGAAAAATCTTCCGAGTTAGATTTGAGGCACTTAGAGTTCCCAGATCGGCCCCAAAACTTGCCAAAATTGGTGTAGCAGATTTTGAGCTCGTTATTGACTTCGTCACCTTTCCAACGGTTCGCAAATCAAAGTCCCGGATCAAAAGTTATGGCCTCAGGAAGTTGGTGCACTTTCTAGAAGATACAATTGCAAATGCTCTTTTGAAATTTGAACTTCATGTTGTAAATTTTCAATGTCAAACCGCCTAAAATCAAATTTGAATATTTTTTTGGCTCCAAACTAAAGAGGAGCTCTATTTATGGGCGGGTTTCTAATTTTTGGGTAACTTTTTGGGGACAAGCTTACATATTGCGAAAGGGTTATTTTGTAGCTTTTTTTAACTTGCATGTCTTGTAGAACTTGGGGATTTGAGATCCTCTACATGTAAGAAGCTCCATTTTCTGAATAATAAAATTATTCTCTTATTTGTGGGTTATTTTCTAAGTCTCGGGCTGCACCCTCATCATCAAATCTCCCATCTTTTGGTGCCTCAGAGATATTTTCACCATTAGATGCATTCTATATTTTTACTTTTTTGAGATCTAATGTTGCCATTGAATGGTTTTCACCATTAGATCCATTATTCTTGTTTTCAAATTTTCAACTGAAAGATTTGACACCCTCCTGCCTCAAAGCATCGTTATGAGATTTATATTTAGAACTTGCGTCAAGTTCATCACAATAAAGGAAATTTATGATAGCATAATCATTCACAAAGATAGGTACATTGATAGGTTTAGTCGGTTCCCAATCGATAAGTTCTGGATGCAGTAAAGGTAGAAAGTTATCAGATTGGTTAAGTTCAACGGTAGTAAAGGTTCTAATAGCAATGTTGTCAAAAATTTTAGTGGTAATGTCAAGGTCTATGATATTACTCCCCTCCAAGCCATCTATCTCACTGGATAACTATCCATCCTCACTTGAGTCATCGATATTTTATGATCCAAATACAAGGGGTCTAGTTCCTGAGCTTTGTCCCTCCTTGCATGTGGGTGCATACTCTTTTATGACATCAATTGGTATGTCCTTGTATGATTTTTATAATAAAGAATCCCACTCATACTCATTAGAATCCGTTTTAGAGCTATCCTGCATTTGAAGGATCCTTTCAACAACTCTACGAGTTTTTTCTTCCTTTGCTTCTCCCTTGTAACCTAGTCATATTTTGTCTTTTGACTGAAGTGTGAGAGGTTGAATGGGTTCTATAATGCCTTCTTTTCTTTTGCCAATAGGTCCTTTTCCTTCATACCCCATTTTCTCTAAGATGGCTTTTCCTTTTCCATATTGATCAGTCTAATGTTGATGTTTGTTGATGTTGATGTTTTTTGTCTTTGTAGAGCCAAATTAGGATGGCCTTGTCTTCTGATTCATCTTCTAGAGTACCTACTTTTACAAACCTTTCATCTAGAACCATGGTACGTTGTGATGATTGTTTTGTTATTGTTGATGGCTGCCCATATTATTTTGGAGATGGCAGTAACTATGAAAGACATAAAGATTTCTCAATGGAATATTCTCCCATGCCTCTGTCTTTTAATTACATCTTTTCTTTGAACTGTTGTGATAAAGTATCTAGTGGATCTTCATTGTTTGATGAAGTAGATTCAACAACACTTGTTTCCTTTGACTTGTTTTTTTTCTCAACCCATTTGGATATAAAATTTAGTTGCTTTTCACCACTGGATGAACAAAAGTGTTTGCTTTTCTATTATGGGGCACCAAAGTGTCTTGAGTTGTTTTAAGCATGTTACAAGTTTGAGGACTATTGTAATCAACTGAAATAGTGACTTCTTTTCCATCGACTAGAAACTTTAAACACTAATGATAAGTTGAAGGTATTGCTTGCATTTCATGAATCCATGGACACCCCAAGAGTATGTTATAAGTGAGCTCTTTGTCTAATACTTGGAAAACAATATTCTTCACAATTGGTCCCACTTGAATAGGCAACACGATCGATCCCTTGGAGGATCTCTCTTCTTCATCATAGGATTTTATTGTGATCTTCCTTCTAGCATCAATAGCATTATTAGAATAACCTAGTGCACTGATCAATTTTAAAGTGAAAATGTTTAAGCCAACTCCACCATCTATTAAGACACTTTTTACTTGGTGTTTGTGGATTAAGACTTCAATATGAAGGGCAGAATTGTGTGGATGAGTAAGTGACACATCATCTTGTTCAAAAAATGATAGGCAGTGAGGCATGGTTAAGTGTCCCACCATAGCCTGGAATTGACAAACATCCAGATTATTGGTTACTATTGTGGCCATAAGAGCTTGTTCCAAAACCTCCTTATGAGATGGTGATATTTTAAGGAGTTCCAAAATTGATATTTGTGTTGGTATTTTTTGTAATTAATTGACTATATTGTATTGATTTGAAGGAGTAGCCATGGTTTTGGATGAAACTCCTTTCAATATTACATTGGATTGCCCCCTTGTTGTCACATTGACTGGTTGATATTCGTGTTTTTCCCTTATTTTTATGACATTGATCTGATTATTGGATGTATCCATGTTTGGGATCACATATATGGGTATGATGTCATTGGTTTTATCAGTTTGATTGTCATGATCCTCATTATTCTCAACTATAGAGATACAATGAATATTTTTTTCATAAATGTAGTTTACATTTTTACCTTTACTATTTGCAGAAGGAGATTCTCCCTTTTTATAATTTGGTAAAGGATTTTTAAATGCACCATGATCATTTTGTGTTTGAGGTCCTTCCATGAATACTTTCTTGCTATCAATCAAATCTTGTACTAGATGTTTCAACTACATACAATCATTTTTCTTATGTACTTTGTTCTTATGAAAGTTATAGTAGTCAGCATCATTCCACCAAGATGGTTTTACTTTTGGTTCCCAATTTCTTAATTCAGGTAAGGTGATAAGTTCATTTGCAATAAGCTCTCTCATTGTTGATTCTAGTGTTTGTCCCAATGGTGTGAATCTTCATCGATTTGATGGTCTTGGATATGATTGTGGCTTATATTCCCCATTGTTTGGATTGTTGTTTTTACTAACATTCTGATTGATGTTTTGGTCATTGTTTTGATTGTTCTTTACAGTAGTTGTCATCAAATTAAATACTGGTTTCACATTTTGTGTGTCATTTGTAGTATCATTGTTTCCAATATTTCTATTCTTTTGCCAAAACTTAGGTTAATCATTGTTGCCATAGTGATTTAAGGAATTTGTATTGTTTGATCCTTCATTGTAATTTTTTATTACTCCTATTTTAACAAAGGCTTCCTTGATCTTGAGCCCACTTTCAATTACTTTCTCAAATGTAGGTGGAAATTGTAGTTCAAGCCTATAGCTCATGTCTTCAGTTAAGTTGTCAATGAATAATTCCATCTTTTCTTCTTCAGGTATAGAATGAGGATATCTAGCAAACAATCTTCACAATAATTGTAGAAATGAGAGGAATGTTTCACCTTTCTTTTGTTTCATGTTGTAAAGGTCTTTTATTGTTACCTCATGTTGAATATTGAAGGAAAATTTAGTTCTTTGAAAGATCAAATTCCTAGTTGTAGTTTAGAAAACCATTCCATACATTAACCTCCTAAGCTCCTTGGAAATAACCTCATTAGATAAGTGTCTTCTTGTGAAAATTATATACTCATGGTTCTGAATTCCCTCACATGATCAATTGGGTCCGTTTGACCATTGTACTTTTCATATTTTGGGATTTTGCCATGTCTAGGAAATGGTATCATGTCCACACTTGGATAAGAAGGGTAAGGACAAATGTCTTGTAATGAGTACCTCTTCATGGTTCCTTTTTTCATATCTTGGAGTTTTTGTTGCAAGTTTCGCATTTGATGTGTTAGGGAAACCACTTGATTTGTGTTTTGTGTGTTGTGTGATTCAGTTTCAACTACTTTAAGTGTTTCTTTCAATCGATTAATGTCAAATTCTTTTGGAAGTTTGGTACCTAGTTCATCTAGCATCAAAAGGAATTTTTCCATAGCTTGTTCCAAAACCTTTTCCATGAATTTGTGGAAATTTGGATCTTGTTGAGTAGTTTAGATATCTTCTTGGGTTATTTCATTTGTATCATTTTGGTATAATCTGTGAAAAGGATTTTCTTCAGCCATGATATTTGATGTTTCAATTTCCTTTTCCCTAAGTTTTTGTCTTTGTATCCTTGTCAAAATTGGCATACAAGTGTTTGTTTTTCTCACTAAACTTTGATCTTTTGTGTTTGGATGAGTGTGAATTGGATTTTAAAAAAGTCAAATAGAATGATATATCCTATTGATGAGACCAAGTTAAAAATTTGATTATTGTGTTTCGTTTCATGATTGTAGGATGACAAAATCCTGATAATGAAACTTAACTTAATAACCAAGATCTGTGTTTGATATTTGGACACTTTAAAATTGCAAGATCTAGGTTTAACTTGAAAGAGTTTTGACTTGTGAGATCCTATTTATTTTAGGTTTAATAAACTGTTTGGACTGTGAAAATGTTTGTCCTAATAAAAACCCGAGTTCTAATGTCAACAGTCTGATAGGGGTTTCCAATAGCTCTCTATTTTCTTGTTTTGTGGATGCACTATTACATAGGGCATATGCGCTAAAAAAAACTATGTATGTGCTAAAAGATATGGTAAATGCACTGTCAGATAGGGTATATGCACTAAAACAAACTATGGATGCACCAAGATACTAGTAATTTCTGACACTGGTAAGTTTTGGGGACAGACTGCAGGTGCACTATAACATTTGTTAGATGCATTGAAATAGGTTGTGAATGCACTATTTGAATAACAAATGCGCTAAAATATAGGGTGTATGTGTTAAAACAGACTGTATATGCGCTATTTTGGGACTTCACAGTGTTGTCTAGTTTTTCTCAATAAAGGGACTGATTTTTGGGTGTAATTTTCCAAATTTGGGGTATCTTGACAAGATATCTTTGCTGGTAAATCTTTGATTTTCTATGACAAGCCTAATGTTTCCAAGTTTTTCCTCTATTTTAAGAATTGATCTAGCTTGTTGGAATATTCTATTCTTTGTTGTGGGATGAAAGAATGACAAATGGGTTGACTATGATTATGCTTTTGTAAGAGAGCTCTTTGTTGGAAATAAGCTTGTGAATATAAAGGCTCTAAGGAAAAATCATCAATATATCCTCTAGCAAAGTTGTGATACCTATGGATAAAAGTTCGATGTTCAAGTAAGATTTTTCTACTTTGATATAAGAAGCGTCTCCTTTCCAAGAAAATTTTATAGCTAAGTTGCTTCTTTGGTTTCTTGACTCTTTTTGTGAGGGATTTCTTGACAAATGTTGTTGGTTTCCAATCTCTAATCATAAATTTTCATAGGTTGACTTGTCAAAATTTTTGTGTTTTTTCTGGATGATCTTTATCTAAATTAATTATTTGAAAATACAACAAGCAATTTGTAAAAAAGTTGTTTTTAAGTCCTAGAATCTAAACAATAAGTGTATGTTCAAGAATCAAACATGATCCTCCTTGATTTTCACTAGTTTTTGACAAAGAATACACTTCAATTAGACTCACTCTTATGGTCAAAAAGGTCATCATAATACTCAATGGCTCACATCTTAAAATTGCATCGACTCACACAGTCATGTCACCCCCTAGAGGGTGCCCATTTTTTTGTCTTTTCCAGGTGCGTACTCAAAGTTAGATTTCTCGATCCCTTGAGAAAATGGTCCTTGGTAATTATATGGTGATTGTCTTGGGGGAAAATTCTTCCCTCCCCTTGCACTGTGAGTATTACAATGTTCGAAAACTGACAAGTTGGATTCTACACTAAGTTTTGTAGATAGGGTATCCGTTCAGAGCGGAAAATGATAAACTCCCTCAGGATACCTCCCAATCTTTTGAACAAATATTTTGGGGATGGTTATTTTGCACACTTCCAATAAATGTGAGTTTCCCCAGATTTAGTTTTATTTTATAGTGGGTTGGAAAACCTAGCTTTGGTTGTTCCCACTCAGGTCGTTCCCATAGGGTGAGTACTTTTTCCCACTACGGCATGCCTTCTAAAGGATTTAACAAAGCATAAAGTGCATGAAATTAGAAGATGAGTCTGGCATTTTGATCACCCATTTAAGGGGAGAGCATAGGCCTATCACCGCACAATCACAATAGAAAATGCTCAATTTTAAAGCCCAAATGACAATTTTCTATTCTATGTGAAGATATTGCTTCACAAAAGATATGATGTTAATTTTAACTAAGATAGAATTGTATGATGACTACCCTAGGATTGGTTCATTTTAATCCAAAAGAAACAATGAAACTATTGGTTGTGGTTGCGTCAAATCCAGACATCAATTTACAAATGTGCTATAACAAAGGTCATAAGCACCACACAATTGATTAGATGCACTGCAGGATCAATCAGATGCACTGCAAAATTAATCAGATGTGCTACAGAATTAATTGTATGTGCCACAACAGAGAGTGTTGGAAGTGTAGTCAAATGCATTGGAACAGTCTTCACATGCATTGGAGTTTCTGATGGATGCACTAGAACAGTCATCGGATGCACTAAAGTATCTGGTAGATGCATCATAAAATCTATCTATCACGCAAAAAGAAACACGTCTAGAGCTGCAAGTACACTTTTCTGGAAAAAAATATTAAAATCGTGGGTTTGGGCCCCATAGTGGGTGCCAAAATATAAGTTTGGAATAAGTAATGAGTAAAATAAAAAACAACACTTCTTAATAAGACATTCTATCAAAGATTCAACAATATTTAAACTAATTTAAAGCAATAATCTATTGAAAGCGTCATATTGTTCTCTATCTCTAAAGATTTATTAAGTCACAGGGCTCTCAAATTTTGTAAGCATTATGACTGTTAAAATGCCAATCTAGAGAATGAGATGCTGCTAAATGCAATAATTTAATCCTATATGATGATGTCTAAATGATATGATGAAGCTAATGTAATCTAAATGGACATGAAGCTTGATAAAAGAAGCTATAGTGAACTATGATGCATCCATGATAATGATTCTAAAATGTTATGATTGTTATTTCTAAATGATAATGCTATTGCTAAGATTGATTGCTCAATTGGTGTTTCTACAGAGTAAGTTTGCACAAAGTTCGATCCATTTCATGTAGAAAGAGGTTGTATTTATAGATTCATGGCATCACATTTGTGAAGGGGCATCAAGTAAAGGTCTGGATTCAATCTGGAGGATTGAATGGTGAAGGATGAAGAAGCCTGAGCTGATTATGGAGATTTTTCCTCTCCACAAAAATACTCAGCCAAATGATAGGAAGAATCATTGGAGAAAGATGAAGAGGATTGTCTGCAAGTTTGTCTCCAAATTTACTTGTGAAGGTCGAGATAAATTAATTAGATATAAAATATCTAATTTGGTAGGTGAATATGATTAGCTGTAGAAATATGTGCATGAATTTGAATATTTGGATTTTATTCAATTTTAGGAAGAAATAACAATTATTAAAATAAACAATTTTTTTTATATTGTTTATTAATAAAAGAGAGATAATGATAATTAAATAAAAACTATTGAAGTTTTGATTATTTAATTAAGAGAATAATTAGAAGAATATAAATGTGAACTATATAAATAAATATTTCTAATTATTCAATAGTAGATGAATTTGATTATAATAATTAAATAAAACAAAGTGAAATTCGTTTATTTAATGAAGATGAAATAATAGAATAAAGATTGAAGAATTTAAAAGATGAACTATATAAATAAATATTTATATTTATTTAATAGTAGAAGAAATAAAGGTTAATTAATCAAATAAATCGTATTTAATTAATTAGATTATCTAGACCATTTTTAGGTGTATACAGTTTCAAGATGCATGACTTGATTAGGATTTAGGATCTCGATTAAGTGTTTGATGTTGGTTTTTTATTATATATGATTTCCATTTCAATGATATGTTTTTAGCTATGTCCTTATGTTAAAAGGATGGTATTTTGAATAAGTTTTGGATGAGTAATGTGATGAAAATGTGCAATACGAGCTAGATATGGAGCATAAAAAAATTTCATTTGTGGTGTTAGACCTAGAAGAACATTGGATACCTATGATATGAAGTGTTTGCTCTTTGGATTTTGTATGGAAAATAGGACCACCCAAACATAGGACATGTTTTCCTATTCAAACATGCTTAATGAAATTTAAGGCTTGGAACTAGTCAAAATAAGGCCACCTAAAGTGTTACCAAATCACCTGAAATGCTACAAGGTTGTCAAAACATGTACATGACTGCCTAAACAACATTTAACACAATTTGAGTTCAATATTGACTTTTATGAAGCTTCCCAAACAGGGTATGAGGCCACCCAATTATGAACAAGGCTAGCTAAATTGAGATAGATTGATTATGGACTGAGTTTGGTTAATTTTTGGATAATACATAACTACCCAAATATAGGAAAAGGTTTCCTAAACAAAGGTGGAGTGATTTTGAGCCAAATCTTGGTAATAAAAGAATCCCCAAACATAAGACAAGGTTGTACAAACAAAGGTGGAGTAATTTTGAGCCAAGTTTAGGTAATAGGAGACCACCCAAACAGACAACTAAGCTACCTAAACTAGGTTGGAGTGATTTTAAGTTAGTTCTGGGAAATATGAGGCCATCCAACATAGAACTAGACTACCTAAACTAGGTTGGAAGGATTTTGAACCAATTTTGGCAATACAAGACTACCCAAACACAAAACTAGGTTGCTTAAACTAGGTTGGACAGATGAAACTGATTGTGTTTTCTTTTGGAAAAAGGTGACTTAAGATGTTTTCCAAGTAATATCACACATGAAGGCACTTTCATTTAGATGTATGGATTTTGAGGTATTTGGAAGAGAACTAATATAAATGAGAAAATACATGAAACACACTCACATTTTCTAAAATTAATCATGTAGGAGTGTTAACTTGGTGTGGTCCCACCAGCCAAGGGCTAATATCTCATGATTAGTGTGAGGCACTTATCTTTCAAGAGTCGATAGATAGGCATCTAGTGGCACAAGAGCTCACCTTTTCCCTTTCTTTGGAGGTCCTAAGACCTTTCCCAAATATTTTACCTATCTACTAATGGAGATGCATGATGAGTAGCTTTAGGCATGATATTTTACCTTGCACTACACTAAGCAATAGTCGAAAGGTCTTATCTAGGTTTGAAAAGCTTCAAGGGGAGTCCTCTAAATACCAAGAGGGTATGTGAGGAACAATTTTAACATTAATCCATCATAAACATAGGTTGGGAATGCCATTTAAGCCACTCAAACCAACCCTAAACTCCCATTTTAGTATTACCCAAACATTAGAGTGTCACCAAATATGTTGTGACTAGATTGGGGTAAAACTTTCATTCTCCCTCATTTTTTATACCCTATTAGTAAGACATGGTTGAGGTTGTCCCTTGAGGTGATGAAATCCCCAAGAAAACCTCCTAATGGGAAAGACTCACTAGATGCTTTTGATCTCCAAGATTTCTAAAGGCATGAGGAGAGAGCATACATGTAACTAGTGGTCTTGGGATTAACACAAAAAAACTTGGTTCAAATCAATGTTTTTGATCTCTAAGATCACCAAGTGGTGTGAGGAGAGAGCATACACCAAGGAAATACCCCCAAAAAAGCAAGTTATTTGACCCTCTAATCTACTTTAATGTGCCTAATTTAGTAGAAAAAACACATCTTTAACTGTGAGGCTACAAGATGATTTTTAGTATTTTTCCACTTCGTTATTTAACAGTGTGTGACTTGAAAGATAATGTTAGTGAAAACACCTCAGCCAATCAAATGTTAGTAGATTAGTCCCTTAAAAAATATATTATTGGAAATTGCCAAAAATAAAACCGCCCTAACATAAAACTGGGCTGCCCAAATAGAGAGTGAAAATTATAAAAGGATAGTTTTATCTTACCTACAAGGCCATCCAAATAGGTGACAATGCCTCCTCAAAAGTTATGTTGCCACCCAATTGTGAATCCTACATAAAAATGAAATTTGATTAGTAAAAACTTGATTTTTTTAGGTGTTAATAGTTAGCCTAGATGACATATAGTCCTTCAAAACCAAGTTTTGTTAGCAAGTAAAGAGGATTTTCATCAAAAATTGTAGGAGATAACAAGTTAGGTTAATGAAATTTGATCTCTAGTATCCTGATGACAAGGCTGCCTAAACATAGTACCAAGTTTCCTATCTAGAACGAGGTCGCCTAATCGTGACCTACACACATTGAAAAAACAACCAATTAAGATTAACAATACAAGGGAAATGGGTCCCATCAGGCATGCTAGAAATGTGTGGAAGGAAATTGTGCTTCAGATGAATAATTAAAATACATACATTGAACTTCACAAAGACCAAACAAACACTTAGTTAGGGCCTTAGGAAATAAATTGAAACACAAAATTAAATAAGTAACTCCATGTTACTATTTGCATGAAATGTTTGTTCCCTTTGGTGATTTTGATGTGTTCTCACAAGTCCTAAAACATAATACTGTATTCCAAGGTATGTTAGAATGGCTTGGGTTGGGATTGAATTTATAGATTTTTTATAAGAGGATATCAATGATGAGGATTGAATGAGAAGATCAAGGGCTAGATATGAATGCCATCTCTCAAGCCATGAGATTGTTCCAAGTGGCACAATATGGTGTCTTGAGAGGGAGATGGTACTATTGAGGGTACTTTATAGTATGGGGATGATCTTTCCATAAAGATAGGGACCCATGTGGGTTATTTCCCAAAAGGGGAAAGCCTTTAAGGCTAGAAGAAATAGTGGATGGGTAATAAATGGAAAGGAGTTGATCCCTTTCTTAATCATGGATTAGGAATGTGCAAGTCTTTAGGGAGGGGATTAGGTGGGTGATTAGGATTAGGATTAGAGGGAAAGTGGGAGAGTTGGAGGATGTGACATGTGAGGGGAAAACTAAGTGAATAAAACTTATTTATTTAATTTATGAGAGGAAAGGGCTGAGGTAGGGTAGATAAATAATTAAAATTAATTATTTACCTTAGGTTAGGACTTAGGAAAATAGAAGAAAAAAAGATTATTGGTTAAATAGAAAATATTAATAAAGATGATGGTGATTGGATCAAAATAGGAATAAATAGGAAATATTAATTAAATAGATATCATTTTATTTAATTAATATATAGTATCACCTAGACAAATGAATTAGGGATAAATTGACCAAATGCAATGGTCAATTTTAGATGTCTACAATCCCCTTGATTATATAGAATAAGGGATGAGATGAGAAGGTATTTTTGGACGTCAATCACCTCCATGAGTGTAGGACATGTTTCCATTATGTGTCATGTACATGGGACATGTGTAATAAAGGTGTCATATGTACATGAGTTAGGAATCTCAAAAGGTGATTACATGTCTCAACCACATGAGATGAGACAAAAAGTGGAAAATCCCCTAATTTAAGACTTAATTAGTCTGAATAGGACTTTGAATAGGAAATTATAAAACACAATTAGTTTGACAATGTCTCTATTTACACCAATACCCTCAATTAATTGTAACTTAGAGAGAAATGAATGCAATGATATATTAATGATGGCACTTAGTTATTAGGTTATGTTAGGTACCCATGTAAAAATTTATCATAAACAAAGTAAATAAGAAAACCTAGTGGGACAAAAATCCTCTCCAAAAGATTAAAAAATATACATGAAAAAACATACAAGTGAACAAGAAAGTAGGACTTATCATGACCCCCCAAGAAATACTTCTAGCACAAAGTACAATAAATGTTCCCCTACATAGGAGAGAAAAAATATAATATCTGTGTAACCCCCCAAAAAGTGAGAATAAAATAATCCCATATGAAGAAATACTCACTCCCAAAACTAAGATGAGAAGAGAAACCATGTAGCCTCCCCTCATATTGCCTCTTTTAGTGTTGATATATGCTCAACACAAGATTTTGAAGATGATCCATAATCATTAAATACCATTTATCCTCTTGGGAAGAAACCCTAGCCTCAACCTCTACAAATGAATAAAAGGTTGTTAAGCCTCTTTGTCAAGGGTTCCTCCCTTAGTTCTCTACAAAGACATGTATTTTTGCATCTCTACTACTGTAATAGGCTCGAGGCCTCTAATTTAATGAAAATTGGTCATCTATTACCTCTCTTCAATTTTGTTCTATTGTGAAAAATATCTTTCCTTCATAGCTAAATATATATTCTCTATTTTTTAGTTTATATGTTGTGTTTTCAAGGCCAACTGTGGAATGTTTATTTCATTTTAGCATATGTCAAACCCTATTAGAAATCTGAAATAGATTGAATAACAAAAATATTATATGAGAGAGAGATAAGATATAAAACTGTAAATGAAATAACATAATTATAGACCTAAGATTCCAAGAGATGTGTAAATATCAAGATGACAAGATTGCATTAGGAGCTCAAAGAAAATTTGCAAAATAATTACTTCGTACATCAAGGTGCATGTATGTCAAAGTATGCAACAATGTAATATATTGAATGAAAATAAAAGCTAGTCAGTGAGTTTATATAGAACTAAGGAGATGATGGAGGTGGAAAATCCAACCAATAGGAATAAACCACCAAAAGTGGATATGGAGCACCAAAAGTGGAGATGGCCACCAAAAGTGGAAAGTGTTCCACCATTTAAGGAAGGGGACACCACATGACTTATCTCTTAGTTATTAAATAATAAACTCACTTTATTATCATAAGCAATCTTAATAAAAGTGTAGGAAAAATCTAGGACTAAGGGAAAATAAATTAACCCACTAGGAAAATAAAAACCTACACCAACACCCCCCTTAAGTAGAGCTTAGGAGGATGCAAAATATTATGGGTCCCAACAAATGAAGGCATGTTAGATACTCATGTACATATAAAATTATCCCCAAAGAAGAAGAATCCCCATCCCATAAGAAGGAAGTGCACCCCCCATAATAGAGAGAGAAATGAAGTGGAAGGACAAAGAAGCCCCCCCCCAAAGAGATCCAATGGTAGATGCTCAAAACTAGATGTATAAGATGGTCCATGATCGTTGAACAACATTCATCCCCTTAGGAAGAAACAAAACCAAAGGTTTATGTGAGTTATCCCCCCACTCTTGAAAGGAATATGTAGGAAGAAAAATCAAGATGTATCAAGTCTATGAACTCAATTCAAGTGTCCCCATGTTGATGTTGAAGGATCCCACAATTAAATCAGGCATTCTAGGCCACACTGCTAAAATTGAAAACTCAGAATCTTCTAGAGAATGATGTAGAACACCATCTAAATACTCAAGTATCTCCTCTAAATATGTCTCCTCCAAATGATGATCCAAAGTATCCACACTTATGTCAATATGTAAGGAATGATCATTTAGAGAATGAACAAGAGGTTCAAAGTGTTCCCTCACAACTAAAGAAGAATTAACTTCATCAAATAGAAGATGAATACAATCAATAATGTCTCCCAAATCTGCAATATGTGTCTCCATAAACAAGTTTGAAATACATGTCAAGAGATCATCCCACAAAGTTGAATCTATAAAACAATGTATGTCCTGCTACAAAGAATCATTGGAAGCTTTCAAAGAAGTAACACTATAATCTAAAGTTGTAATAGGTTATTGAGATGGGGTATCAATGAATTGATCATCCACACAAGATGGGGCAATATCAGTCTCAAGATTATCCAAAATATCCTAGTTCTCTAAGGAAAGATCAATTTTAGATGAAGATCCAATGTCTCCATACAACTGCTATTGATGGTCCAAGCAGTGAAAGGGAACTCAGTCTGCTTTGCATGATGTAGAATATCCTCATAAATATTAAGACATATTATTCCATAGACTATGTCATTATTGTTAAACCATGCATTCTTCTGATTATAGTCACTTGGCTCATGAACAAGTCGAAGGAGATAGAGCAATATATCCTACTCAAGGAAATGATTCTTTATCCCTTGTTTCTACGAAAAATAGTTCTCTGAAGTTATCTTGACAACAAAATGATGGAAATAATTTTTAAGAGGCATGCTTAACCCTCCATAAATGGAGTGTTACTTAGTTCATGATTAAAAATTATTTGTATAATTCCCCCACAATTGATATAATATTTTAAGTGGATGTAAAAAAGAGACATCAAGAGACACCCCCCTTTCCACTAGTCTTAGAAATCACCCCCCCCCCCAAGATATTACAATGTTGGCACTTTATGATTAGTGCATTTACAAAGCCTTTTCCAAGATACAATGCTCAATAGGCCCACAATGACCAAAATTATAAATTCTGATATAAATTAAACAAGAGACAAAATCTAAAAAAATTAGCCCTGTAGCTATGTTTTACTCTTCAACACCTTTCCAATGCCTATTTGTTTCCAAAAAAATGGAGCTTTAAGGTGAAATTTATGGCTCATTGAAGAAAAAATGCAACAATAGATTCAACCTGCAATATTTGGAAGAAAATGGAAAATTTTCTTTTCAAAACCTTTTTAGATGGAAAGTGCTCGTCTCCAACTTTGCAACAATATCTTGTTTTCCAAAAATGGACATTGCAGTGAAAAGTTGTGATTTTTTTTTAAATGGTTGAATTTAGCCTATAATGATGACCCCCTGACAATTTTTTTTGCCACAAATCAAATTCGCCTAAAATAATTTTTTTTTATATGAGAATAGGGGTTTTGGGCCTTCTGAACATAATGGAAAGGTTCACTTGGGCCAAAAAAGATCTTGCAAAAATCTATTTTCCAAATCTGAGCTTTAAACCCTTGTTTGCTACTATGTCATCTAGTGGCCAAATTAAGTGAAACAAAAGCTAAATCTTACTTTCTTGAGCATCTCGAATACAATGGGACAATAAAAAATTCTACCACTATAGCCAAAATAGATACAATCACTAGATCTCACCAAAAATACACATGCAAATATAGGATTAATAAATTGTCACAATTCCTTTTTGATTCTCTAGATTGTATTGAATGCACGAGAAGAGCATACGAGAATTTTCAAGATCATACAAAAAAATCCAATCTCTTAAATAGGAAAGTACTCAAAAATCTCAAAATCTAGGCTTTGATACCATATTAGAAATCTTAAATAGATTGAATAACCAAGATCTTCTATGAGAGAGATAAGCTATAAAACTATAAATGAAATAACATAATTACAGACATGAGATTCCAAGAGATGTGTAAATGTCAAGATGACAAGATTGTATTAGGAGATCAAAGAAAATTTGCAAAATAATGATTGCATGCATTAGGGTACATGTATGCCAAAGTATGAACAATGCAAGAGAATAAATTAAAACACAAGCTAGGTAGTGAGTTTATATAGAACTAAGGAGATGATGGAGGTGGAAAATCCAACCAATAGGAATTAACCACCAAAAGTGGATATGGACCACCAAAAGTGGAAAGTGTTCCACCCTTTGAGGAGACATCACATCACTTATCTCCTAGTTATTAAATAATAAACTCTATTATCCTAAGCAAGCTTAATAAAAGTGTAGGAAAAACCTAGGACTAAGGGAAAATAAATTAACCCACTAGGAAAATAAAAACCTACACCAACAAACCCTAAATTTCACATAAAATCATAATGGTTAGTAGAATAGAAGATTATGTGAGTTTTTTGTCATTTTCATTGCTTCTTTGTGTTTTAGAAAGTAGGAATAAACACATTATAATCTTCATGCATCACCGTCCCTTTAATTTTATTCTTTTTATATCCCTTTTCTTTTTTAAGCTAATATAATAGGACTAGCTTAGATTTATTTAGTGTTGAGTTGTATCGTCACTTTTTCATCTAGTTTAGATAAGAATATGCAAGAATAAGGATGACTTAATTTGAATTATACATATGATCCAAAGATAATCATACAGTCCAAGATGATGTGTTTGGAATTTCTTCTTTGTGTTGTAGTAAGCAAGAATAAACACATTATAATCTTGGGGCATCACTATCCCTTTAATTTTCTTCTTTTTATCTCTTTTCTCTTGTAAGTTGATAGAATAGGACTTGCTTAGGGTTATTCAGTGTTGAGTTGGATCACCACTTCTATATCTAGTTTAGATAAGAATATGTATGAAGGAGGATAAAAGTTTTTTAATTCTACACATGATCCAAAGTAAATTATATAGCCCAAGGTGATGTCTTTGAATGTTTCTCAAAGGTCTCCAAATAATTGTTAATTTGTGGGAAAATAAGAGGATGAAGAATAATCACATCCAAAGAAGATGATGTAATGTAACTGTTATCATGTTGGAATGCATCCTTTGAAGGATTAGTGTAGCAATTCTCCTTCCAATTTACACAATGGAAACACTCTAAGGCTATGGGTGACCTAAAAGTTGGATTGAATGTCAAAAGAGGGTTGGTTCCCCTAATATATCACCTAAAATTGACTTACTCTATTGTTATTCACAAGGTAAAAGGATAAAAACTAGGTCTAAAACTGAACTTGAAATATAAAAAATAGGTGACACCAAAAATTCTATTGACTTGCACTTGATTTGACATAAACAATGTGACTAAAAAACCAACCAACATACACAACTCAAACTTGACATGCTTACATGAGTGTTTCATAACAAGGTTTGAAAATTCATAACATTCACGAGGATGGTTTCTCACATCTAAAACTAGTAAAAATTTGATGGAAACAAGATATGACTTGCAAAATATATGTTCTAATACATACAAGAAAAGAGAATGAGACAATAAATCAAGGATAATAGGTGTTTATCATAGGAAAAGATCAATGATTCATAATATCACACAAAATACAACTTATGAGAAGAAAAAAAATGTAGTTCTTTATTGATCAAAAGATAAAAACAAATGAGTATAGCTAAATTTTACAAGGATTTTCCTAAAAAAAAATGAGTTTAAAGTGTTTAAGAAATGATAATGATAATCAATTACATTCAATTTTTTTCATATACATTATTTTTTTTCCCTTACTAGACATACATGTTGATGGTGTTTTCTGCACCACAACAACTCAGACATAATATGAAATCTTGTCTCTCTTGAAAGGTAAATCTCTATTAGCAACCCTCAAGAGATAACCCCAAGGTCTCTCGTGTCAATTCTTGACAATGCATAAACAACTCAGTGACAAATGTGAAAATGATGGTAATCACAATGGGACCTTACTACAAGCAAAATACTGAATCAATTATATTAGATTTAACAAACTAGTGATACTTCAATCCTAGATTTAACCCAATAATCAAAGAAATAGAAAAAGGATAAGGGTTTCAAAGAGATTTCTAAATCTAATACTACTCCTAAGATCAACAATGAAGGTAACCAACACTCGAATGGACCAATCCCTCAAAACCGATCTCTGCTTGACCCAGATAAATCTGCAATCTTACAGAGAACAGTGCAATATTCTAAGGTGTTAGGATTTTCAAATCATAAACATTCATTCAAATAACCCTATTGCAGTTAAAATGAACAAACCCTCACAATTGAACTGAGCACACTGAAATATGAAGTCCAGGCTAACTTTGTAAAGCAACTAACAATCAGTTGGTTGCAAAAAGTATGGACTGAAGGATTGCTACAACATTCAAGTATTAAATCATAAACATTATTAAATAAAATCTAATCTTAGTATTAACCTTCTCAAAGCAATTTTAAAGATAGAATAATAAGAACCATGCAAAACAAAAGAAAACAAGTATGGCACCAAATCACAATTTCATTTCTTGTATTCAAAATTTTCACTGTAGCAACAATTCTAGCTTTTTGTTACAATATTTGCTTGAGGGAAACTACCTGCTAACTTACTCTACTTCTAACTAGCTCTGCTCTATATCAATCTCTATATTCTAGTTACAAATTCTAATCTTCTAACCCTTTACAAATGAGGTGACACACCCAATATATAGAATTCCCCAGAAACCTGTAGGCTAGGCAAGAGTTTCGCAGCAATAACTCGGCACAACCACCCAGCCAAGAGAGTCTTTGAAATGGGTCAAATAGGCATTAAATGCACATCCTGTCCAAGTCAGCCTGAGATCCGTAGTGCAGTTCAGACCAATGCGTGGGAAGATAATAGGGAAACACAAATTGCATCGCAACCCATCATTAGCTCCCTTCCCTATTATCTGTATTCAGACCCAACACTTCACGAACTTTCAAGAACATCCCATCCAGGCTAGCTACTGGTGGCAAGGGAAAAAACCTAAGTCATCTTTTGATGGACGCAGTCTCATCCTTTGAATGTTTGACTGACTTATCCTAATCTACCTTATACGCCAAATACTTATCAATAACTGCAAGGTAGGTGGCCACATCATCCAGGTGGTACTCAGAAATGGAGCCATTATCAAGTGGCACATAAACATCCTGCCACCATTCTCTCAACTACTCCAGGCTCAAATACTTGGGACAAATCTTCCTTCTTCCGGTCATTATCTCGAATAAAGAAATGCAACCATTGTAGACACCAGCTAGGGTGTCATCAATGTGTCTTCTCTATTTGTAAATCTTTTTCAATACTTTCTGCCTAATTTTCAATACCTCAAACCACTCCCATGGTTCAGCAGCTCCAAAAGAAGGAAGGATCTCGTCACTCACCAATTTGTCTCAGTGTACACCATAATAGCCTTGGTTTTTTGTAGTAGGAGGTCAGTGTCCTCTTTATCTTATGCCATTACCTGCTTCATCCAATCCATTGTCCTTGTAGCATCCTTCCCAATAGACAGGATTTCCTTAATAGCTTCATCACCTTTTACTTGCACCCCTTTCAACCAATTCGTGGTGGTAACTATGGAAGCTTTCATCTTTTCTAGCTCGGTGATGGTCTCCTGAGGTAGAGGATTTGTAGCAGAGGAAGAAAGATTAATGGACTCTAGTGGATTCATTAATTCCTCCAAGCACTTCCTAAGATTTTCATTTTCTCTCTTCTGCTCCTGCTTGGTCTTCATTTCCCTTCTCATTCTATCCATAATAACTATACTGGAGACCTCATAGTCTTCAATATCTTGCTCAACTGATGTAGGCCCTAGATTGAAAGTTTGAACACTATAATTCTTTCCAACCACATCACCTCTATCTTTACCTGGAGCAGGGGTGGCAATGTGAACAACTTTTTTATGTGCCTCACCCCTTTCAACCCTTGAGATCACTCTAACCTTCTTCTTATCTTTAAGCTTCCCAAGTTTAGCTAGGATCTCATCCCAATTCGGTGGCGTGTCCTCTACCGCAACCTATTTTCTCTTTATCTCTTTGTCTAGCCACTCTGGAACAGCAAGCTCTAATTGCACTTGGCTCGGTCCTATTTCCTTTTGTTGACCCTCTGGTATTTCCTCTTCCAAATTCTATTTCTTAGGAGTCTTATCTTTATTCCTTTCCTCCTCAATGTGTTCCTCCTTATGTTTAGGTGACAAGACCTTTTTTTCTTCTTCCTCCCTTAGAGGAGATTCAATCACTTCATTTGTGACTGGTGACTCTGTATATGTAACCAAGGGAGATTGCATTTCTCTTTCAATTTCTACCTTTGCACTGTAGAGTTCCCCCTCATGGAATTTCTCTCCTTTTATGTCTAGATGTTCATCAACTTCTTTAGCTTCACCAAGTTCACTTTGAACTTCATGAGTGGGAGGGATGTCACCCTGCTGCCCTTCATGAAGAGTGGCAAGACAAAAAATTTCCTTAGGCACACTGTTCTTTGGAGAAGGAGTCCTAGACCTCCTTGCATATACCTTTGCTTTCTCCTCTGAACTTTCTACATTCACCACTAGCGGGGAAGTTACCCCTTCTGCAACCTTGGAGCTTGCCTTCTTTGATAATTTTACAATTCTTCTTCTCTTAGGCATAGGAGCATCAGCCCTAGGATTTTGTTCCTCAACTCCCTTGTGTTTGGACCTTTCAATCCTTGTCCTTCTCTTAGCCTTTGGCCTTCTTTTTTTCATTGCTTCCTAGGCCTCTTCTCCCTTAACACCTTTTGACTTGATCTTGGATGGGGAGTCCAACTTACCTTTACCCTTAGGATCCTGCTCGGCTGATTCCTCAGAGGTGGAGTGAGGATTTAGATCTCCCATCAGGTTATAAGTGCATTTCACTCCTTTATTCTCCAATTCCCATACTATGTACTTGAGCCACATCTTGGTAACTTTGATGATTGGCTCCATCAGTTGCTTCAGTTCTATTTCTTCCTCCTCTAACTAGTCTATATCACTAATCGGCCAATCTTTTACTACCTCATATGCATGATCCTGAATCAAGTTCCCATCATCCTCTAATTCATCAGGCACTGCCCTTACATTATGCAATTAGACTACATCCACCGAAAGCTAAGAGAATTTGTTCTTTCTGACCTTGTATTCATCAATGCAATTGGCCCAGTAGTCCTCCAAATTAATCTTATGGCCATATTCTCTACTAGCCTTCTTTTGATCCTCACCTATGATATCAAACCTGGACCTCTTGGAATGGAAGGACAAACCAAGAGTACTCATTTCTTCCTTTGAAGCTTGGGCAGAGATAATGGAAGGGCATGCTTCTCCAGTGCCAATCCTTAGGGGAAAATCCCCACCAAATCTTGTCTTGTGTTTGTCCTTCATGACAATGGCATCAAAATCATAAATTTGTCTAGTTACTTCTAGCAATATGATGTGGTCAGTGGGATACCTTGGAAGTCTGTATGAGGCCCTTTGGCAGCCATCAATCTGAATGTAGGAGAAGGTTGGGAATTGAATAAACCAAGCTCCATACTTCCTGATGAGCTCCTTGGCTTGATTTGAAATTCTGACATGTTCTGCCCCTTGAAGCATTCTGGTGATATGCATGGTAAATGCATCATTTTCCCTCCTATAGTTAGAGCTTCCTAAATACAACTGAGGGAAAACTTCATAAATAACATCATGTCTGAAAATTTCCTTTGTATCCAATCACCTGTAGGGATGGAATCTAGCTAGTGCATAGAACAAATATGAGGTCATTATGAAGGTCCTTGTCTCCAATACACTGGACAACTACTTTTGAATTACTTGGCTAATGACTCCTGCCCAATGGTAGTTAATCTTTTCTTGCTCCATCCTCACAATCACATGGCACATCCAATTCTCAAATGTACCAGCACTCTTCAATCCAACCACCCTACTAAGAAACATGATGGAATCATAGTACTCCTTCTTGAACTTTGCTCAAAACAGCTACTTGGGAAATTTGGAATAGTGAGACTTGGGCTTCTCTAGCCAAGAATTGATAAGCTGTTGTGACTTCACAGTTTGGTCATTGTAGAACTCCTGAGCTACCTCAATGGTGAACCCCACCACATGAGATTTGTCTATCATGTTGAAGGTTTGGGCAATGGAGACCAGGTTGAGATTTTCAACAACTCTCCCTTGAGGACCAATAATCCTCTGTGTGTCCTGATCATAGTGCCTGGCACACTCAAGGACCAGCTCATAGCATTGCACCGTAGAAGGGAAACCAACAACATGTGACAATCCTGATTCCATCATCCTTCTAGTCACCAAAGGAGGATTCTCAACCGCCATTCTTTCTTTAAATTCTTCATAATCCCATATGCCAACATTTGTATCAGTGACTTCTGACCAGACAGAAGTGATCTTACTCTTAGGGACCTTGCTCTTAATGTCCAGCTTAATCCTCTCTGCATCAGACAATGAAGACCCAACTGCTACCTCACTAGATTTAGCCTGCACTCAACATGAAAACATAATAAAACCATGGGAAAGAGTCATTTTAATCCATCAAAACACTATTAAAATGCATCTCATATAGTCAAGGTGTTATTAAATCTCATATGAAATGACCACAACAAATTTTGTGTTTCAAGACCATCCGTAGAATCTAAGCCAGAGAGGAATTTTGGGAAATTCCAGACCGATTGGATTCCAATGGAATGGCCAGGAAACACCTACTTAACCATTAAACCCAATCATTTTCATCAATAAACCACATGGGAGCTCATAAGACAGCATGAATAAATCATAAAATGCATTGGAAATCACTAACATATCATGCTATTCAATATTCCTTTACATTTCATCAACTTTCAGGAAAATCTGCCATAGACGGATTCCCGTGAAGAACGAGCCAAAGAGGATTTTTGGGAAATATGGGAGATGGTGGATTTCGAAGAAATCCAGACCTAGCAAAACTCTGCACATAAGGAAAAACTCTGAACCAATCGGTGCAAAGGCAAGTACTTCAACCAAACAACTTCTATTCGGGATGAGGTCACACTGAGTGGGGCATGTCTTGTCGAGTGGTGATGAGGAAAGTCATGTCAATGAGAGATCTTCTTCGAGGTAAAGTCACAGTGAATTCCCCTTGTCTCACCGACCATTAGAGTTTAAGTAACAACTACGGCTAGATTAAATTTTTTGATATAAGCTCCTGGCAATGTTGAGGTGTCTTGCCGACAGGCGTTAGATTTTAATTCAGTGAGAGGTCCTGCCAATCATGTAATGTTTCACCGATATGAAGTCCCATCGGCATATCCTCTTGCCGACAACATGTGGTCTCAACAAAAGAAGATATAGGCTCACCAAGAAAGAAGGGCTTCGTTATAACATCTTGGCGACTGCCAATAGTCTTGCTGATATGAAGTCCCATCAGCAAAAGATGTGAGCTCGTCGAAAGGTCTTGGTGACTATTAGGAGTCTCACTGAAAGTGGTCTTGGCAAGAGAAAAATATGTTTGGTGAAAGGTCTTGTCGAAAGGGGAAGGTCTCAGCAACATAACAGAAAATCGGCAAGACTAAAGGAGCCCACTATGAGCTCTTGGTGACTTTGAAAGGTCACAGTGAATAAAATTTGGAAGGGATGGCTTATCTTGGACTGCGATGCTGAGTCAGAATTTCATCCAGACATTGAATCGATCGAATTTCAATAGCTTAACTTAGGACAAGTCATGGATGGACCTTTCATAAATTTTCCTTGTGTTTTAGGCCTGTTTTAAGATGAAATCACTTGATATGGCACTGCCCTAGGTCTAAAACCCTACTCATCCACCATTAGCACACAGGAAAGTATAGAATCTAGTTGTTTCAACTGTTAAGTCATCACTAGGGTTTACTAATTACTCTTAGGCAAGATTCATTGAAATGCAAATAGACAAATGAGCTCAAAACTTGCCTAGGAGATGACAAATGATTCAATACTAAACAACCCTAGCATGAAATAAACAAATACATAGGAATTCAAATCCCACAAGCTCTCGCAATACCAACGTGCCATTCATAATTCAATTCAAACCAGAGCACTCAGACACATACCATTATAAAGTGGAAATCGATCTAAGAATCAGAAAATGAGAAGCTCAATGGTGTCTACAAAGAACAGGGGCACAAACGTGCAAGAAAATGCCAACAAATCGATCAATTCAAAGCTGAATTCCCCCAAAATCCCAACCAATCACTCGCAAGAAATCACTTCTCAGCTCAACGAGGGAAAATAAGAAGTAGGATGGCATAAAAGACCTCATAATCAAGTTAAATACATCTCTTAGAACATGCACAAAGCCATTAATGCAGTTGATAAGACAACCAGAGAAAGAATTCAGGAATCCGATGACAAGGTAGAATCCAGGAAAATCCAGCCCACGTGGAAATCCATGAAGATCGAAAATCCCCAAACAACAAGGGTCCAGCCACAGTCTAAGCAGGATCTGGGAAAATCTGACCAGGGCGAAAAATCCTAAATCCAAGCAAAAGCTTAAAATTCATCTAGAACTTAATATTTTCAATGAGCAACTTGGGGGAAACACTTAGGCATTCAAAATAAACAATTTAAGCACATGCCTAGGTAAGACAAAACCTCAAAAAGAAAGGGTCAAAACACCAAAACCGAAGTGAAAGAGGGTCCCTGCTTCCAGCGGGGCGTGTGTGTGAAAACTGCACAACAAATGGCGACTTCAGCTAGGAAAATGCTCCAGAGCATTTGATGACAAACAAGAGTCAAGAACCCAGAATCTCTAGTTTCAATCTCACCATCAAACAAACAAGCCAGAATGCAAGATTTAAAGAATCAGAACCAAAGGATAGATCAAACCTTCCATAAACTGAAAATCCAGGTGTGTGGGCATGAGTTTATTTCCCTCCTTAAGTTACTACAAAAACCAAGTTCAGTCAAGTTAGGCTACATAAGGATTCTAACTTCAAAAGCAACCTGGATAGGGCCTCGCTGCCAGTCAGGCATCCATAGCCCTAACAAGGTTATCGTTGTGACTCTCCTAAACATAGCTCTATTGCCAGCCAAGTGTCCATAGCCCCGGTAGAGATATTCAGGTACCCCTGATGAGTTGAATTTATTCTTTTGATATTCAATATTTCACTTTTCTTTCCTTTGATATTGTTTATATGTCTCTTTCGTTTCAACTTGTAAACAATTAAGCTTACACTCAGGGCTGAGAACCACAGTGGCGCTGAAGCAAAAATAGGATTTTTCACTTGACAAGACTTCACAAGGATTCCTATAGTGACATCAGGATTCTTAAGATATATGATGGATATAAAATTTTCAAAGTACTTCAAATTCAAATCCACACTAGTGACTCAATCTTCTATAAATCTGACATTAAGACTGTTGGCAATAGTGAAGACTTCAACCATCTTTTCAAGGTGCAAGACTAAATTTCACCAAATAAATACTTCGAACAATCCCAGAGAAGATAGATTTGCCATGCAGGTGCAACACATCCAAGCGAAAATAGAGAAACCCCCAAAACAAGAGCAGAGAAAAAACAAAACAAACCAAAAGGAAACCTACACTAACCAAAACAAACAAAAGAAAATCAGAAAGGAAAACCCTAATCTAACTATATACAAGACCAAAGCTGAAAACAACTCAAGAGTAGAAATAATGCTTCAAATACTACCCATTGACAGGCAGTGGGATATCCTCTCCAGTGAGAGTTTTCAAACGAAAAGCATTATCTCCCAGAATTTTTGATATCTGGTAAGGTCCAAGCCAAAGTTTATCAAATTTTCCATGCTCTCCCTTATGGTTGTGTGCTTTATCCCAGGAAAGAACCAAGTCAGAAATCCTAAAAGCTTTAACCTTGGCTCTCTTATCAAACCATCTCTTGACAACCCCTTGATGTTTAGCAAAGTTCTCTAGGGCTTCATCCCTCTTTTCTTCAAGGTGCAACAGTTCAGCAAGTCTTGCCTCACGTCTATCTCCCTCATCATAATAGTCATTAATGAACTGAAGGGTAGGAATTTTCAATTGTATAGGGAACACAAGTTCTAATCCATAAACCAGGTGGTAGGGTGACATCCCTATCGAAGATTTATGTCTTGTGCGATCTGCCCAAAGAGAAAATCTGAGTTGGGTATGCCAGTCTCTAGGGTTCCTCCCTAATAACTTGTGGATGATGGTCAGTAGATTCTTATTAGAGGATTCAGCCAACCCATTACCCTGCGGATAGTAATTGGATGCAAATTTTATGATGATCCCATGATCAAAAGCCCAATTAGAAAACTTCAAAGATGAAAATGTAGGACCATTATCACAAACTAAAGACATGGGGCATCCAAAATGATTAAGAATACCTAATTCAAGGAAGTTAATTCCTACCTTAGAAGTACATTGCTTGCATGCGAGAGCTTCAGTCCATCGTGTAAAATAATCAGTGATAGTAAGAATATACCTATGACCAGCAGAGGAGGGTGGATTGATGGGACCAATGAAGTCCATTCTCCATTGTGCAAAAGGTTTTACCTCAAAGACAAGCTAGAGTGGGAGTGCGGCATACTTCTTTTTTGGCTACTACAGTCTGGCACACATGGCATATCCTGACATGGTTGTAGGTGTCTTTGAATAACATAGGTCAATAGTAACCAGCTCTAAGAATCTAGTTTACTATAGAAGGTGTTGACCCATGGATTGTACCATATTTTTCATGAAATTCTAACATCATTCGTTCAGATTCTGCCCTTCCTAGGCACCTTAAGTACACACCTTCATGATTTCTCTTATATAGGACAGCCCCTTTTAACATGAAACTGTCACTCTTTAAGCGCAATTCCCTTCTTTGTACTGAATTGAGACAATCAGGGCATCTAGGTTAGGAGATAATGAACAACATCATCATACCACTCGCCAGGAGAAACATCCTCTAAAGTATAAGCCTGAGCTGTAAGATCAGGGCATGTCTCTGCCATTGTCTTTGTGAGCCCTTGTCCTCTTACTAGCTTAATGGGCTGAATTTCCATATCATACTCTTGTAGCGTAGTTACCCACTTGGCTCTTCATTCTCCCAGTTCATTTTGTATCAAGAGCAGCTTGACTGCAGGATCGGGAACTATAGCAAAGATCTTATTTCTGAGGATGTAATGTTTGAATTTTTTGACTGCCCTGACTAAGGCATAAGCCTGCTTCTCCACATTTGGGTACCTCAGCTCCACATCCTTCAATGGTGTGCTCATGAATGCTATGGGGTGTTTATCACCTTGGTTAGATTTCTGATTCAATATAGCAGCACAGGAGTGGTCAGAAGAAAAAAAATATATGTAGAATGGTTTGGAGTAATCGGGACTTACTAAAACTGGAGCTTCAGCAATAGCTTTCTTTATTTCAACCAATGCTTCCTTCGCTTCTATATTCCACTCCACCTTGGCTCCTGCTTCAACATTGCATTCAGTGGCTTAACTATTTTTGCAAACCCAATGATGAACTTCCTAACAAAGTTGATCTTGCCGAAGAATGACTTCATTTCCTTTTTACTAGTAGGTGGTGGAATCTTGAGAGTGGCCTCTATACATTCTGGATTGATTGCAATCCCCTTCTCAGCGATAATATGCCCTAATAATTTACCTTCTGTTACTCCAAAGATGCACTTCTTTGGATTGAGTGATATGCCAAACTCTTTGCATTTCTAGAAAACTTTGCACAAATCTGAGATATGATTGCCTCTCTTCCTTGAAAATAATGTCAGATCATCCATGTAGATGATTATGCACTTCTCAATTAGATCCTTAAAGGCTATGTCCATTGCTCTTTGGAATGTAGCTCTAGCATTAATCAAGCCAAAAAAAATTCTTCAATAAGTGAAAGTGCCCCACTTAGTGGTGAAAGCAGTCTTGTGTATTTCCTCATACTGCACCATGACTTGGTTGTACCTTGAATAACCATCCAAAAAAGACATCATCTAAGATCCGTTAACAATCTACAGTACTTCATCTAGTGAGGGTACTAGATAATTATCCTTTTCTGATGCTCAGTTCAGGTTTCTAAAATCTACACAGCCTAATTTCACCATTTTTCTTCCACACTGGGACCAGATTTGCAACCCAAGTAGAGTGTCTGACTAGAAATATGATTCTCGCAGACAACAGTTTCTGCACTTCCTTTTGTATTATAGGTTCCAGTAGAGCATTAATAGGCCTTTGCCTCTATTTTAAGGGTTTCACTCCTAGATTGAGAGGGATAGTATGAGTTATGATTGATGTATCATAAGTCTTCAATTCTTCATAACTCCAGGCTATCACATCTAGATATCTACGTAGTGCCTCTAATATTCCTCTCCTTTCTTCTAGGGTGCACACTTTACCAAGGAAGATGTTTTTGACATCATGTTGGGATCCCACATTATACTTATCACACTATCCACTGATGGACTCTTTCTTAGTGTCTTGTTCCTAATCTTTGATCCTATCCAGATCAAAGATTCTTTCTAATTGTACCATCCCCCTAGGAATAGTGTTGGTCTTCAAATTGATTACCCCTTCGAGGTCCATCGATGATGTGAGAAGAAAAAACATCTGTATTTGTGATAAAATCTAGAATATGTTTGTCATCTTCAAATACCTAGAAATTGGTGACATTATCAGGTACTGAGGGTACTGGGGTCAGTTCTACAGTAAACTTCTTCAACCCAGAAATAGATAGAGGTTGCAGAGTATTGGTTGTCTGGGCCAAGGAATCAGCTATCTGGTTTTTATTTCATGGAATTAGCTGAATGTTGAAGGTGTCAAATCCTTCAATAAGGTCCCATACTCTATGTCTGTAGTTAGTCATTCTTCTGTCATGACAAGAATATTATCTTCTAACTTGCTTGACTACTAATTCATAATCTCCATACACTTGCAAGATCTTAACCTTCTTTTTCAAGGCCATTAACAATCCATGAACCAAAGCTTCGTATTTTGCTACGTTATTTGTACAATGAAACTGAAGTCTATGAGCAACAAAAAATGTCTTACCTTTTGGGCTGATTAGCTCAAATCCTGCCCCAGCTCCTTGTTTTGATTCAAACCCATCAAATCTTAACATCCAGCAAACAACACCTGTGGACTTCGTCACTTCTTCACTTACATTGTTGTTGCTAGATGGCTTTTCAGAAGGCATCACTCCTTTTCTTTTGTGGTCTTCTTAGACATTGATTGGGACTACAGGAGTGGGATTAGTATACTTTTGTATTTGTTTTACCGTGGTTTGGCATAAGCAACAGTCCAATTCTGAATGTGAAGCATTATGTACCCTACACCAATTGGGAAAAAGTAACTCTTCAAATTTCATTCTTCTTCCTAATTGAATCTAACCTTCAATACATTTTTTAATGAACTCTTGAAAACTGCCTAGCAAAGCCAGCTGATTATCCTTTGGATCATCATTAATCTCAGCTGGTTCACCATTGTCTTTAACTAGTTCCACTAGGGCTTCAACATCACTAGACTCTATCATAAGGTCAACAGGTTCCATGTGGAACATAAGAACTTCCTCCACATCTGGTTCTTCAAGAGGAGTAGCAAGCATGTAGTTACCCATACTTACTTCTGCAACCAAAATTTCAGTAGAGGTTTTCTAATATTATGTGATCATATAATTCATTCTGGGTTCTCTTTCAATTCTAATCTAGTTTGGCACTCCTTTGTAGGGAAGCCACATATGGGAGTGATCAGTCGAAACATATCCGTTCAAAGCCCTAGTAAAGTCCCTTCCTAGGATTAGGCCATAAACATCAGGAATGTCAGCCACCTGTATATTGATAACTTGCTAAATTCTAGGATCAGAAGCAATCTGCATGTGAATCATATTCAACTCTCCTACAACATTGACTTTAGTCCTATCTAACTATGTGACTTTCTTTTGAGAATTAGCAGGGGTGATACCCATAGCTCTACAGACACCAAGGGGCATAAGAATGGTTGAGGCACCCGAATCTAGTAGATAATTATGCAAATTCTTGCCAAATACGTGGACAAAAATTAGGAATGGAGGAGTATCTATTTTCCCTTGAAATAGAGTTAAAGGAGTGTCTACTTGAACAACTTGAGATTTGTCCTTTTCTTTCCCAGTATCTCCAGGGGGCATATGGTCTTGATTATGAGCTTGATTTTGCCCTCCTATTGGCTAAGAACTAGATACTTTATGGAAATTCTTGCTAACTAATTTATCTTGCGACATGGAATTTGCATCATAAGAACCTAAGACTGCATTCCTAATGGATGGAACTCTTAATAGATCAAATGCAGATAGATTTACCTTCAATTTTTGGAGTTCTCCAACAACATACATGGCCAATTTTTCTTCATTGAAATTAGTGGGGGTCTCCCTCGGGTATTCCACCATCTTTTCTTTACTTGCAACAACATTTCTTTGTTTTGGTACATCAACATATCCTCCTTGAGATAAATATTGCCTGGAAATTGGAGGCAATGAGGGATTGTTGCTAGCATTAGGGTCTAGAGGTGTGTTGAAATTATTTAGTGGGATAAAAGTAGTAGAGGGACCTCCAGCCTGTGGGCACCTATGTGGTAGTTCCCTCAAGTCATACTTCTTGACATGCCTCTGGAAGGTCTGTACTTCTTTAATGTAAGCTTCCTCTTCATCTCTGGGACCATTATCATTCACTATATTTTCATCAAATAATTGTGTCATTTCATCTCCATTGCACACATGGTCTGCCTCATCCTCCAACTGGTTAGATTCCTCTTCGGGTATATTCTCCTCACTTTGCAGAAAAGGAGCATGGTTTAATACCAACACTGGTGAATCATAAGGAATAGAGGGTTACTAGTCTTGTGGAGCCTACACCACCCTAATAAAGCAGCCTCAGCTAGATATACACCTCTAGGAGGCTTCTCTTGATTAACTGGCTGACTGGTAGACTGATTGATAGGTTAATTAACTGGTTGATCCACTGGGGTGGGAACTCCTCCATTGTTAGGACCTGTGTTCAAAGTCCTATTATGTTTTGATTGCTGCCTTCTCTCGAATCCTTGTCCACCACCTTGCCCTCTGTCAAAGTTCTGACCTGATGATTGTCCTTTATCATAATTTCATCTTCTGTCATTATTATATCCTTTGTCATTATTAAACCCTCTATCATTGTTATACCCTCGGTCTTGGTTATATCCTCTATCAAAGTTTTGTCCTCTATAATTATTGTATCCTCAATCTTGACATTTTCCTTTGTCAAAGTTGTCTCCTTGCAGATTCTCCCTGTTCTGATTGGACTGCATGTTTCTCTGAGAAGCCTGCAACTGATTGTTCCGATTTCTCAAGTAGGTTACCTCCATATTCATTTTCTTTATTTGTTCAAATAACTCATCTAGTCTCTCCTTGTCAAGATTACTGTATGAAGGTTGATTCACATTATTTTGGGAATACCCTACTATAGCATTGGCATTTAGTGACTGCTTCAAGACTTCAGAATTTTGTAGGTATGAAGGATAACTAGCCTAAGGATGGATGTGTAGGGTTTGATTCCCACCTTACTGAGGGTACCTAATCATGGATAACACTTATCCACCAGGAGGTCCTGGGTAAGGGACCAGAGGCAACTAAGGCCACTCTAGAACATCAGGCTCTAATTGCACTTGGCTCGGTCCTGTTTCCTTTTGTTGACTCTCCGGTATTTCCTCTTCCAAATTTTGTTTCTCAGGAGTCTCATCTTTATTCCTTTTCTCCTCTCTCTATTCCTCCTTATGTTCAGGTGACAGGACCTTTTCTACTTCTTCCTCCCTTGGAGGAGATTCAATCACTTCATTTGTGACTAGTGACTTTGTATATGTAACCAAGGGAGATTGCATTTCTTTTTCAATTTCTACCTCTACACTATAGAGTTCCCCCTCATGGAATTCCTCTCCTTCTGTGTCTAGATGTTCATCTTCTTTAGCTTCGCCAGGTTCACTTTGAACTTCATGAGTGGGAGGGATGTCACCCCGCTGCCCTTCATGAAGAGTAGCAGGAGGAAAATTTGCCTTAGGCACACTGTTCTTTGGAGGAGTCCTAGACCTCCTTGCATATACCTTTTCTTTCTCCTCTAAAATTTCTACATTCACCACTAGCAGGGACATTACCCCTTTTGTAACCTTGGAGCTTGCCTTCTCTGATAATTTTACAATTCTTCTTCTCTTAGGCATAGGAGCATCAACCCCAGGATTCTATTCCTCAACTCCCTTGTGTTCAGACCTTTCAGTCCTTTTCCTTCTCTTAGCCTTGGGCCTTCTCCATTTCACTGCTTCCTAGGCCTCTTCTCCATGAACACCTTTTGACTTGATCTTGGATGGGAAGTCCAACTTACCTTTACCCTTAGGATCCTACTCGGCTGATTCCTCAGAGGTGGAGTGAGGATTTAGATCTCCCATCAGGTTATAAGTGTATTTCACTCCTTTATTCTCCAATTCCCATATTGTGTGCTTGAGCCACATCTTGCTAACTTTGATTACTTGCTCCATCAGTTGCTTTAGTTCTGTTTGCTCCTCTAACCAGTCTATATCACCAATTGGCCTATCTTTTACTGCCTCATAGGCATGATCCTGAATCAATTTCCCATCATCCTCTAATTGATCTGGCACTACCCTTAGATTATACAATCGGACTATATCCACCAGAAGATGAGAGAATTTCTTCTTTCTAGCCTCATATTCATCACTGTAGTTGGCCCAGTAGTCCTCCAAATTAACCTTATGGCCATATTCTCTGCTGGCCTTCTTTTGAGCCTCACCTATGATATCAAACCTAGACCTCTTGGAATGGAAAGACAAACCAAGAGTATTCATTTCTTCCTCTGAATCTTGGGTAGAGATAATGGAAGGGCATGCTTCTCTAGTGCCAATCCTTAGGGGAAAATCCCAACCAAATCTTGTCTTGTGTTTGTCCTTCTTGACAATGGCATCAAAATCACAAATCTGTCTAGTTACTTCCAGGAATATGATGCGGTTAGTGGGATACCTTGGAAGTATGTATGAGGCCCTTTGGCAGCCATCAATCTGAATGTAGGAAAAGGTTGGGAATTGAATAAACAAAGCTCCATACTTCCTGATGAGCTCCTTGGCTTGGTCTGAAATTCTAAAATTTTCCACCCGTTGAAGCATTCTGGTGATATGCATGGTAAATGCATCATTTTCCCTCCTATAGTTGGAGCTTCCTAAATACAACTAAGGGAAAACTTCATAAATAACATCGTGTCCAAAAATTCCCTTTGTATCCAATCCCTTGTAGGGATGGAATCTAGCCAGTGCATAGACCAAATATGAGGTCATTGTGAAGGTCCTTGTCTGCAATACACTGGACAACTGCTTGTGAATTACTTAGGTAATGACTCTTGCCCAATGGTAGTTAATCTTTTCTTGCTCCATCCTCACAATCGCATGGCACATCCAATTCTCAAATGTACCAGCACTCTTCAATCCAACCACCCTGCTAAGAAACATGATGGAATCATAGTACTCCTTGAACTTTGCTCAGAATAGCTGCTTGGGAAATTTGGAATAGTGAGACTTGGGCTTCTCCAACCAAGAATTGATAAGCTACTGTGACTTCACAGTTTGGTCATTGTAGAATTCCTAAGCTGCCTCAATGGTGAACCCCACCATGTGAGATCTGTTTGGCATGTCAAAGGTTTGGGCAATGGAGACCGGGTTGAGATTTGCAACAAATCTCCCTTGAGGACCAATAATCCTCTATGTGTCCTGATCATAGTGCCTGGCGCACTCAAGGACCAGCTCATAGCATTGCACCGTAGAAGGGAAACCAGCAACATGTGACAATCTTGATTCCATCATCCTTCTAGTCACCAAAGGAGGATTCTCAACTGCCATTCTTTCTTTAAATTCTTCATAATCCCATATGCCAACATTTGTATTAGTGACTTTTGACCAGACAAAAGTGATCTTACTCTCAGGGACCTTGCTCTTAATGTCCAGCTTAATCCTTTCTGCATCAGATAATGAAAACTCAACCTCTGCCTCGCTAGATTCAGCCTGCACTCAACATGAAAACATAATAAAACCACAAGAAAGATTCATGTTAATCCATCAAAACACTGTTAGAATGCATCTCATATAGTCAAGGTGTTATTAAATCTCATATGAAATGACCACAACAAATTTTGTGTTTCAAGACCATCCGTAAAATTTGAGCCAAAGAGGAATTTTGAGAAATTCCAGACCAATCAGATTCCAATGGAATGGCCAGGAAACACCTACTTAACCATTAAACCTGATCATTTTCATCAATAAACCACATGGAAGCTCATAAGATAGCATGAATAAATCATAAAATGCATTGAAAATCACTAACATATCATGCTATTCAATATTCCTTTACATTTCATCAACTTTTAGGAAAATCCGCCAAAGACAGATTCCCGCAAAGAATGAGCCAAAGAGGATTTTCGGGAAATCTGGGAGATAGTGGATTTCAGAGAAATCTGGACCTAGTGGAACTCCACGGATAAGGAAAAACTCTGAACCAATCAGTGCAAAGGCAAGTACTTTAGCCAAACAACTTCTATTCAGGATGAGGTCACACTGAGTGGGGCACATCTTGCTAACCAGCGATGAGGAAAGTCATGTCGATGAGAGATCTTCTTCGGGGTAAAGTCATAGTGAATTCCCCTTGTCTCACCAACCATCAGAGTTTAAGTAACAATTTTGGCCAAACTAAAGTTTTCGATATAAGGTCCTAGAAAAGTTGAGGTGTCTTGCCGACAAGCATTAGATTTGAATTCGGCAAGAGGTCCTGCCGATCATGTAATGTTTCACCGATATGAAGTCCCATCGGTATATCCTCTTGCTGACAACATGCAGTCTCAATGAAAGAAGATCTGGGCTCACCAAGAAATAAGGGCTTTGTTATAACGTCTTGGCGACCATCGGTAGTCTTGCCAATATGAAGTCCCATCAGCAAAAGATGTGATCTCGCCAAAAGGTCCTGGTGACCGTTAAGAGTCTCACCAAAAGCAAAGGTCTCGACAAGAGCATAATATGTTCGGTGAAAGGTTTCAACAATAGAACAGAAAATCGGCAAGACTAAAGGAGCTGGCTATGAGCTCTTGGCGACTTTGAAAGGTCACAACAAATAAAATTCAGAAGGGATGGATTATCCTGGACTACAACGCTGAGTCACGATTTCATCCAAACACTGAATCGATCATAAATTTCAACAACTTAACTCAAGACAAGTCAGGGATGGACCTTTCATAAATTTTCCTTATGTTTCAGGTTCATTTTAAGAGGAAATCACCTGATATGGCACTGCCCTAGGTCTAAAACCCTGCTCATCTGCCATTAGCACATAGGCAAGTTTACAATTTAGTTGTTTCAACTATTAAGTCATCACTAGGGTTTACTAATTACTCTCAGGAAAGATTCATCGAAATGCAAACAGACAAATGAGCTCAAAACTCGCCTGGGAGATGACAAATGATGCAATACTGAACAACCCTAGCATGAAATAAACAAATACACAGGAATTCAAATCCCACAAGCTCTCCCAATACCAATGCACCATTCATAATTCAATTTAAAGTAGAGTGTAGACACTAAAAAAATGTCCTAAGTCCGCGAGCGTCATTTTTCTTGGTCATTGTTCTTCGATAATTGAATAACTTTAATTATTCAATTAGGTGTGACTACATTCCTCTATTAATTAAATAGTTTTTAATTATTTAATTAATTCACCTTCTCATCTTTATTCTATCTTGATCAATTAAAATTATTTAATTGCGTCGCTAATATATCCCTTTCTTCAATAATTAAATAAATCATTTTTTATTTAATTATTTATCTTTCATCTATAGTCAAATAATAATAATAATCATTACTTGACCTTTTATTCTTCTATAATTAAATAATTGTCAAAATTATTTAATTGTGTTTCATTCCTCTCTTTTGGATAAATAATTCAAATTAATTATCCATGTCTAATTTCCATCTCTCCATTTAATTAAATTGATAAATTTAATTAAATGCTCCTCTTTTCATTTTCTCTAAATAAATTATTTGGATAAATTATTTATTTTCCATTCCACTTGTCATTTTCCTCCATTTTGAATAAATATTTTAAAATAAATTATTTATGCACCTCCACCTGGTCAAAGATGCTCTGTCATAATCCCTTGTTATAACATTCATTTCTGTCATAGCTTGCATGTCTTGAATGTCTATCATAGCTATCAGGTGTCATAGCCGTCAACATCATAGCTTTTCCATGCATGGCATATTCTTGGTGCATCAATTCTAGACCATTGATCTTGGCATCTTTTCTGAGACTTAATCTCAACCATCCATTTGATCTTGGAATCTTTCTAGAAGATTAATCTCAACCGTCCATTCGAATGGTTGTCTATAAAAGTAACCTTCCTTCTCCATTTTCAGCTTAACAGCTATTTTTCTCCAACTTTCTTGCGACCATTTGTAGGTTTTGCACAAGTGTTTCAACAAATCTGAGGGAAAAGTTGCATAACAAGAAGAAGTAGAGCAAGAGAAAGAATCAACAATAATGGGGAGTGTTTTCTTTTATGTTTTGTATTTTTTATTCTCTTCATTATTTGTTTTCTCTTGTTTGGATGTGGTTTAATAGTTTAGAAGTGTTGGCTGTCACTTTTATCTATTCTATTTGAGTTCTAACCCCATCTAACACAGAGCACTCAGACACATACCATTATAAAGTGGAAATCGATCTGAGAATCAGCAAATGCGAAGCTCAATGGTGTCTACAAAGAACAGGGGCACGAACGCGCAAGAAAATGCCACCAAATTGATCAATTCAAAGTCGAATGCCCCCTAAAATCCCAACCAATCACTCGCAAGAAAGCACTTCTCATCTCAACGAGGGAAAATAAGAAGCGGGATGGCATAAAAGACCTCAGAATCAAGTTAAATACATCTCTCAGAACACACATGGAGCCATTAATGCAGTCGATAAGATAGCCAGAGAAGGAATTCAGGAATTTGACGACAAGGTAGAATCCAGAAAAATCTGGCCCATGCAGAAATCCACAAAGATCAAAAATCCTCGAACAACAAGGGTCCAACCGGAGTCTAAGCAGGATCTGGGAAAATCTGACCAGGGTGGAAAATCCTGAATCCAAGCAAAAGCCCGAAATGCATCCAGAACTTAAGATTTTCAATGAGTAACCTGGGGGAAACACTAAGGCATTCAAAATAAAAAATTTAAGCACATTCCTAGGTAAGACAAAACCTCAAAAAGAAAGGGCCAAAACACCAAAATCGAAGCGAAAGAGGGTCCTTGCTTCCAGCGGGGCGTGTGTGCGAAAACTGCACAACAATACACTTTGCAAATCTAACCAAAATAAGTGAACATAGGACAACATGCCTTATAATTAATAAATATTTTTTCCTTGAAACCTACTAAATTGGCTTGCTTGGGCAATTGGGAGGTCAAAATACTTGTTTGAATGCTACAAATACTCCACCTAGGTGTTGAGGGATAAAATATCAACTTTTGTGACCTTATCTCCTTTGTATGCTCATATATCTACTCTTCAACCTCCTAGATACTTGCAAAAAGTTGTGAACTATTGTACAAGTTTCTTAACTAACCAAATTTCTCTTTTATCTACTCAATTTACCTTTACTACATGAAAATTTTTACTTGCATATAAATAGGGCATGTTTTGAATGATTTTGAATGACAGGGACTCCTTGAGTTATTGGAAGAGGCTCTTGAATACTTTATTTAATGTTATCTTTTCCTTGAAGACTTTTCCTACATTCTTGAGTTCATGATTCTACTATCAAATTCATTTTCTCTTGCTTTATTCATAAGAAAGGTTTAATGAGACTATCATGACTATACCTTATTCCTTGTTTCTTGTCTTTCGAGTGACTTCCCTTGTATTTTTTGGTATAACCTTTTCATATTTGATATCTCTTACCATTAATTACTACCTTTTAGACTACCCCTTCATGGACTACCCTATTATGATATATCTTTATAGGTCTATAATGTGTCTTTGTGATCATAGATTGACATTTGTGACCACTTTCTCTCACATTCTCTCACTTATTCAACAACCACCTTGAATTATTTTTTAGTGTTTTAAGCCCTTTGTTATGCACATATCATCTTATTGAACTTTGGATTTTCCATTGGAAATACATGGTGTATGGTCTAAAAGTCTTCTATGGATTGATTCTTCTATAGGGTTTCTTGTTATTTTTTCACAAACTATAACATAATATATCACTGTCACATAACTTTGAAACCTTATTTTACATTAGATTGTCTTATGATTATTTTTCCATGTGTCACTTATTTGACAACCACCTTGAATGATTTTTAGTGTTTTAAGCCCTTTGTCATGCACATATCATCTTACTAAACTTTGTATTCTCCATTGGCAATACATGGCTTATGGTCTAAAAGTATTTGATGGATTGATTCTTCTCTAGGGTTTCTTGTTCTTTGTTCACAAACTATAACATAATATATCACTGTCACATAAGTTTGAAACCTTATTTTACATTAGATTGTCTTATGATTCTTTCTCTTATTTTATTTTTCCATGTGTCACTTGGCAAGTTTTATAACCATAAAATTGGCCCTTTATTGCTTTCATGATTAGGATGAACTTGCCCCTAAATATCACTATGACTAGCCTCTCCATGGACTATCTCCTTTATTCTTCACTAACTATGGACCAACTGTTTCATCAACTTTCATGTTTTACACAACCATATCACTATCATATTCTTGGGCACATACCTTTGAAAATTTCCTCTAGCTCATTTGATGATTGGAATGTGCATGTTATCAAAGGACATTGTTTTTATGCATGACTGTGACAATCATGTCCTTGGATTCTTAGTCACTAAACATCATATTTTTCCCCTCATGTACCTCAAAATCGCTTGACTCTATGCATGTGTCTTTGACTCTCCACTACTTCTAAACCCACCTAGAAGTCTATTCACATGTATTTTCATGAATACCTATGAACTTCCTTGCCATATCATTAATCTCTTAAGACTTTTTTTACACATAGGACTATTAATACTTCTCTTAGAGAGATTTCATTGTCACTTGACTCCCTTTTCTTCTCAATTATCATGAAAATATTTGTTATTGTCCATTGTGGGTTACCCTATCATGGACTATTATATAGTATTTGACTATCCTTGGAACACAAACTATCATCATATCATGACTATTGACTATCTTTTATAACTTAAAAGTGTTGTGGTGAGGACTCCATGAAGACTCTCCTTTCATTTAGATTGTGTATCTTCGTGACTTGATTGTTGTCGTGTCTCCTTTAATAATTTCATACTACCTTTTCTATTGATTATCACTTTCATGTATGTATATATATATATTGTCATTTGATTGACTTCTAGTATATAAGTTGGTGGTCTTGGAGTAGGAATTATCTACTCATATATAGTGACATGACTAAGAGTATAGGAAAAGAAATAATCTTATTGAATTTACCAAATCTTCTAGACTTAAATATCTTCAAAGCAATATTAAAAAAAATTGGGTGCTTTATGCACAATCAACCACCTTTTGGGCTTTGATAGGTCCACTTGCAACCTTATTCTCAAGATAGCTTTATTAGCACCAATATTCTTTTATTCCATGAGTATATAATCCAACTATCATCTAATAGTAAGGAAACATGGAAAGGCTAAGGGGATCTCAGAACAACAATGTTATGCTCCCATCTTGATCAACGTTCTATACTTGAAGGCAGTTTATCATTTCTATGATCTTCATATGATATTATCATTTGCTATCTATGATCATAACTGTCTTGTTTGATTCATTGTACACTATCATAAAATAATTGTTCTTCATAATGACTATATTGTATGGTTTCATATACCTATTTGTGTTTCATAAGATCACTTGCCACCTACAAGTGTCTAGAAGACACCATTCATGTACTATATTTTTCCTTAAGTCTACCCTTGGTAACATTATGATTCATCTGTATCCTCTACATCATAATTATGAAAGTAGATCCCATTCCTTTTATCATGTGATTTCCTACAAGTGTGTAGGTCTATGAAATGCACTTTGTGGATTGTCCAATGCTCAACCTATCTGTTGATGGGTTTTTCTTCACTTCTCAACATAGCAAGCACATAAGTGCACTACCTCTCTTGAAAGACAACTTCCCACAAGAAAGTTGCAGAAAATTATCCCAAAGTCTCTTGGGTGTCAGGTCATGACTTGCAAAAAAAACTCAGTGGTTTGATGTGATTTTCTTGTAATCACAAGGAGAATGGATAGTTGTTATGTTGGAAGGAGATTGGATCCTTAAATGGAGTTCCTAAGATTTTAGGAATGTTGTGTAATTGCTGCAAGTTCAAGATAGTAGTTTAAAACTTCACTTTAGTCATTAGATTTGGCTTTAAAATGATGCTAGAACTTTACCTAAACTATTATTTCAAAGAAATTTCAAAAGGAAAAGGGGAGGAGGAAGTTCCTAGACCTGCAACTACTGATAAACAGTGATATTGGAGGATTCTATAGTGGAAAACCTTCCTATAACTAAGTTCCAATTAACCAAGACACATAGTATCATGAAACTAGTGTTATCTTCTAAGTTCTATAGATTTTTTAGTTGTTCATTCACCATAAATCATAAATGAAAGATGAAATTTAAGTTCAGCAAAGGATTTATGTTCAGACTAGCTTTACACAGTTATTTATCATCAATAACTAGCAAAAATCATGAACATGGAGAGCATAAACACAATAGAATTCTTCAAAATTAATGGGAAGCAACAAATATACTATCTAAACTACTTAAAAGTACTAAGAACAACAAGATAAAGTAACTTAAATCTATGCAAACTTGAGAAGATGAATCATGCAAAATGAGAGAAACTCAAGAATCCACCAAAGCAATGAAGTTCTATTAAAATTTTTGCAACATGTCATTACAACAACTTAACTCTCTCTTTGAAAATGAGAGGAGACCCCCTATTTATAGTTTTCCAAAGCCCAAATGAATGGATAGGATTGATTTACATTGTATGGCTTAGATTCATTACAAGCTAGGGTTTCACGTACCCCCACTAATATAAAATAAATTCTTTATCTTCTTCCCTATTTTGTCTTCTACTGCTCTGACACTGTAGTACTTTTGTCTTGTAGTGGTTTTCCCTTTTGGCTACAACTACACTGTTAAGAACTCATCATCAATGATAGGATTTCCTTGATTCTTCTAGAAGGTGGCATACCCCACAAATTTTCCCATCAGTGCCTAAAGTTTATTCAACTCCATGATATCTAACTAAAGCACTTGGAAGGTTAGCTTCCTAGATTATCCTATGATCAGTTCCCAATTCTTTGTACACTTAGGTGTGTTCTTGATCACCTACTTCGAATCAGCAAAGGAACGAGTAGAAAAATCCATAAAGTCTGGCATTAATGAATCTATGGCTCCTTTCTCCATTTTCTTGTGGAAATATAGCCTGATCTTCTCCGGATCTAGCTCGATAGTGGGCATGTCATAACCTGTCATGAGTTTTAGGTACTCCATCCTATGTTCCTTGACCCATTCAAGGTAAAGTTCTACTTTTTGGAGTACTCTTTCTAGGATGTCTCTTCTGTGATCTAGGCCCATCTTCCATGTCTCTACTAGCCAATGATCATCCTTCACTAGGGCCAGCTCCTTTTCCCATGTCTTCGCAGGAATCTTGAGGATGGCCTCGAGCTTAGGATACGTAATCCTATATAATTAAGGAAAGTTATTACAAATTATCTCTATGCCTTAAAGCTACTTTTGTACTTCCCAGAACTTATTGGCTATTTGGCTAGAATGGCCAATACCCATATCACCATTGTACAACACTCGTCTAAACCAGTCTGAGGTAGCCTTGGTCCAATTCCTCATTTTCTCCATCTAGGAGAATTCATCTTGGGACATCAACTAGGGTGCGAAAGACATAGTCGATGCTTCTTCTTCCAGGGACATCCACTATTGAATGTATGCACTGAGGTTCACCACTTATGCCTTCAACTCCTCCTTGGAGGATTGATCCTTGTTCATTTGTTCCATTATCATGGCTACCGATCCATAGAATTCATCTATTTTCTTCTCTCTCATAGCAGTGCCCAAGTCGATGGTGGAGATATTCTAACTAACCCTCTCTCCTTTGTCTATTATGAGGGTGGAAATTTTCAATGTCCTTGATCTAGATGCATCCATTGTGATGTGGGATTGGATGCTCAAATTATTTTCCTTCTTCGTTCTTATTTGAGCTCGTGTGAAGATAGCCTCCATTCTTTCTTTAGGATCTATGAGAACAAGGGCCTTATTTTATAGCTACTTCTCCAACCAATCAAGCATTTGAGATCCCTCCCTTGTTGATTCATGATCACCTTCTTCTCTTTGAACACATTGGATCTTCCTTTCCTCATGGCCTAAGGATTCTTGTTCTATTTTCTCTTCTTCTTCATCATCTGAGTTTTGAATCAATATGGCCATTTCCTCAGTTGGCCTAGTAGTAGCTATGTTTTTTTTAAGGTTTTTCTTCCATTTAGGTACCCCTTCTTCTTCTTGCTCGAGCTCTACATGGTTTTCTAGCTTAGGGTTCTTTTTCATTCTAGTCTCTTCTTAAGGCTTATCTTCTTCTTTAGCTTCAACTTCTTTCTTTCCCTCCTTTTTGGGAGGTATTTATTCTTCTTGATTAGAGCCTTTGTCTTTTCCATCTACTAAAGGCTTCGTATATATTTCCATGTCATCATCAGTTTCCTCCTTTTCTCCAAAAGGTTACTTCTCAACCTCTTCCCCAACGTCCTTGAGTTGCTTGGACAACTCCTCGTCAAGCTCTTGATCAAAGGAATCCACTATATACTTGGCACTGGGGTCCTCAATATCTTCTTCTAAGGACTATGAACCTTCTTCTTCATATGCCACCGCATCTATAGTCACATTTTGATGCTCTGGGTGCTCAAGGTAGTCATCATTAAATGGGTATTTGAGTTCCTCATCTATTCCTTTAGTAGCCTCCTTCTGTTGTCTCTCCATTTCTTCTAATATTTGTATGGTTTCTTCCATCTTTGGTGGTTCTATTAGAGGAGGGATGGGTAGGCCCCCAACAACCTGAGCAATAGTAGGCTAGATAGAAGGATTAATCAACACCCCAAAGAGCTTAATGGGTATGCTTTGCATATGTCTCTTGAAAGCTTATGGTAGGGTGAGATTAGGCATTGTAGTTGTGGCTACTAAAGGGGCTATAGTTGAGGGAGACAATGAGGAGGATGATAGTGGAGTGGTTGTAGTGGAGGATGCATCTTGCACCATAATTGGAGTAGTTGGTGAGGTGGAGGCAAGGTGAATAGAGATGTCCACTGTGGGTACAGAGGAAGCATGCAGTGCCTGAGATGCAGGAGGGGGAGGAGTAGCAGTGATAGTGGCAGTAATGGTGGAAGCAGAGGCGACAACTGGTGACTTTGGTTGTGTAGCCTCTTCTTCTCCTTCATGTAGTGGGTCCTCCTTGATGGTCAGCATCTAAGAGAATTTGTATGATTTCTTTTCCCTTTTGGAAGACTCTCCTTTTGTAGCCTTCTTGGTGTACACTTTAGGATTTGGCTAGCGTTCTGGAACTTCTTTCCTTTTTTATTTATTTTGTGGTGGGAGGAGATTTTGGAGCTTCCTCGGTTGGGGTAGTGGCAGCTCCACTATTTGTTTCACTCTTGAGCTCATCCTCTAGATCATTGTATGTCAAAGTAGCTCCATGAATCTTCAATTGAGTAATCTAAGCATCAATCCATTGTCTTTCTCTATGCTCCACTGGCTTTGTCACAATATCAAGGTCATATGCATATAATGATTTAAGCATACCTCCTTATCATCCCAACAGTTATCCCAAAAATCTTTAATGTGAAGCAAGTGGGTGCATGACTTGTTGACAAATTTCCTTAATTTACCATAAGGATCCATTTTTGGTCATGCAGTCTAGAAGTACAGGTTGTATTCAATAATCTCCTTTTTTTTGAATATTTTGCACATTGTCCAGCTACAAGGGCATACATTCCCTACCCGAATATGAGGGGATATGGTATCCCTACTTGATGCTTGTCACTGAGGAGAGTGTGTGCATTCTACAATTCTAGGAGACTTCCAACAAGATCAGCTAGTCATTTAGGTATCGAGGCAGCTTGTATGGCCTTTGAGAGAAGTCCTTCATTCTAATGTAATTAAATTTTGGGAACTGTATAAACAAAAAATTGAGCCTGTGAATGAATGTACGATCACTATGTGTGACTCTCCTCTCAAAGTCCCCTCTGAGGAGTCTGATAATATGCCAAATGAAGACATTATTCACTCTATAGTAATCCTTCTTTAAATTCCTATACTGTAGTTGTGGGTGTCTATCATATACTTTCAATTCCCTTCCTGGAGTTGGGCTCTGTGCAACAAATAGGCCCTTGTAGGGAAATGGCTCATCCAGGAGGTACACCAAGTAAGAGGTCATATAGAATTGAGAAATCTTCTTCATGGCCATGAATTGTTGATGCAAGTTATCACTGATCATTTTGGCCTAATGAAACTTGGTTTTCCCTCTGATAATATCCTTAATCAAATAGAACATCCACTCTTGAAAGTAAGCAGTGGTGGGAATGCCCATGACTTTTCTTAAAAAGGTCACCAAGTCATGATAATCTTCATAAAAGTCACTTCTGAACAATTCTTGGGGAACCTTGTTAGTGTTGCCCCTCTTTTCCCTCAACCAGTATTGGTTAATTAACTTTTTTTTATTTCATAGGGTCGGCCTTCCATGTGTTTTCTACATATCCCTTTTTGGTTTTCTCCATAGGATCGAATGTGGAAATGTGGAATGTTTCTCCTATGGACCTAGCAGACAAGTCTACCAACACCCTACCATTATCATCAATGATCCTCTTGCTTTCTGCCTGATAGGCTTTCCTACAAGCCATTACCAATTCTGGGGCTATAACTGTAGGTGGAAAGTTGGCCGCCTTGGAAAAATTGGTTGTCTATGTCTACATGTTTGAGGTTGCTATTTGTGATTGTGTCCTAGGTAGAAGTGACTTTGGAGGTGACTTTGATTCCCTAGAACTGTACTTCATCTGATCTTTTTCTTTTTTTCCTCTTGGGACTTTGGTGAGCTTCTTCCCTTTATCCTTTTCCATGGATGCTCCCAATGATCCTACAAACAAAGACGCAGTAAGCACATTCATATGAAAAACAAGGGGAGCATTAGTGAAATCCTACAAAATAGATGTTAGATCAAGAAAATCATTGCAAGAGATCACAATTTTCATTAAAATTCATCATTTCATGTTCATTTAGGGAGAATAGAGTAATGTGAGCTTAGGGATGCAGGTTTCCCTACGATAATAGTCATCTCGAGAATGCAGCGTAGGAACGACGCAGAAGGAACAGTGGCATGCATGCAGCCACTCGTAGCAAGATCTCCACATTTCAAATTCAAGGCTCAATCAAGGTGTTAAAGCAGTCATGCATGTGGGTCAATCATTCATGAAGTTTTAGAGGTGTTAGTTCAATCATTTTCCATGTGGGTCAAAAGGATGTGAAAGTTGGGGTCCTCATGGCCATTTGGAACTCTTCCATTTAGAAACAATTCTAGTAAGGTGGAAATCTGCAAATGGAGTCCCACATTGTGGGATCTGCAATTAGAAAGGATGACTCAGTTTTATATTTTAAGTTTAACCCGTTTAGAGCGATGCGGGTAGGAACCTGCAAGATACTGCTAGGTGATAGTCATTTTGGATTGACAAAGATGGGATGGTGGCCCGTGGATGGCTGTCCGCACCGTCGAGCTTGCAAGAAGATCAACATGAGTTATTTGTTCAAGGAGGGACAAATGGAAATAGAGGGATTGGGCCCCGCAGGGTGGGAGGTGGTCCTAGCACGGTCATTTGCAAACAGAAACCATATGGCAATAGGGCACAAGTGGCGGCCCACAACGAAGGGCCCGCAAAGGATATACTTGGTTGTTTTGGCACATGAGGCTTGAGAGGAGCTAAACAATGCGGGGTCTACAATGTGGATGGATGAAGTTCCATAGCCATTTTACAAACAGCGAAGGGTAAAAGGTGGCCTATAGACAGAAGTCCGCAAAGGCCCAACTAGCGAGGAGATCTAGACTTAGGAAATTTTTGGGCAATCTCGACGGCGATAGGAGATGCGGGGTCCACCATGCGAGAGGGGGAGAAGGACTTTCCATTTGTGATGGTCGTTAAAACTATGGCAAAGAAGGTGGAGACCCACAAAGGATAGCCTATAGACGAAAGGGTTTGGTAACTAGTAGGGGTGAAAAACTTGCATCCTACAAGATCTGCAAGGTGGAAGGTCGGGGTCAAACAAACTTTGAGGAACAACAAAAGCAAGGGTGTCACCCGCAAGTGAAAACTCACACGGGCGGACCCGCAGGAGCCATGAGAATCCCCATTTTAACTTAGGACTCTTTGTTTAGTTTCAACAGTGGTAGCAAAGAGGTGGCGTCCACTTGCATGCATGGGCCCACCAAAGGCAACGGTCGAGGTTTCAAGTTCAATGTTTGGTCTACTAGCTCAACAACAAAGGTAAGCTTGCAAGTTGCAAGGGCATGAGTGCCTTGGTCAATAACGGTGTTCAGAGGAGAAAGTCTCGTATGGCCCTAAATAGCCAATTTTTGAAGGATTTTCAAATTTTGTGACAAGGGTTTTGTGCGGGATTTCATTCTTGACTAGCTACGTAGAGATTTTTTGAGGTTTCTTTCTTAAGATTTTCAACAATTTATGAAAAAACAATTCCAAGGAGTGCAGCTAGGGAAATAGTGAACCTACCTGGTAAATCTGATGAAGCACAAAGGAGGAAGCATACGAAATTATCCTCGAAGTGATGCGGGCATGAAGGCAGTGGGTGCAGGAGGTGCTTTGAAAATTCTCTGACTAGTGGAATGAAAATGATAGGTGAGCGTTTTGCTATTTATAGGAATTTAGACATTAATTACCCACATTGAATGTCTGTACGACGGTCGGCGAGGTTGGTGAGCATAAATTTTGAAAAGACACCAATGGCGGGAAAGGCGAGGTCCGTGGTGCAGGAGGTAGTCAAGAATTTGTTGTTTGATGATTTGGCAATGGGGTGGCAATGGATGACATGGGACCCACCATGTGGGTAGATAGCCTAGGACGACTGCCACGAAAACGGCAAAGAGGGGGTGGAACCCTGCAAGGGGAAACCCACATATGTAGACCCACATGGTACAAAAGGCGCCAGCTTAAAAAAATTAAGGAGAACTGCCAAGGGAATCCCACGAAGGTAAAAGACTTGAAGATTTCCAAGGTGGTGAAATTTGGTCAACTCAAGATGATGATTTTAGGACTCCTTGACCATATGGAACTCAAAATAAGGGGCACACAAAATGAGGAAAAGGAAAAAGCAACCTAGCAAAGGTGAAAAATAGAGGGTCCCCATATCGAATGGGGTGTGTGTGCTATGGGAAAAACAAATGGCAACTCTACTAGGAGAATGCTCTCAAGCGTTCGAAGGATAAAGATTCATTATGAACCCAAAATCTCTAGTTTTGCAGGTCAGGAGCCAGTTTCCATGAGTGAACTGAGGAACTTGAAGGAGAATGGGGATCCTTAATTGAATTAGATCATGGGAACATCTCATAAGTGCGTATGGTGATTTCATTCCCTTTCTTTAGAAACTATAACAAACAACCATTAATCAATTGAAGCAAGCTACGTAAATTTACTAACCCCAAAGGTAACCCATACTTTTCTTTACTGCCAGTCAAGCATCCATAGCCCTGACGGAGTTGTCGTTGTGACCCCACAAACATTTCTCTACTTCCAATCGGGTGTCCATAGCCCCAATAGAGTTGTTCGCACACCCACACAGTTGCTTTATTTTCATTACTTTCTTTCTTTTCTTTCTTTTCAAATATTTCCTTTTGGTGCTCTTTCTTTCACTCGATTGTGTAAGCATCAAAGCTTACTATGGATTTTAAATCACAATGGTCACTGGAGTAGACTTAAGTTTTTTCACTTTCCTGGCCCTCATAACAACCACTATATAGCTCTTCAGAAACCAAATTAATGTGCATTTTGTGCATGATCTGAGATGAGTGTGAAAGGATTCAGCCAAGGGTCCTATTCTAGGTCAAGTCAGAGTACAAATAAGGAAACCACTTCACAAAAGTGATCAAAAACCAATAATCATCAGTGAAGATTTATCCAGAGAACACACAAGAGTGGGCGGAAAAGTGAACCATTCATCAAGCCAAGCATAACCACCACATCAGAAATAAAGGAACATCCTCAACAAAACAAAGTGACTAGGAGAACAAGCAAGACAAAAGTGAGAGCACAAAAACAAAGCAAAGGAAACCTAAACTAACCTATATACAACTATATACAAAGGATGAGCTTAAGAGCTCAAGGAAGGAAATAATTCTTGAGATGTTGCCCATTGACAGGAAACGGGACATCCTCTCCAGTGAGTGTCTTGAGGCAGAAGGAATTATCTCCTAAAATCTTAGAGATCTAAAAGGGGCCAAACTAGAGCTTGTTGAATTTTTCATGTCCCCCTTTCTTTTCATGGGCCTTGTCCCAACAAAGGACTAAATCAACAATCCTAAAGGATTTAACTTTAGCTCGATAATCGAACCATCTTTTTACCATGACCTGGTGTTTGGAAAAAATTTCAATAGCTTGGTCATAGACTTCTTCTAAATGGAGTAGTTTATCTAAATGAGCTTCTTGACACTCTCCCTCTTCATAAAAGGTGTTGATAAACTAGAGGGTAGGGATCTTGAGATGGATGGGAAACACAAGCTCCAAGCCATAAATGAGATGAAATGGGCAATCACCCAGGGAGGCCTTGTGGTGTGTACAATCTGCCCAAAGGGAAAAATGCAGCTGGGTGTGCCAATCCTTGGGGTTTTTATCAAGCAGTTTATTGATTACGGTTATCATATTTTTGTTTTTAAGGGAAATTCTATAATCAAAGGCCCAACAAGTAAATTTGAGTGAGGAAAATGCAAGGCTATTATCACACACAAGAGCATAGGGGCAACCAAAATGATTCAACATAAATCTCTCTAGAAAGTTAATTGCCATCTCAATAGTACATTGTCTACATGTTATGGCTTTTGTCCATCTAGTACAATAATCAAAAGTGGTTAGAATGTACCTATGGCCTGTAGAGGATGGTGGGCTTACCAAACCAATGAAGTCGATGCCCCACTGAGTGAATGGTCTTACCTCCAAAATTGGTTGCAATGGGACAACAACATTTCATTCTCGAGTTGCAGCAGTATGGTACATGTGACAACTTTGAATGTGATTGTGTGCATCCTTAAATACTATCAGCCAATACTACCCAACCCGCAATATTTGGTGAGAAATGGAGGGATCGGATCCATGACTAGTGCCAAATTTATCATGGAATTCTTTTAATACTCTCACAACTTCTTCTTTCCCAAGGCATCTAAGGAAAACCCCTTCATGGTTTCTCTTGTATAGTATAGATCCTTGCATCATGTAGTTATTGCTCTTTAGTCTCAAAGCTCTCTTTTGAACCCCTTGCAGGTGAGGTGGGAATTTTTTATTCAATAGGTAGTAGACAATGTCGTCATACCACTCTTCGGGGGAGACATCTTTGAGTTGGTATTGTTGAACAGTGAGTTCGGGTCCAACTTTAGCCGGTGATTCAACTATAGTTCAGGTGAGAGCCTGCCCTTGAACTAACTTCATGGGTTGAATCTCCATGCCGTACTCTTGTAGCAGGGTGACCCATTTTTCTCTTCATTCTCCTAACTCATTCTGCATCAACAATGTTTTTACTACCAGGTCAAGCACAAATGACGAGCACCTTGTTCTCCAAGATATAATGTCGAAATTTCTTGACTCCTCTAACTAAGGCATAGGCCTGATTCTCCACATTGTGGTATCTTAGCATAGCATCTTTCAGTGGGGCACTCATGAAAGCAATCACATGTTGATTTCCTTTGTCATCCTTTTGAGTCAATATGTTGGCACAAGAATGGTCTGAAGTAAGTGAATAGATGTAGAATGGCTTTAGGTAATTTGGGTTGACTAGTATAGGTACATCAACAATTACTTTCTTGATTTCCTCGAAGTCTTCTTTTCCTCTAGAGTCCACTCAACATTGGCGTCCTGCTTCTACATAGCAATGAGTGGATTGAATATCTCAAAAAATCCAGTGATGAATTTTCTAATGAAATTTATCTTTCCAAAGAAAGATTTTAGATCTTTCTTGCTGCCTGGTAGCTAAATTTTTAGAATAGCCTAAATGTGTTTGGTATCAATTGAGATTCCTCTCTCTAAAATTACGTGACCCAACAGCTTACCCTCCATGACTCCAAAGATGCACTTCTTTGAATTCAGGGACATTCCAAATTCTCTACACTTCTGAAAAACTTTGCATAAATCAGAAACATGATTCTGTCACTTCTTTGAGAACACTATGAGATTTTCCATGTAGATGATGATGCACTTGTTGATCAAATCCTTAAAGGAAATATCCATTGTGCATTGGAATGTTGCGTTGGTGTTTATTAATCTGAATGGAATTCTCCTGTATGCGAAGGTTCCACATTTGGTGGCTAACGTTGTCTTATTCCTGTCCTCATATTGGACCATAACTTGATTATAGCCAAAGTACCTGTCCAAGAAGGAAATCATTTGGGATCCATTGACTATCTACAACACTTCATCCAATGAGGGTATTGGGTAGTTTTCTTTCTCTGCGGCTCGAATCAGATTGTAAAAATCTACACACAATCTGATTTCTTTGTTCTTCTTCCTAATTGGGACTAAACTAGCCACCCACATGGAGTGCCTAACTAGAAATATGATTCGAGCAGATAGTAATTTCTAAACTTCCTTGTAGATCATGGGTTCCAATAATGCGTTGATGGGACATTGTCATTGTCAAAATGGTCTCACGTCCGGCTTGAGAGGAATGGTGTGCATGATGATTGAGGTGTTGTATATTTTTAAATCTTTATAGCTCCAAGCAACCACATCATGGTATCTACATAGGGCATCAACGATCTTCTTTTTTTCTTTTCGCATGCACAACTTTCCAATGAATACATTCTTAACTTCTTCTTTAGTTCCTAGGTTGTGGGCATCACACTGGTTATCAATAGAAGCCTTCTTTGCTTGTTGACCCTGATCTCTAATCTGATATAAGTCAAGTATTCATTCAAGCTAGACCATTCCTCTGCGAATCATGTTTTTCTTGAGGTTAATGACTCCCTCTATATCTAATTCAGCCTCTTTGGGCTCTACCTCATCAATTATTTGGGTTATAAATACATCAGAGCTGGTAATGAAATCCAAGATATGCTTGTCATAATTGAACACTTGAAAGTTGGTAACATTGTTTGGCACTGACAGAATGGAAGTAATTTCAACAATGAATTTCTTCAGGCTAGAAAAAGAAAGGGGCTATAGCATGTTAACTTCCTAGGCTAAATCATCGGTCATATGGTTTTAGGAGCGATGGATCAATTGGATATTGAAGGCATCTAGGCTTTCTATGAGGTCCTAGACTCTATATCTATAATTTTTCATTCTCTTATCATGGCAGGAATACAACTTCCTGACTTGTTTTACCACTAACTCTGAGTCACCAAAGACTTTCAGCATTTATACCTTTTTCCTTAGAGCCATTAAAAGACCATGGACTAATGCTTCATACTCCGCTACATTATTTGTGCAATAAAATTAAATCCTATGAGCAACAAAATACGTCTTACCCAATTGACTGATGAGTTTGAAACTAGCATCTGCTCCCTACTTGGATTTAGATCCATTGAAGCACAGCATCCAAAACTTGGAGGATTTTGTAGCTCCAGGACTAATCATACATTCATCTTTATTTAGCCACACATCTATATCAATAGCTTCTGATGAAGGAATGGATTCAACATTGCTATGGTTAGCCTGTCCCATTCGGGTTTCCTCCTTCAATGAGTCTTGTCTGCTAATATGAGCAACTATTGTTTGACAAAAGTAGCATTCAAATTCTAAATGGGAAGCATTATGAACCCTGCACCAACTGGGCAATAGAAGCTCCTAAAAATCCATCCTCGCTCCTAAGCTGAGTTGATCTTGCACACATTTTTCAATAAATTCCTAAAATTCCTCCAATAATCCCAAATTTCCATCGGCATAAGATTCCTCATCATCTAACTCAACCAAGATCTCAATTCTCTAAGGTGTGTAAGTTAAATTAGTAGGAGAGCTACACAACACAAGGAGAATTTCTTTAGTCACTTCCACTTCTTAGGACTTTGATTCTTCCTAGTAAGCCATGGGAGAATAATTGCCAAGTTTTGTTTCAGCAAATAGCACCTCATTAGTATTTTTATACTCTATTATCATAAATTTCATATGTGGTCCCCAGTCAACATGGATTTGGTTCAACATCCCTTTCCATGGCAGCCATAGGTGATAAAATTCAGTTGCAGCATACCCATTCAATGCCCTAGTGAAATCTCTTCCTAGTATTATGTTGTATGTGTCAGGAATATCAAGCACTTGAATGTCAATGACTTGCTACACCCTTGGGTCTGCAGCAATCTACATGGGGGTCTGATTAATTTCACTAGCTATACTCACCTCTATTTTATCTAGTTGGGTTACTTTTTGTCAAGAAGGAGTAGGGACTATTCCTAGAGCCTTGCATATAGCAAGAGGTGTGACATTAGCTAATACTCCTAAATTAAGTAAACAACTGCATGTAGATTCTTTCTGAATATCCTAATGGTGGTCAAGAAGGGTGGTGTTTCTAACTTCCCTTGGAACAAGCCCATGGGTGTGTCTACCTGAGCTACCTAATTTTTTCCTTTCTCATTGGTCTTATCCTTAGTTGGAACCCGGTTTTGTTCCTTAGCAAGTTGCTTTCCAATCTATTGATTTGAAGGCACATCTTTTTTCTTGCCTAAGATTTCCTTAATTACAAGCTCATTTTGTGATTCATCAAAGGAGACTCTCTTGGAAGGTACCTCTTGTGTTGACTTGGAAGAGGTAATCCCATTAATCATTCTAAAGAAATCATTCCTAACTATCAAGACCCTAAGCAATTTGAAGGCAGACAAGCTGATCTTGACCTTCTTAAATTCTTAAGGGACATGAACTTGAAATGGGTCAGCACAGTATGTGCACTAGGGGCTCAAGTAGTCATTGCATTCTACAACTAAGAAACACAATATTGAAAGTAAATTTCTTAGAAGGAAATAAGGCAAATGCTAAAAATCAACCAAAAACTATGCTAAGCTAAAATATAGAGCAAGAATGAGAATATGAGTGACAAACAAGAGACTACTATGTCTGCTTTGGCAGTAGGAACAGTCACAGAATGGAATCCTAGTGGTTGCAGGAATAGTCGATGCCAGATTTCTAACTAAGCACTAAAAGTAAGTAATACTAACCTAATGCTAAACTAAGAAGATGGATTACTCACCAAGTGGGACCCCTTAGATACGTATCCTCTAAACTAATAAGAACTCAGATGCTCAAACTCAGAACTTAATTTCATTCACTATAAACCATGTATACAAAGAGTAATGTATCTATATCATTGAAACTAGAGAATGAGAGTACAATGTCAAATCATGCAACCTCCTGAAGAAGGAGCATAAAATCATTATTTATACTACAACTAAACAAGTCAGTCAACTCCACGACTAGGAGGATGCCATTTAGGGAAAACAGGGGAAAGTGGAGTGATGGAAGTTACACATGCAAGGAATTTGGTCAGACATGCAAGTCAAACACAGATCCAGCACAGTAGTAATGCCCATGCATTCTTGATCATTAATCCACTACAAGGCGGTTACATTCAGTGTCATGAAGAATCTTTGTTGTCGGTTTCCTTTGACCTAGAGCGATTCCTCCATTGGACGTTATGGTGCATGCCCAGCTGGTAGTGTCTTCCTCAACTTGGCATATTAAATCTACCTGTCAAGGTCAATACGCATAATAACTGCACATCTATAACCACTCTAAGAAACATTCATTAATCACATGCAAAATCAATATAGATAACCCACATATTATGTTGAATATCATTAAAGCTTGTAGAGATATGATAATGTCAAATTTCAATGGTTTGAGGGAAACATTATGCCAATACCAACACTTAAGCATTAAAGTCCATGACATCTATGAGAAAATAGGCTATAGATTCTACCCAAAAATTAGACCAAAAACTAGGCTCATCACCCCCCTAACCTAACATTTTTTTGGTCCTCCAGCAAGGGAAGAGTTGTTCTTCTACTTGGTCAAAGCTCTAAAATTTGCAACTGAGAGTTGTCCAACATCAATGGTTGTAGTACATGAGTCAAGGTCCCAATAAAATTCTTCCACTCTGTCAAACTTGTTCAATCTCTGCCTCTTTGCAGAAATGTCATACTGGTAAAATTTGAAGTTTGGCATGGGTCACATGAGCATGGGTGGCTAAAAAGTCAAGGGAAGCCAAGACCATCCCTGAGTTCTCCCAATTTGAATATGCCTCTCAATTCCTTTTAATGTTGCAGCATAATTGTGGATGAAATGAGGCTCAACATGTTTCATCTCATCAGTCAAACTATTCCATCTTTGTGATAAACATCTCCTCATGGTTTCCTCCTTTCTTGTTGTCTTTACCTCATACTCAGTGTAAACTAACTCAATCCAAGGAATAATCCTATTGCCATAACTTGGTTTGAGTAGCATTCTATGCCATTCTTTGTAAATATCCCTTGGGTTGCTTGATTCATCTCTAATAGGCAGAGGGATATCAAACTCCAATTGTTTATAAGCACCATGTTGTTGCCCCGAACTAATCTCATTTTTCACCCAAGACATGAATGCTCTCAATTGAACATCCCCAACATACAACAATGGATTCCAATCATGGTCTTTTGTGACAACATAATTATGTAAGTGGAATTCACAGAGCAAATTCTTCATTCTAGGCGAGGCAATCCTATAAGCATTGAAAAATTCCATAGGGGTATCAATAGAAGGATTCAAACCTGAGGAAAGTCTTGACATCTTAAAAGAGAGATACTTCTCTTTTAGGAGCAGAGCATAGACCCTCAGAGGATCTCTACATTCCATAAAATTTGGCACCAAAGCTTCCTTATCATCTACCCTCTACTTCAAGGTGGCAATTTATGCATCTTTATCCTCAATCTCTTCATCCTTCTTTTGAATTTCCTCCTTCAATTTTTGTTTTTCCTTTTTCCATTCTTCCTCCCTTCTTTGTATCTCTTTCCATAAATTCAAAATTGTTGCATGTACTATAAAACTAGGAGGATTATGAATGCCTACTAGTATTTTTGTTGATGGTGAGCTACTCATATGGCACTATTTGCATGGACTCGGGTTGTCCAGTTATCTATGGCTGCAAGGGTGTTGTTTCTTCTTCCTTTTGTTGCAAGGACTCTTGTTCTTGTTGTGGTTGTAGGAACTCCTACTCTAGTTTTGGATGTTGTTGTAGGATTTCATGTTGCAGGACCTCTTGCTGATGTTGTAGGAAGTCCTAATTTTCCTCCAATTCTTTTGCAATGTTAGAAATATCATCCAGTGTTATGTTTGTTGCTCTCTTAAATATGTCTTCTTCTTCTTCAACATTCTCCTACTCCATTAGAGCTTCAGGGTCCTCATGTCAGGTCTCACTAGGTTTATGGTATTCCTATAGAGGCGTACCAGTCGCAGGCTCGATTGGTCTTGATTTCCTAGGAGATCTCTCACATTTTCCTTTGGCTACAGGATGAATAGTATCATCCTTCCTCTTCTTAGAACTTGGCACTTTTCTTTCTACAAGCTATTTTTTAGCCTTCCCTTTTCTAATTTCTACCTCTCTCTATTGTGCCTTAGTTTTCATGAGGGTTTCAAGTGGAACTTCATCATCAAAATCTGACGAAGAGCTTTCTTTTTCTGAGTGCTCTGTTCCAAAAGAACTAATTTCTATGGTTTCTTCTGCTGTAGGAGGATTCATGCTAGAGCTAGCACCAGAGGTTGAAGCACTAGGAATGGCTTCAGCCATGCTTACTCTCTTGCTAGACCTACAGGATTGAGGCAAAGCCCTAGGTTGCAAGTGCTCAAGTCTAATTTGATCAATATTTATAAACTCTTCCCAAGTCATCCTAGATACATCATGCAAAGACTTTTCAACTAGTAATTTGATCAAGCAATGGTGGGAAACAAAATTATCCCTACCTTTTTGGGTCTCGACCACCATGATTGAGAGATTATTGTATAGAACATTGGGCACATTCATCCTCCTCCCATGCCTCATGTGATTCAAAATCTTGAAGTAGAAAAAATGCAAATTTGACTGGCAACCCTCACAAGTGATGTATTTGATAACATACACAATTGTATGCTTCCATGGCTTGGGCAGAGAAATTCTCTTTGCACCTTGTTTATCTATGCTCAATGGGGGGTTGTTTGGCTCTATAAACTTGGCCCTGGTTGATCTAGCATCTCTGGAAGCAGGGTTGTTTTCACCATCAACAGGTAACCATGTAAAATCTATAATTCTTTCCTTTGTTTCCACAACTTCTAACCCTTTTATTGTGGCTTTTCCTTTTGAAAACATCTAGGAAAATTCAAGGGAAATTCCTTCATCAAAACCATCCAACTTCAAAAAGTAATCTATCAATTCATAGTTTTGAAATTCGTTCAGGCATTGTGCATCCTGCAGTAAAATATCATGCACTGTGGGTTCGTTTTGAATTAACCCACCTCCCATTGTCTATAATCAAAAAAATACTCTGCAACTTATTTTCCTACAATTCTTGTCTAAAAATCAAGTGCACTTCTCTGCAGTGTCTGCTAAATTCTAGTACCAACTTGCTAAATTTCTAGTGCCAGTGTCAACTGGATTTTCTTCCTTTTATTTTATCTTTTTGCTTGCAACTCAAGATTATGAAAGGGAAATAATGGAAAGAAAAGGAGTGATAAAGGGAAATTATGATAGGAAGAAATGGCGACTGCAGTTATTGTCACTTCACACATGCAAGTCATTCTCTCACTTGGATTTCAAATCATCTCATTTTAAAATTTTCTGACGTAGCCTAATATGATTTGACACATGGGAAATAAATTCACAAAATGTTTGCATCTTTTTCTTTCCCCTACCCCCAACCTAAATTTGAGCATGTGTCCACATATGTGAGATGGGAGTGGCGATTGATAGGTAATGATGGAATTTATGTGAATACTTATACTAACGTATAGTGATTAAATGAACACACTTAAAAGATGATTAAAGATAGAAATTAATGCGCACATACCTAAATGTGTGGAAGATTTGTTGCAAAGATCATGGATAAAGTAATGCTCACCTTGATGGAAAATAAATTGAGCAAACAATGAAGATGAGGTGGAATGAAGCAAGGTGGAATGAAGTGATGGAAGAGAGAAAAAGGTGGTGATGGATGGGTGGATGGGCGGATGATGAAGAAATGGACTTCCACATAAGTGAAATTCTTTATTATGAAAAGTATGTACCTCAATTAGGTTGAAGGAGGGACGCTAGGTCCACTGCCTTTGACTGTAGGAAGCTCTGAGTGTTGGGTGAATTGTTGCAAGAACTCTTCTTTAGAAGCTGGCTTATGGTATAATTTGAGGTGATGAACATTGACAAGCAATTTGAACCTGATAGGGTCAATGGTGGTGAGTTGAACAACTCCATTAGGAAAGACCTCAACAACTTTGTATGGTCCTAGCCACCTTGTCTGCAATTTTCCTGCATTGTCATGGTATCTTGAATCATAGAGCAAGACTCAATCTCCTAGTTTTAACTTCTTATCCTTGATAAATTTTTCATGCCACTTGATTCTCTAATTCTGCACTACTTCTGTATGTTGTAGGGATACTCTTCGTATCTCATCCAAATCATTTAGCTACATGATTCTTTCTCTCTGTGCTTTAGAAATATCCATCCCTAAATCCACTGTAGTTCATAGAGTCTTATATTTAAATTCAATTAGCATCATATTTGTCTTCCTATACAGCAACTCAAATGGGATGAAGCCTGTAGTTTTTTTTCATGTTGTCCTATAGGCTCAAATAGATTCAGATAATCTATTTTCCCAATCCTTTCTATGAAAATCTATCATTTTAGTCATAATGGCTTGAATTTCTTTGTTGGTCACCTCAACTTTGCCATTAGCCTGGGGGTGATAAGGAGTATACTTTCTATGCATTATATTGTACTCATTCACTAGTGTTGTAACAAGAGTTGATGTGAATTGTGGCCCTTGATTAGTCACTATTTCTCTTGGGACTCCATATCTTGTGAAAATCTCCTCATAAAGAAACTCTACAACTTTGTTATCTCTTGCATGCTTCATGGCCTTAACTTCTACCCATTTTGTTACATAATCAGTGCATACCAATATATAAGACTTACCATTTGATGGAAGGTCAATTGGTCCCACAAAATCCAATCCCCATTTTTCAAAGGGTGTGATTACTATTTGAGGGCAGAGTGGCATTTCATCATATTTGGTTGGTCTGCCCATTCTTTGACATCTATCACATTTTCTGGTATACCTTCATGCATCCTTGTGGAGTGTTGGCCAGTAATACCCTATGTTCAAAACCTTCATTATTGTCCTCTCGGTAGCAAAGTGTCCTCCACATGGTTCATTGTGATATGCATGAAAAATTTCATATGTCTCATCTTCTCTCACACATCTTCTCATGACATGGTCAGGTCCAATATAAAACAAACATCCAACAATCCAAGAGAAAGGAAAAGATTTTTCAATGAGTGCCCTTTTCTCTTTTGGGGAGAAGTGAGAAGCAACTCTACCTGTAACCAAGTAATTGGCTATGTAAGCATACCAGGGTATTTGTATGCTAAGATAAAATAGATGCTCATCAGGAAAAGAGTCATCTATGGGCTGATTGTCTTCTGATGTAGTTAGCCTTGAAAGAAAATTTGCAACAACATTGGCCTTCCCTGGCTTATCCAAAATGGTTATATCAAACTCCTGCATCAACAATAACCATCTTGCCAATCTACCTGTGATCAAAGGTTTATTGATGAGATATCTAATGGCTACATGATTAGTGTGTCCAAAGATTTGGTAGCCCATTATGTAATGTCTGAATTTGTCTAGTGCATAGATTACTGCTAGCATCTCTTTCTCTATCATTGTATAATTGAATTCAGCTCCTTGCAAATTTTTGCTGACAAAGTAAATAGCATTTTCAACAGCTCCCTTTTTCTTTCCTAAGACCACTCCTATGGCATAATCTGATGCATCAGTGTGGATGTGGAAATGAAGCTCCCAATTGGGTCCCTTGAGTACAGAAGCATGAGTCAAGGTTGCCTTCAAGTCAAAAAATGTCTTGTCACAAGCTTTAGTCCACTAAAATTCAGCATCTTTAGTGAGAAGGGTATACAATGGTGTTGCTACCTTTTCAAAATCTTTGATGAATCACCTATAATATCCTACATGACCCAAGAAACTCCTAACATCCTTTTGTTTTGCAGGTGTAGGCGGATTTGTGATTACCTCAATTTTTGCAGGATCTACTTGAATTCCTTTGTGGGAGATGTAGTGGCCAAGAACTACACCCTCATGCATCTTCACAAAAAACTTTTCACTATTTAAGGACATTTTATTATCTTCACATCTCTATAAGACTCTCTTAAGACTCTCTAATGCTTGATTAAAATCAGCACCATAAGTGGTAAAGTCTTCCATATAAATCTCCATGCAATCATGAGAAATGTTTGAGAATATGTTAATGACTACCCTCTAGAAAGTTGCAAGTGCATTGCACAAGCGAAATGGGAGTACTGAATAGGCATAGGTCCCCCATGGACAATTAAATATGGTCTTCTCCTAGTCTTCTGGTGCAATTTGGATCTGGTTGTAGCCACTAAATCCATCTAGAAAAGAGAATTATTGATTTCATGCAAGTGTGTCCAAAACTTGATCAATAAAGGGTAAAGGAAAGTGATCCTTCTTGGTGGCAGCATTAAGTTCCCTATAATCAACACAAACTCATCATTTCCCTCCTTTCTTAGGCACTATCACTAATGGAGACACTTACTGACTATCTGAAATAGGGTAGATAAATCTTGCATCTAGCAATTTTTGCAGTTCTCCTTTCACAATTTCTCTTAATGTAGGGTTAATTCTCCTTTCTAGTTGTCTTACTGGAGTGCAATCATCTCTAATATAAATTCTATGGTTACAAAGTTTAGGATCCAGTCCCTTCATATCATGATAATCCCATGAAAATGCATGTTGATGGGCCCTTAATAGGTTTTCCAATAATAGTCGTTGCTCTTCATTCAATTTACTATTAACATTCAAATATCTTTCCTAACACCTAGACTTGTGTAATTAACTTTATCATGGCTGCTTCATTAATACATGGTACCTATAGTTTATATGGCATCAATGTATGGAACATACCTGTTGCTACAAAAAATCTGTCTGCAGGAACAGTGGTTGTAGGAAGAGCAGGTAGAAGTGTCCTGACAGAAGTAGAAGATGATGCTTCCTCCACTTCAGAATGGTTCTGAATGAGCTCATCCAACACTTCATCCTCATCTTGGAGTTGCATGAAAGAGCTTCTTCCTAGCATCATAAGCTTTTCCACATAATTAACTTCCTCGGCCTCTTCACCAACTTGTGGCCATATAGAATCTTCTTCATCATGAGATGGCTGAGCAAGTGGATAAAGAACAAACTTTTTAGTAATCCTTCCATCTAAAATGGTCATGTCACCAACTGACATCCAATGTATGCATCTACAGTTTCCAACCAAGGCCTTCCAAGAATGGTGGGATACCCACCTAGTGTAGCCTTAGGAGAAAGAATCATAAAATCTACTAGGTATTCCCAAGAGTCTAGAACTACCACAAGATCCTCCACTACACCATCAAGCTTAATATTAAAGATATCAGCAAGTTGCAGAATAGTAGGAGTAGATCTCATACTTGCAATGTTTAGTTTTTGTTAGATGTCTTTGGTCATTACATTGATTGCTACCTCTAAATCAATCATAGCATTCTTCACTTGGATCCTGTTTATGACAACTGCTACCACAAGACTGCCTAGGTCATTATACTTGGGAATACTTACTTTTCCCAGCATGATATCAACTAGTTGGCCCACCACATGAACTATAGTTGAGTCTCTCTTCTTCCTTCTTGACTTCTTAATACAAGCTTCCTTGATAGCTTTGTCATAGATTGGAACATCCTTTATGGCCTAAAATAGGGGTATCTGAACACATATATGCTTTAGCTGATCTAGGATGTCAAAAGTGGTATCCTCCTTTTCTTCTTTCTTCTTGGAAACTTTCAATCTCTGAGGGAATGGTGGTTTTTGTTCAATAATTTTAGGTGCATTTGGTTGAATGGGATCATTTAGAGGCTCACCCTCCTCTTCCACAGGAAACTCAGTGATAATGGGCTTGGAAGGGCTTGATAGAGTGGTTCCTAAACATAGGTGGCTTTCACTTACACTCACAACATATGTAGGGATTAGCAAGTAGAGGCATTAGAGCAGGTTGTTGGGGCTGAGAAGGTGGCTGCATGTAACTAGTTGTCTAAGTAGACCATTTTTTTCCTCCTCTACATTGATTTGTGTGCTGCCAATTTCTTAGAGGTGGTCGCCAATGCCCTTGAAATTGCTACCAATTCCCCTGAGGTTGCTGCAACTAAGGTGGAGAACTCTGATGATTGGGACAAGAATTTGAAGGGTTACTCCAAGGTTGTGGTGGATATCCTCCATAACTGGTTGGATACGTGGGCTTCCATTGGTTACCAAATGAATAAGAGTTAAAATATGGCCAAGCATAGGATAATGGATCAAGTGGCATACCTTGTCTTGGAGCACAAGGCTTCCTTTGTGCAACATACTAGACTTGGTCTTCTTCAATCTGAATTGGCTTGAATTTAGGTGAAATTTTCCTACCTGCTTTCAATATTAGCTACCATCTTACATATATAGTCCTTTTTTTTGCAATGAGGACAATACTCTTTCAACATCATCTCTACCTCCTCTTGCTTCTTCTTGATCTGAAGTGTATCTAGCTAAGTAGCTATATTGTTGATAATTTCTTACTTGAAGTCTACTCGCAAATGAGTGATCTCCATTCTTGAAACTCCACCGGTAGTTGAATTACCCATGGAAGATTGATAAGCTCTCCCTTTCTTTGAAGCTGCCCTAGAGTAATTCTAGAATATTTTCTTGATATCCTCCCAAGCAACTTGGGAGATATCTCCTCTTGCCATGAGGTACAAGGCATTAGTGTAGTTGTCATTGATTCCTCTCAAGAAAATCATTTTTTGTGAGTCCTCATTAAGTTCATGGTGTGAGGAATTTTGTAGGAAAAATAGGAACCTTGCAATGTAATCTTCTAGGCTCTCATCTTCCTTTTGTTCAATCCTGAAAATGTCACCTCCTCTCATGTCACTACCCCTACAGTATTCCTTGTATTTCTCAAGGAATTTTGTCTTCATGTCCTCCCAAGTTTCTATAGTATCTCTGCCTAAGCTCATGAACCATCTTAATGCATCCTCTTTCAAAGTGATGGGAAATAACTTAAGTAAGTGGGCATCAGTAGTATAATCATAACTCCTGCAGAGTATTTCAAACTCAAATAAGAAGGTATCAGGATCTTCTATCACAATTCCATAAAACTTGGAGAGTGTTGAGGTAGGAATGTTCTTGATGTTGTCAACTTCATTTTGATGGGAAATGGGAAAATGAAAAGTTGGTTGGTTAGGTCTGTTCCTATTTGCATCACCCATGCCTGCTTGATATTGTTCTAAGACAAAGGGGTTCTCAAGATGATTTTGATCTTCTAAGGAGACTTCAGAGCTAGTCAAGTCAGGATATGCATCGACAAAGGGGTGTGGATCTTCTTCTTCCTCTTCTTCTGGTAGGTTTTGGCACTCAACTAGCTAGAGTGGATGAGGATTGTTAAGAATAAATCTCCCATAAGCAGCCCTTCTCCTTCCTCTAGGCATGTGGTATCACTCACTATTAGTCAGCTCACACAAATAATTGGTAAAGAATCAGGGGGTCATTACTTCCTAAATGAAGATATGCTAAGAACAACTTGCAAAAATGCTACAGCAAGAAAAACTACCAATGACTCCAAAAGACTTCCTACCTTGACACCATCCCCAACAACGATACCAAAAATGTTGGCCTCCCACAATGATTCCATAACTAAGCCTTTACAACCATGATTCAGAGACTGGACATCTAACCTAAATAACTATTCAATCATCATGAAGGTGCATTTAACTTGTCAACCCAAGGATGTGAACTTGAAATGGGTTAGCACAATATGTGCACTAGGGGCTCAAGTAGTCATTGCATTCTACGACTAAGAAACATAATATTGAAAGTAAATTTCTTAGAAGGAAATAAAGAAAATGCTAAACATCAACTATCAACTATGTTAAGTTGAAATACAGAGCAAGAATGAAAATCTGAGCGACAAACAGGAGGCTACTATGTCTGCTTTGGCTGCAAGAACAGTCACAAAATGGAATTCTAGTGGCTGCAGGAACAGTTGATGCCGGATTTCTAACTAAGCACTAAACAGTAAGTAATACTAAACTAATGCTAAACTAAGAAGATGGATTACTCACCAAGTGGGCCTCCTTGGATAAGTATCCTCTAAACTAACAAGAACTCAGATGCTTGAACTCATAACTTTATTTCATTCACTATAAACCATGCATACAAAGAGTAATATATCTATATCACTAAAACTAGAGAATTAGAGTACAATGTCAAATTGTGCAACCTCCTGAAGAAGGATCATCAAATCATTATTTATACTATAGCTAAACAAGGCATTCAACTCCATGACTAGGAGGATGCCATTTAGGGAAAACAGGGGAAAGTGGAGTGATGGGAGTTACACATGCAAGTAATTTGGTTAGACATGCAAGTCAAGCGTAGATCTAGCATAGCAGTAATGCCCATGCATGCTTGATCATTAATCCACTACAAGGTAGTTACATTCAGTTGCATGAAGAAACTTTGTTATCAGCTTCCTTTGACTTGGAGTGATTCCTCAGCTGGACATTATGGTGCATGCCCAACTAGCAGTGTCTTCCTCAACTTGGCATATTAAATCTGCATGTCAAGGTCAGTACGCATAATAACTGCACATCTATAACCACTCTAAGAAACATTCATTAATCACATGCAAAATCAATATAGATAACCCACATATTATGTTGAATATCATTAAAGCTTGTAGAGATAGGATAATGTGAAATGTCAATGGTTTGAGGGAAACATTATGCCAATACCGCATTAAAGTCCATGACATCTATGAGAAAATAGGCTATAGATTCTACCCAAAAATTAGACCAAAAACTCGGCTCATCACTCCCTTTTCAGGCATGTTGCTTTCACTTCATGGAAAGAGGGATTGATTAACCACCAACACAAAGGAATCGTATGGTTCATATGGGACTATGTCTCTACAACCAACACCATCCATAGCATTCTAGACTTCCACTTGAAAATTTTTGGCAGCTATCTGGAACTTGGGGAAATCCAATTCAGAGTTCCTATTCATTTTATAGATCTAGCACCATCTAGACAAAGCTACCTCAGCTAAGTACACCCCGCTTGTCATTTTTTCTGTGTAAGTTGGTTGGTCAAGAGGAGTGGGAATGCCTCCGTTGTTGGGCCTCATATTCTATGTCTGGTTCTATCTCTTTGAAGGACTCGTTTTGAAGTTTTGATCCGCTCTCATAATTTTGTCCAAAAGAGGCACCTGCATCACGGTTATCTCTGTTTTCTCAATTGAGGTTGGCTTGAATGCTTCATTGAGAAGCTTGCAGCTAGTTGTTCTATTTCCTAAGTGTCATTTTCATAGAAATTTTCTTGATCATCTCCATTAGTTCATCTATCTGATCCTTCTCTGTGTTATTCTATTGTGACGCTTGGTTTTGGAGGAAAACCAGTTGCACCGCTAGTTGGTTTTTTTGAATGGGTAGAAATTCAAACCCTTGTAGATACGTAGGCACTTGAAGTGGTTGTGAATATACCTATAGTTGTTGTGGTTGCAAGTAGTGAGGCATGGGAGGCACCTGGTTTAATGGTTGTCCTAGATGAGGAACCATGGGCAGTTGTGGAACTTGGTTCATAACGGGCATATGATGTGCCAAGGCTTGAGTGATTCCTTGAACTTGCATCAGATGAGCGACTAGTCCTAAGGAAGGTAGTGAGAAATTTTTTTTTTTTGGTCAAAAATCAGTGCTTTCTATGACTGCCTCAACGTAGGTGTCTACCAGCCTGGTGGGTGGTGGGTGTATTCTTTTCACCAATGTAGCGATAAGGTTGTCTAAGGTAGCATAATAAACCAATCAAGTTGAAGGATCGTCAACCATGTACGAAGCTTGTAATCTCATGTATGCACAATGAAACCGATCATTGAAGGAGTTGATTGGTTTGTTGATCTCCCTTCAAACGGACATGAATTGTTGGTATAACTCTAAAGGGCTGATTGGAATCTTATATTTTTGCAAGAATGAGTTCTTCAATAGGTTTCAAGAGGTGATGGACCCCGTTGGCAAGTTGATGTACTAATAAAAAGCCTCTTCTCCCAATGAATAAGGAAAGAGTCAACAAGCCACATCCTTATGATCTATTTTCATGTCCTTCAAAGCCATTTGAAAGATCTTGATATGTTTCTCTTTTGTCTTCTGTGGATCACAAGGATGAAACTTTGTGCAAAAGTTTTCTGGATTCTTTGACATGTCATGATAATCGTTGAAGAACAATGGAGAAGGATTGTTTCCCAACCAAGCCATGAAGGGAGGTAGAGGTTGCACCTTTTCTACAATAGTAACTTGGGGTTGCAAAGGAGTACTACCATTTGAGGAATATCCTTCGACTTGAGGGGCAAGGCCAGGGGCAGTGCCTAGGCTGTGGGAAGTGAGCAACTGGAAGGCGGCTTGGGGCAGCTGAGAAGGAGAAGTGGATGCTATAAAAGAAGGATGAGTGTGGTGTGAAGGGATGGAAGGGAGAGGTGATGATGGAGGAGAGGCAGATGAGTTAGATGAGGCTGATGATGTTACTTCCCCTCATTTAGCTCTCTTAGCCTTGGTAGGGGGAGGTAGCTCTTGAAAATCCTCTTTGTTAGGTGTAGATCTTAGTATTCTTTGGAATCTTGTAGGGGAGAATGAACCAATGTGATCAAGCTTAACAAAAGGGAGGCCCTCCTTCTAGTGCCAATTCTGTTGATGGGTGATTTTTCACTTCTCAACACAGGTAGTACACAAGTGCACTACCTCTCTTGAAAGACAACTTCCCACAAGCAAGCTGCAAAAACTTATCCCAAGGTCTCTCGGGTGTCAATTCATGACTTGCAAAAAAAACTCAGTGGTTTGATTTTATTTATTGGTAATCACAAGGGGCATGGACATTTGTTAAGTTGGAAGGATATTGGATCCTTAAATGGAGTTCTTAAAAAATTTGGAATGTTGTGCAATTGCTGCAAGTTCAAGACGGCAGTCTAAAACTCCTCTTTGGTCATCAGGTTTGGCTTTACAATGATGCTAGAACTTTACCTAGATTATTATTTCAAAGAAATTTCAAAAGGAAAAGGGGAGGAGGAAGTTCCTAGACCTACAACTACTAATGACAATGACAATGGAGGATGCTATAGTGGATAGCCTTCCTATAACTAAGTTCCACTTAACCAAGACACACAGTATCATGAAACTAGTACTATCTTCTAAGGTCTGTAGATTTTTCAGCTATTCATTCACCATAAAGCATAAATAAAAGATGAAACTTAAGTGTAGTAAAGGATTTATGTTCATACTAGTTTTACACAGTTGTTTATCATCAATAACCAGCAAAAAGCATGAACATGGAGAGCATCAACACAATAGAATTCTTCAAAATCAATGGGCAACAACAAATATACAATCTAAACTACTTCAAAGTACTAAGAAATGTAACTAAGGGTAAATTCTAAGGTTAGATTCATAAAGCATATAAATGACAATAAACCCAAAGTCCTATCGAGTACAAAGGAATTCAAATAATAAAACAGTTATACCTATTTTGAAAGACGTCCATGATTACCTCCATAGTACCTTCTTACTTGCTAGATGATGTGTTGCCCTCAAATCGAACATGTGAGCAATCTGCAAATGTCTAAGTCCTACAACAAGCCTTGAAGGATATGTATAAAAATGTCTAAATGCCTATGACTATGACTATGACAATATAAGTGAAAATGCCTAAATAATGCTAAGATTTGATTAAATGAAAATAATAAATGCTATGAGAAATCTAAATGTGCAAGTGCAAGAGTATAATGCCTATAATATGTGCGTGTGTCCTCGAAAAGTGAGAGGAGAATGGCATTTTATAGAAAATGCCATTTTGAATGGACGGGTGAGATCAACTTTTGACAAAGACCTAAAATCAGTGAACAAGATTTAATTTGACAATCCCTAATCAGGGTTAGGGAAAAATCCTTAAGTGAGTGGTCGAGATGTCATTGAGAAAATCAAATCGGCGGTAGAGAATAAATGAGATAATCAATTTAGAAAATAAAGATTCTTGAAAATCAAGAAGATAAGAGTTGGACTGAAGATCAAATTTGGAAAATCAAGAATTTGCCCGATTACTTGATTTTTGGAAGATTAGTTACCATTTTGAATTAAATTAATTCAAAATAATGATTTTATGAGATAATAAATAATCTTTTTCAGATTATTTACCAAAATGGACTGACAGTTAAGAAAGTGATGACATTTTAAATAATTTCATTTATTTAAAATGAGAGGAATATAATTTTGACAATTAAAAATTAAAGATAATTATTTAATTTAGCAGATAAGATTAATTAATTAAATAAATTAATCAATTCATTTAATTAAGACAGTTAGTGACATATTAAATAAATAAATAAAACTTATTTATTTAATAAGGAACAAATATATGACAAAGGGTACTTAAATAAATTAAAAATTTATTTAATTAAGGGAAGACTTAGACAATTAATGATGTATTTAATAAATAAATAGAATTTATTTATTTAATAATCATGAACAATAAAAAGACATGAACTAATTAAATAATTATGAATTATTTAATCAATAGTCGAATGTGGACCAAGGACATAATTAAGTGTCATAATTATGCTAGGACAAAAGTGGTAAAAATGAAGTTTGCAGGCCTAGGTCATTTTTAGGTGTCTACATTTTGCCCCTCTTTGTCATAATGTAGCATGTCACATTGTGACAAAGAAAATAAGTCAAAAATATGCCCTAGTGCAAAATAAGATGAGGAAGAATGACGAGGAGGGTAGTGGTATGCCCCCTTGAGAGGACAGACAGGTTCCAAGAACATTGGTGTGCTCTTGAAATTGGTGAGAAGACTAGAATATGAAGAGACAAAGAAATGTTAGTGCAAAAGATATGGATGATGATATGGATGCAATGCCTATATGAGATGGGAGAGAGAAGATGACAAGACAAAAATATATGCATGTTAGTTCCTAGACCAAATCCTTCAAAACATTCCCATAAGACTAATATTTATTGCTCTTAATCATCATTGGGCGGTAAAAATGACACAAATGGACAACAAACACCATGATATGATGTAGACCAAGGTGTGCAAGGTCAACCACTTGAAAAAAAGATAGTCATAGACAAGGAATGTCCTAACTCATACTAAGGGTGAAGTTGCTCTAGTCTTTTTGTCAAGACAATCCACAGATAGCAGTCAAAGAAAATAAAATAGGTCAGGAGACGTCATCGTACCTCTAAATCCTTCATGGGACATCCTCGAGGTAGCTAGTAACATGACAAAAAAGACAAGACAGTAAAAATATAAGACAAAATAGCCAAGACAGTCAAAAGATAAGACAAGATAGACTAGAAAGATTTACAACCATTTTTATTTTGTTTTCCAATGTTTGTTTGCCAAATATTGATTTCTTATCGGTTTGACAATTTTGACAGTTTAAAAGTTTTGCCAATTTGATGGTGTTGACAGTTTGACGGTGCCTATTGTCAGGAAGGAAACATCCTGAAAAAGGCAAAGGACATTTTGATGAGGTCTAACTCCAAGAAGGACACATCTTGAAGAGGACCAAAGAGTGACGGGACTGACATTGTTTTGACTAATATATTTTGGCAAGTTGACTGATGTTGACCATATGATTGATTAGACTATGTTATCTAATTTTGACCAATTTTGACATTGACGTTTCAAATGACTATCTCGTGTTTGAGTTTGATTATGTCTGAATTATTTGACCAATGTGATGATTGTGAAAAACTCCATGATTTTATTTGGACCAACCTAAAAAGACTGAACTAATGTCTCGGGGACTCATCGACTGATGTCCTTGCCTACGTAGCAAATGTGCAGAGACAACGTAGTTTGACAATGGCATGGACTGAATGACATGGCTGACTTTGACTCCATTTTTAGGATTTTGACATTGATTTGGATGTTTTTGTGTTTTTCATCAGGACATTTTATGATTTTTTAGGTTTTTCTTTAGGACATTTTATGATGTTTTTGGTCTTTTTTCAAGACATTTTATGATGTTTTTGTCTTTTTTCAGGACATTTTATGATGTTTTTGTCTTTTTGTCATTTTATGACTTTTTTGGATTTTGACGTTTAAGAGGATCGTGGCAAATACATATGACTGATGCCTACACATGAGAATCCAAGGACAAACATGATTGTGCCCCTAGTCAAGCTGAATACCAATTGACAGGTGATGACAATGTTGTTTGACGTGGGAAGGACGCATCCTAAAACAACGTGAGGATGATGATGATAATGTAACAAAAGTATGGAGGTCTACAGCCAGACTAGGAATGCAGTCAAGTAAAATTTTGGATAATGTGCTTGTATGGCTTAGACTCATTGCCTTTGGAATGACTTAGTTAGGACTAGATGGGATGATGATTATCCTTAGACTGTTTGACAAGGGAAAGCCAAGATAGGTGATAGACATGAAAGGATAGGGGGTGGTCTTGGTAAAGATGGGAGACATGAGACTAAGGGAATTTTCATATGATTTTAAAGGGCTATGTTGTATAAGGACAATTAGAATATGATGGTCAATGATATGATGTTTCGTGAATCATGTATGACCGAAGGATAGACATGTCAAGAGTTTTTCCAAAGCATGATTTATGTGTGCCAGTTTTGTGTCAAGACCAAGATAAGTGGGAAAAATGCATGAAAATGATAGGGCTTAGATGGATGTCAATGTCATGAGGAAGGCATGGGAAAATGAGATGACTTGCCCCCAAGTACAAAATTCTACATAGACAATTTATTTTACACATGACGCCTGTTTGCTAGGTTTTCATCATGGTACTTATCCAGGACGCCTGTTTGCCAGGTTTTCATCAGGGTGACGATTTTTTAATTTTTCAATATATTTTTTTTGTATTTTTGATATTGTGGATAGCCTGGATGCTTTAGATTACCACTGACTATTCTGAATCCACTGACGGTGTTGATGTAGAGACTAGTGCCATGATATGCCAATAATGACTTTGCTAAAGGATTTGTCTTGTCAGGATCGTAGCACTTGTATACAACTGATCGACGTCATTATGATCCTTTTTGATACTAGAGTTGGCCTTATCAAAATACGCACATCGCAATAGAGTGCCATGAGAGTCCTTATGGTAAAGAGTTGTTGCCATGATGTGACGGATTTATGACGTGGGATTTTTGGACTTTAGGCGAGATGTAGGATTATGACAGATGATGGTAGATGTGGAAAGGTTGTTTGGACATTTGGATGAATGACTTTATTTTCCAAACTTGGGATGGTGGATGATGGAATTTGGAGGGATGGTGTTTGGAACCAACAGTTTTAGATGCCTTGTTTGATGACCATTTTGAAGGAGGTGGACATTTTTTGTATGTGGGAGTCCTCTTGTCTTGTGGCTCCACATTGTGATTGACTTTTGTATTTGACTTGGTGTCGTTGTTTGATCCATCTTTCTTTGGGATCCATTTTAATTTCATTTGTCCACTTGTCCTTTTGTTTGATTCAATGGCCTTTGACATTTGATTTTGATATTTTGACTTGTAAGAATTTTGTTTTTGTTGGTCCCAAAGGGGAGGTTGATTCATGATAGAATGATGGTTTATGGTGTGGGTGGACGGGGTGTTGGCAACAATCTTATGACAGATTTCTCATGGATTCCATTTTGACGTTTGTATCTGACAAAGTTTCTCCCAGTATTGAGGAGGTACCACTGACATCGTTTCATTTACTAACTGAGGAATAGCCAAGACCTTGATGTCTGTAATTTTCCTGAAGCTGTATTGGTTCTAGAATGCCTTGCTCATGTATGCCTAGTCCTTTGCCTTGATATTGCATGCTTTGAAAGATTCTGTTTACAATGGGGTATTTATTGTTTTGAAAGAAAGATGCTAACCCATCATGATGTCTATGGACACTGTCACTTGTAATATTTTTGTCTGCAAGAAAGCCTACTTTGACAAAGATAGATGGCCCTAGTTGATAAAGTGTCTTAGCTTCATTGTCATGCTGGACATATTCCTGACTAATATCTTTGGTCTAATTGTGTGACATGTTAGGTTTAGATGATTTTGACGGTGCTTCCAAGGCACTGTTGAAGCCATCATTATGTTTAGTGTCATAGAGTCCCATGATTTTAGCTATAACTTGATCATAAGTAAGCATGTCCCTAGTGGAAGATTTTTGTCTTAGATGAATATCGTTTATGTGTCCCATGGAGGCAAGTGTCTCATTGTCAGAAGTGTCAATAGTCGAGGCCTTTATAAGGTCAGCAAGTTTTTGATCATGAATGGCATAAAGGTCAAGGATTGGATCATTTTGGACTTCTTGGTCAATGGTAGCGTCTTGGTCAAAGATGGGGTTGTCATGGATTTGGACTTCTTGGTCAATGGTAGGTGTACTTTGGATGTCATGATTGTCTTGAAGGAATCCTTGAATGGAGTTTAAGATAGGGTCATGGGATGGACTACCTTGTTCTTGACATGAGGGTGACCTTATAAGGTCATGCTTTGGGCTTTCATTTTGACATGCATCCTCAAGTTTATTAAATGAGATTTGACTTTGGACTATGATATAATTTTCATGACTAGATGTGGCTTGTGAGGGGGTGACTTGAAAATGATTAATGGATGAAGGACTAGGATAGGACATGGAGACTTGGACTAGACTAGTATGTGAAGGACTAGGATATGACATGGGGATTTGGACTAGACTAGCATGTGAGGGAAAAAGATAGGACATTGAGTCTCAGACTGGATATGTCATGGAGTCTTGGACTGGATTAACTGTTGAAGGACAAGGATATGACATGGAGACTTCGACTAGATTGGTGTAAGGTTGATTGAAATAGGACATGGAGACTTGGACCAGATCAGTATGGTATGATGTGGGGACTTGACATGAGTTGGTAGATGGTTGATAAGGCATGTAGACTTGGACGGGGTTGATAGGTGAAGGGTCAAAATATGACGCGGAGGTTTGGAATGGACTAGTTGATAGTTGGCTTCCCTTGTCAAGGTTAGGATAAGGGTGATAAGTGGACGTTTGTTAAGAATTAATTGTAGGATTTGTGTTAAGTGACTGTTGATAGTGAGGGTAGATGAATGGAGGATTTGGACTGATTGGTTTTTGGTATGAAGGGCATTGATTTTTGGCTTGGATAAATTCTCTCCTAAAGTCAAAGGCTTCTTGGTATCAACCTCTACAGAGTAATTCGTATTCAACTTTACTAGCAAGCCTATCAACATTTTGTTGAAGGGAAGACAAGGTGGTGGATGCCATGATGTTGTGAGATGATAATGTTTTTTAGATTTGACAAGTTTGGACCTAGATTGTTGATGTTTAGTTTGTTCAAGTTTGTCTGAAAACAGTTGGCAAACACATAGAAACTAAAACATTGAGTGTATGTTCAAGGATCAAACATGACCCTTTTTTGTTTCCACTGGTATTTGAACAAAAAGACAACTCAAGCAGACTCACTCTTAATAGTCAAAAGGTCATCATAGCAATCATATCCCACATCTTAAAATTGCGTCGACTCACATAGCCATGTCACCCCTAGAGGGCGCCCGTGTTTTTGTCTTTTCTAGGTGTGTACTCAAGGTGACGGAAGTGGATACCGAATCCCTTGAGCAAACAATCCTTGAAAATTATATGGTGAGTGTCTTGGGGGCACATTCTTCCCTCCCCTTGCACTGTGATTGAAATAATGTCTGGATACTGACACAACTTGCTTTCTACACTATGGTTCGTAGTCAAGGTTTCTGTTCGGCACGACAATAGATAAACTCCCTCAAGAGACCTCCCAATCTTTAGAACAAAGATTTTGGGGATGGTTATCTTGCTCACTACCATTGAATATGGGTTTCCCCAAAATTCACTTTTGATTATAGTGGGTTGGAAAACCTGGCTTTGGTTGTTCCCACTTAGGTTGTTCCCGTAGGGTGAGTACTTTTTTCCACTATGGCAGGCCTTCTAAAGGATTTAATAAAGCATGAATTGCATAAAAATAAAATGGGTAAGTCTAGTTTTTTGATCACCCAGTAAAGGGGAGAGCATATACCTATTACCCAACAAACACAACAAATAAAAAGTTTAGTTTTAAACCCAAATGACGATTATCTACACTAAGTGAAGATGTTGCTTCACGACAAACAAGGGATTCATTTTAACCAACATAAAATAAAGTTTGGTGTCTACCCTATGATTGATAAATTCTAGATTAAAGTGTCTATCCTAGGATTGGTTCATTTTAATCCCCATACATAAATCAAACTACTAGTCGTGGTCGCGTCGGATCCAGATAACAATTTAATTAAGGAAATAACTAGCCATTTGCGGTCGCGTAGGCTTGTTGTTGCATCGTTTCATACCCATGCACCTGTAAAACAAAATATGAGGTTGTATGAGAACCTGCAAAATCATGTTAGGAGTTCAAATTTTTTCCTTTGACCCATGAAAAGTAACCGCCAAATGCTGTAAACAAAGATTAGTAAAAAAATAAAAAATAAAAATTTAAATTAAAGCATCAAACTTAAAATATTGATAACTTCCTCAAAACTTAACAAAATTTTAAGTGGTAGATATCCATGGAAAATTGAAAATCAAACCTTCAAAACCCAGAAAGTATTTTCCACAATTCTACACAAAAAAAACGTTATAGGCAAAAAGAAACACGGGTTTTAAAAGCTAAATTAAAAAAATAGCAATCACTAAAATAGCCATAACTTTCTCAAATCTTAACGAAATTTGAAACCGTTTGAAGTTCTAGAAAGCTGAGACCAAGATCTATAAACTATCGAGTCTTCCATGATTCACTTTTGTAACAACTTCTAACTTTTTGGTTGACATGTTTCCCTCATATCAAACATGCGAGCAATCTGCAAATGTCTAAGTCCTACAACAAGCCTTGAAGGATTTGTATAAAAATGTCTAAATGCCTATGACTATGACTATGACAATATAAGTGAAAATTCCTAAATAATGCTAAGATTTGATCAACTAAAAATAATAAATGCTATGAGAAATCTAAATGTGCAAGTGCAAGAGTATAATGCCTATAATATGTGCATGTGTCCTCGAAAAGTGAGAGGAGAATGGCATTTTATAGAAAATTCCATTTTGAATGGACGGGTGAGATTAACTTTTGACAAAGACCTAAAATCAGCGAACAAGATTTAATTTGACAATCCCTAATCAAGGTTAGGGCAAAATCCTTAAGTGAGTGGTCGAGATGTCATCTGAGAAAATCAAATTGGTGGTGGAGAATAAATGAGATAATCAATTCAGAAAATAAATATTTTTGAAAATCAAGAAGATAAAGACTTCCTGATTTGTGAGATTCGAAAAATCAAGAAGATAAGAGTTGGATTGAAGATCAAATTTGGAAAATCAAGAATCTGCCCGATTACTTGATTTTTGGAAGATTAGTTACCATTTTGAATTAAATTAATTCAAAATAATGATTTTATGAGATAATAAATAATAATCTATTTCCAGATTATTTACCAAAATGGGCTGTCAGTTAAGAATGTGATGACATTTTAAATAATTTTATTTATTTAAACTGAGAGGAAAATTAATTTTGACAATTAAATAATTAAAGATAATTATTTAATTTAGCGGATAATATTAATTAATTAAATAAATTAATCAATTCATTTAATTAAGATGGTTAGTGACATATTAAATAAATAAATAAAACTATTTATTTAATAATGGGAATATATGACAGGGGTAATTAAATAGAATTAAGAAATTTATTTAGTGGGAAGACAGACAGTGTGATGTATTTAATAAATAAGAAATAGAATTTATTTATTTAATAATCATGAACAATAAAAAGGACATGAATTAATTAAATAGTGCAGATTGTTAATCAATAGTGTGAGAATGAGGACCAAGGACATAGTGGAGTGTCATGAGGTATGCTAGGTTGAAAATTAATTGCAAAAATGAGAAAAACTGGGGCCTAGGTCATTTTTAGGTGTCTACAAGAACGATAAGCTAAAGTAACTTAAATCTATCCAAACTTGATAAGATGAATCATGCAACATGAGAGAAACTCAAGAATCCACCAAAGCAATGAAGTTCTATTAAAATTTCTATAGCATGTCATTAAAAAAACTCAACTCTCTCTTTGAAAATGATAGGAGACCCCCTATTTATAGTTTTCCAAAGCTTAAATGAATGGCTAGGATTGATTTACATTGTATGGATCAGATTCATTACAAGCTAAGGTTTCACCTACTCCCAAAATTTACTAATATAAATACGTTCTTTGTCTTCTTCCCTATTTTATCTTCTAGTGCTCTGACACTGTAGTACTTTTGTCTTGTAGTGGTTTTTCCTTTTGGCTGTAGCTACAATGTTCGAAACTCATGATCAATGATAGGCTTTCCTTGATTCTTCTAGATGGTGGCATACTCCACAAACTTTCCCATTAGTGCTCTAAGTTTATTCTACTCCATGATATCCGACTGAAGCACTTAGAAGGTCGGCTTCTTGGATTTGCCTTGGATCAGTTCCCAATTCTTTGCACACTTAGGTGTGTTCTTGATCACCTACTTTGACTGAGCAAGGGCTCGAGTAGAAAAATCCATAAAGTTTGATGTTAATGAATATGTGGCCCCTTTCTCCATTTTCTTGTGGAAATACGACATCATCTTCTCTAGATCTAAATCGATAGTGAGCATGTCATAATTTGTCATGAGTTTTAGGTACTCATTGTCATTCATGTGTTCCTTGACCCATTCAAGGTCAAACTCTACTTTGTGGAGTACTCTTTCTAGGACATCTCTTCTGTGATCCAGGCCCATCTTCCACATCTCCACCAGCCAATGATCGTCCTTCATTAGGACCAACTCCTTTTCCCATGTCTTCTCATGCATCTTGAGGATGGCCTCAAGCTTAGGATTTGTAATCTTATATAATTCAGGGAAATTATTACAAATTCTCTCTGTGCCTTCAAGCTACTTTTGTACTTCCTGGAACTTATTGGATTTTCGGACAGCATGGCCAATACCCATATCACCATTGTACAACACCTGTCTGAACCAATATGAGGTAGCCTTGATCCAATTCCTCATTTTCTCCATCTTGGAGAATTCATCTTGGGACAACAACTAGGGTGGGGAAGATGTAGTCAGAACTTCTTCCTCTAGGCACATCCATTGTTGAATGTATGCATTAAGGTTTGCCACTTGTGCCTTCAACTCCTCCTTGGAGGATTGATCCTTGCTCATTTTCTCCATTATCATGGCTACCAATCCTTGGAATTCATCTATTTTCTACTCTCTCATAACAGTGCCCAAGTCGATGGTGGAGATATTGTAACTAACCCCCTCTCCTTTGTCTATTACTAGGGTGGAAATTTCCACTATCCTTGATCCAAATGCATCCATTGTGATGTGGGATCAGACTCTCAGCTTCTTTTCCTTCTTCATTCTTATTTGAGCTCGTGCCAAGATAGCCTCCGGTCTTTCTTTAGGATCTATGATAATAGGGGTATTCTTTTTTAGTTGCTTCTCCAACCAATTAGGCATTTTAGATCCCTCCCTTGGTGATTCATGATCACCTTCTTCTCTTTGAACACATTGGATTTTCCTTTCCTCATGGCCCAAGGCTTCATGTTCTATTTTCTCTTATTCTTCTTCACCCAAGTCCTTAATCAATATGACCTTTTGCTTGTCTAGCCCTGTAGTAGATACATTTTCTTTAGGTTTGTTCTCTCCTTCAGGTACCTTTCTTCTTCTTATTTGAGCTCTACATGGTGTTCTAGCTTAGAGCTCTTTTTCATTTCAGTCTCTTATTCAAGCTTATCTTCTTCTTCAGGTTCAACTTCTTTCTTTCCCTCCTCCTTTTCAGGAGGTATTTCTTCTTCTTGATCAGGGCCTTTGTCTTGTTCATCTACTAGAAGCTCCGTAGCTATTTCCATGTCATCATCATTTTCCTTCTTTTCTCTAGAAGGCTTCTTCTCAACTTCTTCATTGACGTCCTTGAGTTGCTTGGACAACTCCTCAAGCTCTTGATCAGAGGACTCCACTATAGACTTGGCATTGGGGTCCTCAATATCTTCTTCTAAGGATTGTGACCCTTCTTCATATGCCACCTCATCTATAGTCACATTTTGATGCTCTGGGTGCTCATGGTAGTCATCATTAAAGGGTTCTTTTAGTTCCTCATCTATTCCTTTAGTAGTCTCCTTCTATCATCTCTCCATTTCTTCTGATATTTGCATGGTTGCTTCCATATTTGGTGGTTCTTTCAGAGGAGGGATGGGTAGGCCAACAACATCTTGAGCCATAGTAGCCTAGATAGCAGGATTCATCAACACCCCAGAGAGCTCAATGGGTATGCTTTACATATGTCTCGCAAAATATTCTTGTAGGGTAAGAGTAGGCATTATAGTTGTGGTTGTTGAAGGGACTATAGTTGACAGACATAATGAGGAGGATGATAGTGGAGAGGTTGTAGTGGAGGATGCATCTAGCACCATAATTGGAGCAGTTGGTCAGGTGGAGGCAAGGTGAATGAAGATGTCCACCATAGGCGGAGAGGAAATGGGTAGTTCCTAAGATGTGAGAGGGGGAGGAGTAGTAGTGACAATGGCAGTAATGGCAAGAGAAAAAGCAGTAGATGGTGACTTTGGTTTCTCAACCTCTTCTCCTTCATGTAGTGGGTACTCCTCTATTGTTGACATCTCAGAGAATCCATATGATTTATTTTCCCTTCTAGAAAATTCTCCTTCTGAAGCCTTCTCGCAGCCTTCTTGGTGTACACTTTAGGCTTCAGCTAGCGTTCTGACACTTTTTTCATTTTTCTTGAGCTGGTGGTGGGAGGAGATTTTGGAGCTTCCTCACTTGGGGTAGTGGTAGCTCCACTATTCGTTTCACTCTCGAGCTCATCCTCGAGCTCGCCATATATCAAAGTGGGTCCCTAAATCTTCAATTGAGAAATGTGAGCATCAATCCTTTGTCTTGTTCTATGATCCACTAGCTTCATCACAATATCAAGGTCATTGACCTCTTCTTCATCCCATTCTATCAAGGGCAATGGCAGATTAGCAATGGCATCATATCTTGGATCCACAACGGTGTCTTCATCTTCTACAATTTGGTCTGGTACCGAGAAAAAATTGATTGTCTTGACAGAGTAGTCATATGCATATAATATTTCATGCATATCTCCTTGTCATCCCTATAGTTAGCCCAATAATCTTCAATATGGGGCAAGTGGATGTATGACTTGTTGATGAATTTCTTCAGTTTACCATAAGGATCCATCCTTTCTCAAGCAATGTGGAAGTCTAGGTTATATTCAATAATCTCCTTTTCTAAATATTTTGCACATTGGGAAGCTACAAGGGCATACATTCCATGCTTGAATGTGAGGGGATATAGTATCCCCACCCAATGCATGTAGCTGAGGAGAGTGTATGCATTCTAAAATTTCCTAGAGACTTCCAGCAAGATCAACTGGTCATTTGGGTATCGAGGTAGCTTGTATGGCCTTTCAGAGAAGCCCTATGTTCTGATGTAAGTAAATTTTGGGAACTATATAAATAGAAACCAAAACCTATGAATGAACACGTGGGAACTGTGCATGACTCTCCTCTCAAATTCCCAATGAAGGCATCATTCACCCTATAGTAATCCTTCTTGAAATTTTGATACTATAGTTGTGGGTGCCTATCATATACTTTCAATTCCCTTCCTAGAGTTGTGCTTTGTCTAACAAATAGGCCCTTGCATGGAAATGGTTTGGCTAGGACGTACACTAGGTAAGAGGTCATATAGAATTGAGAAGTCTTCTTCACAGCCATGAATTTTTGATGCAAGTTATCATTGATCATTTTGGCCCAATGAAACTTGGTTTTCCCTCTGATAATCTCCTCAATGAAATAGAACATCCACTCTTGAAAGTAAGAATCAGTGGGAATGATCATGATTCTACTTAACAAGGTCACAAAGTCATGATAATCTTCATAAAAGTCAATTCTGAACAATTCTTGGGGTACCTTGTTAGCATTACCCCTCTTTTCCCTCAACCAATATCGGTTGTTTAACTTTTTGCATTTTAGAGGGTCATCCTTCCATGTGTTTTTTGTGTATCCCTTTTTGTTTCCTCCATAGGATCGAATGTGGGAATGTGGAATGTTTCTCCTATGGACCTAGTAGACAGGTCCACCAACACCCTACCCTCATGTTCAACGATCCTCCTACTTTCTGCCTTATAGGCTTCCTTGCAATCCATTACTAGTTCTAGGGCTACAAGAGTGGGTGGAAAGCTGGCCACCGTGGAAAAACCTCTCTTTCTAATTTTCCTGGAATTGTCTGTGGTTGGGTTGATGATGACCCTCTGTTTGAATTCATCTATGTCTACATCTTTGAGGTTAGTATTTGTGATCGTGTCCCAGGAAAAAGTGACTTTGGAGGTGACTTCTATTCCCTAGAATTGATACTTCATCTAATCTTTATCTTATTTTCCTCTTGGGACTTTGTCAGGCTTCTCCCCTTTATCCTTTTCTGTGGATGCTCCCAATGATCCTACAGCTGATTCCATAAATCCTACAAATAGAGATGTAGTAAGCACATTCATATGAGAAACAAGGGGAGCATTAGTGAAATCCTACAAATCATATGTTAGATCAAGAAAATCATTGTAATAGATCATAATTTTCATTAAAATTCATCGTTTGATGCTCATTTGGGGAGAATAGAGCAATGCGGGCCCAGGGATGTGAGTTTCCCTGGGCTGACAACCTTCTCAAGAAGGAAGCGTAGGAGCATCCCAGAAGGCGTGGTGGCCTGCATGTGGCCACCTGCAGTGAGATCTCTACATTTCAAATTTAGGGCCCAATCAAGGTGTTAAAGCATTCAGGCACGTGGGTCAATCGTTCATGAATTTTTAGAGGTGTTAGTTTAATCATTTTTCAAGTGGGTCAAAAGGATGCAAAAGTTGCGGTCCTCATGGCCATTTGGAGCTTTGTCATTTAGAAAAATCACTAGTAAGGTTGAATTCCACAAAGATGGTATGACAGTCCATCATTCAGAGCGATGTGGGTAGGAACCTGCGGGATGTTGTTAGGTGACGGACATTTTGGAATGGCAAAGATGGTACGGCTATCCACATCATTGAGCCCACAAGAAGATTGAAATGAGTTGTCTATTCAAGGAGGGACAAACGAAAAAAGAGGGATTGGACCCCACATGGTAGGAGGCAGTCCTAGCATGGCCATTTGCAAATGGTGACCATATGGTGGTGGGCTACAAGCGACAGCCTACAAAGGATATACTTGGTTGTTTTCATGCATGAGGCCCAAGAGGAGATGAACGATGCGGGTTACACAACATGGATGGATGGATTTCCACAACCATTTTGCAAACAGTGGATGGTAAAAGGTTGCCTGCAGGCTGAAGTCCACAAGGCCCAGCCCGTGAGGAGATCTAGACTTAGGCAATTTTTAGGAAATCTGTATGGTGATAGGAGACATGGGGTCTATAGCATGTAAGGGAGTGAAGGATTTACCATTTGTGATGGTCATTAAAATGATGAAAAAGAAGCGATGGAGACCCAAAAATGATGACACATAGACAAAAGGGTTCAGTAAATAGCATAGGTGACAAACTTGTATCTTGTGGGATCCGCAAGGCAAAAGGTTAGGGTCAGACTATCGTTGAGGAATGGTGAAAGCAAGGGTGTCACCCGCAAGCAGAAACCCACATGAGTGGACCCACAAGAGCCATGAGAATCCCCACTTTAACTTAGTAATTTTTTTTAGTTTCGACGGTGGCGGAAAAGAGGTGGTGTCCACTCGCATGCGTGGGCCCGTCAAAGGAAACGGTCGAGGTTTCAAGTTTTACATTAGGCTTGCTAACTCAATGGAGAAGGTAATCTTGCAGGCCAAAAGGGCATGAGAACCTTTCTCAAGAACAACATTCAGAGGGGAAAGTCCCACATGGCCCTAAATGGCCAATTTTTGAAGAATTTTCAAATTTTGTGACAAGGGTTTTGTGCTGGATTTTGTTCTTGACCAGCCGCCTAGAGATTTTCTAAGTTTTATTTCTTAAGATTTTTACCAATTTACGAAAAAAAAAATTTGAAGGAGAGCAGCTAGGGAAAAAGTGAACCTACCTATAAAATTCGATGAAGCATGAAGGAGGAAGCATATGAAATCGTCCTCGAAGTGATGCAGGTGTGAAGGTGGCAGAGGCAGGAGGCGCTCTAAAAATTCTTTGACTAGTATGATACAGAGTCAGGAGGCTCAACCTTAATCAACTTGGCAACCTGCCTTCAAGAGGCATCTAGAAAGATTAAAATGACCATATAAAGTAATTCAACCAGTCTTCCAAGTTCAACAATCATCAGAAGCACAATTTCCCAATTTCACTCCTAAACCCCAATTTCAGTGCAAACCTAGTTTAGGCATTTTCACCAACATTTTCCAAAACACCTAACAAACTCAAGGATGATTAAGATACCCTTTTGCAAGTTATAAAACATACAAGAAAACCAATATCAACTCTTTTGGACAAATTCAAAGATCCAATACTCCTGCCATGGAAAAGGCTAGTGGATTAGCCCACTTTTACAAAGAAGGTACACTTTAAACTTCACCAAACCTTATGAAACCTTGGGGCAGCAATTAAAATTCCCAAAACTACTAAATCCACCACTAGTTTCCAGAAATCACTCTTCCAACATAGCAAAACCAAAAACCCTTGATTTTAGGCCTTCAAAAGGAGGGTTTATTGTAAATCATACCTTCAGACCTTTCCAGACCCTGCCACCTATTCAAACACTCATAATTATTCCTGCACAAGCTTTAAAATTCATCACATAGGTTATTTCTTCCAGAAAACTCATAAACCATCATTTAGTTCCTCACTTTCACAAGGAAAATCACCCAAATTCAACCTAGGGCAACACCCAAAACCCACAAACACACTTCCTCCAACCTCCATAGCATTTGGAAACCTATGTTACAACAAATAGGGTCATTCCACTGAGTTACAATTACTACAGTACGTGGAATTCCCTAAAAACTCATTTTATTACTCTCAAAACACCAACTTGCACCAAAGCAGAGCAATTTTAGAAAAATAGAGATAACTCACTCCAAAATTAATAGTTTTCAATCAAACCTGAAGCATTTGAAAGTAGACTCAGTGCCCTAAAATACCATGTCAGTCTTTAACCAAGATCTGGAGTTGTACGGACTGTACCAGCCAAGCAAAGTTCAGGAAAATAGGAAAAACATGGGATTTCAGACCACCCGGTAGTAAAATGAGGATATCTCACTCAATTCTCAATGAAATAACACCATTCCAACTCCAAAAGAAAGCTTAATAAATTATCTATCCATCCATTATAGGCTTGAAGTGTGGAACAATGTGTATAGGTCGTACAATGCACGTGATCAGCAATTTTTTAATGGAAAACACAAAAAACAGCAAATTTCTTATTAGAAACTCATTCCAAACTTCTTCAACAGCCTCCCCTTCGAGATATTACAACAATGTATCATACTACCACCTAAAAACTACCTCTTGGGGCACCTATAACTGAACACAAACTAACTTAACCCTTACATATGCTTAATTTTGCATTGTTTGACAATTTGTTAACAACAAACACAAAATAATGCAACCTTTTGCATTTTTGGAACAACTAACCTTAAAAACCCCCCAATTACATGAATAATAGTCTCAAAGACCTTATTTAACATTAATTTACTCAAATACTCTTAAATTTCTAATGCCTTCCTTCAAAGAATGAATTGTTGAAATTGTGTGTACTGGGTGCTCCTGCACCATGCACTCTGGCTTGAAAATTCTTCCAAGTCTCTTGGAAGCCTTCACCTGCAACAAAGTTGGATCTCCATCCTATGATACTCCTTGTAGATGCTTCATCTTGACCTTTGGCTTTGTCTTGTCCATGTGTAGCATTCCCTTGCTTGAATTGATTCCTTGGTTTTGCACTGTCAATCTCAGACCTGCACTTACATACCTCAACCAACTGCTCCCAACATTCTCAACATGTTCACACAACACCACACCATATGCTTCACCTTTCATTTTGACTCTTGGCTTAGCCTCCATCATCAAAATCATCAAAAAAAAGAAATAGCAAGCAATCCTCTTCATTCTCTGCCTCTCCATTTTCCTCCTCACAACTTTTCCCAACTTTCCCATGCTTAAAACAATTTGCACAGTAGCATACACAACCCCTATCCAATCCATATTCTCTATTTTCTGCTCCATCCCAATTGGAGACTTTCCAAATTGTTCTCCTTTAGCCTTCACTAGGCCATTCACCATCAACTCTTCCTTTCTTGGAAATTCACTTATCCATTTTACTTGATCTTCTTCATCAGTCAAAGTGACTGCACCTTTCTCTTTAACTTCACACTCTCCTAAAAACTCACTCACTGCCCCTTCTTTTACTTTATCTTCTTCTTCTTCCAATAAGTCTTCATGAGCATCCTCAAAGAAATCTTCCTCTTCCTTCATCTTCTCTACACCTTTAAGTTCCTTGACTTTTAGGCTTTGCATCAGTACCATTATTTTATTGACCTCTATATCCTCTGTCACATAGTCCACTGTGTTCACAATCGTTGTCTTCTTATCACTTACATCTGCTGTTAAGGGACACTCCACTGCCCCAATCATGATCTTGTTATAATCTTCAAGCCTTTCATGGATTTCTCCATCCTTCCCACCTGTCTTGTTTGTATCTCTTCTTTCTCCTTTAACATTCTCAGCCTTCAAAACTTCCCTGTCATTAGATCTTCTGCCCTGCTGCAACTCATCTTCTTTGTTATCAAACTTTTGTGGCTTCCCATTACCCTATCCATTCAGTAGACATTGCTTCTCACCTTTATAGACCTCACTAGGCCTTACTTGGCTCTCCATTGATAATTCTCCTACATTCTTATTCTCTTCTCTTTGAGAGATCTCTGCCCCAAGTGCCTTCTGCTCACAATACTCTGTCTCAGCTTCTTGTACCATTGTACTTTTCATAGGTGTCTACCCTAGAACACCATTAACCTTCAATGAACAAACTTCTTTCTGTCCTTTATCTTCAACACAACCTTCAAGCTTACCTTGCTCTTTTAAGGTCATTTCATGTTTAACCTTCACTTCTCTTGTCTCTCTTATGTCTTCAATCTGCACTGTCCTTCCCAATGCTTCTTCATGGTATTTTCCTTTCTCCATTGCAACTATGCTATGCCCTATTGTCTCTTCCAGGTTCCCTTGTTCCTTTTTCTCCAGCATCTCTCTTTTTCCACACATCCCTATCCTTCTTTGTGTCCCTTCTTCCTGCAAACAACTCAAAATATACCTTTGCCCATCCTTTTCAATTTCATACACATTAAGCCTCCCATCATGCATAGCAAATCTATCATATTGCCAAACCCTTCCTAGTATCATATGACAATCCCTTATAGGCATAATATCACATAATAGAACATCTTTATAAGGACCAATTTCAAAATCTACAAATGCTTGCTCTCTAACCACAACATGCTGACTATCATTTACCCAATATGCCTTGTAAGGTGATTCATGTTTTAACTTTGTCAAATGCAATTTTTCAACCATTTCTTCTGAAACAACATTACTCAAGGAACCTAAATCAATCATTACTTTACAGATCTTACCTCTGCATTTGCATCTAGTCTGGAAGGTAGCATGCCTCATTTGTCCTTCTTTCTCATCCAACCTTCTGAAGTCCATAGTGTCTTGTATCTTCCAATGCTTCTCCTGCAATCTTCAAGAGATCTACTTCCTTGCTCTGATACCACTCTGATGCAGAGTCAGGAGGCTCAACCTTAATCAACTTGGCAACCTTCCTTCAAGAGGCATCTAGAAAGATTAAAATGACCATATAAAGTAATTCAACCAGTCTTCCAAGTTCAACAATCATCAGAAGCACAATTTCCCAATTTCACTCCTAAACCCCAGTTTCAGTGCAAACCTAGTTTAGGCATTTTCACCAACATTTTCCAAAACACCTAACAAACTCAAGGATGATTAAGATACCCTTTTTCAAGTTATAAAACATAAAGGAAAACCAATATCAACTCTTTTGGACAAATTCAAAGATCCAATACTCCTGCCATGGAAAAGGCTAGTGGATTAGCCCACTTTTACAAAGAAGGTACACTTTAAACTCCACCAAACCTTATGAAACCTTGGGGCAGCAATTAAAATTCCCAAAAACTACTAAATCCACCACTAGTTTCCAGAAATCACTCTTCCAACATAGCAAAACCAAAAACCCTTGATTCTAGGCCTTCAAAAGGAGGGTTTATTGTAAATCATACCTCCAGACCTTTCCAGACCTGCCACCTATTCAAACACTCATAATTATGCCTGCACAAGCTTTAAAATTCATCACATAGGTTATTTCTTCCAGAAAACTCATAAACCATCATTTAGTTCCTCACTTTCACAAGGAAAATCACCCAAATTCAACCTAGGGCAACACCCAAAACCCACAAACACACTTCCTCCGACCTCCACAAGCATTTGGAAACCTATGTTACAACAAATTGGGTCATTCCACTGAGTTACAATTGCTACAGTAGGTGGAATGCCCTAAAAACTCATTTTATTACTCTCAAAACACCAACTTGCACCAAAACAGAGCAGTTTCAGGAAAACAGAGATAACTCACTCCAAAATTAATAGTTTTCAATCAAACCTGAAGCATTTGAAAGTAGAATCAGTGCCCTAAAATACCATGTCAGTCTTCAACCAAGATCTGGAGTTGTACGGACTGTACCAGCCAAGCAAAGTTTAGGAAAATAGGAAAAACATGGGATTTCAGACCACCCGGTAGTAAAATGAGGATATCTCACTCGATTCTCAATGAAATAACACCATTCCAATGCCAAAAGAAATATTATTCAATTATCTATCCATCCATTATAGGCTTGGAGTGTGGAACAATGTGTACAGGTCGTACAATGCACGTGATCAGCAATTTCTTAATGGAAAACACAAAAAACAGCAAATTTCTTATTAGAAACTCATTCCAAACTTCTTCAACAGCCTCCCCTTTGAGATATTACAACAATATATCATGCTACCACCTGAAAAATACCTCTTGGGGTGCCTATAACTGACCACAAACTAACTTAACCCTTACATATGCTTAATTTTGCATTGTTTGACAATTTGTTAACAACAAACACAAAATAATGCAACCTTTTGCATTTTTGGAACAAATACCCTTAAAAACCCCCCAATTACATGAAAAATAGTCTCAAAGACCTTATTTAACATTAATTTACTCAAATACCCCTAAATTTCTAATGCCTTCCTTCAAAGGATGAATTGTTGAAATTAAGTGTATCAAGTGCTCCTCCACTACATCTTCACTAGTGGATTGATCTTTGTTATGCAAAGAAGAGATTGTCTCCAGGTGGCCTTGAGTATCCTCAACATTTTCCTTATATATCAAAGGGGATGTGTTATGTCTAGTGGAATTATCCTCCTTCTGGGTTTCATTACCCTTTTCTTCTATAGTGTCTTCTCAGGTAGCTCCTTCTTCTAAAACATTCTCCTCACCTACAACATTTCCTTCTACAATTTCTTCCACTTCTGAAGGAACATTGTCCTGCACATTTCCTTCTTCAATTACATGCTCATGTTGAGCATCATCATGCTATGATTCTTCAAATTTCACATCCAAATTTGGCATATCAACATGCATTTATTTTGTGCTCTTCGAATTCATCCCTAATCTTTTTTCTAACTCTACAACCTTATCCATAATCTCATTCCAGAGCCTTTCTAGGTCATTTTTCTCTCTACTCATGAAAATGGTCATACTCATGAGAATGGTCACCCTTTGCTTTGTTTGAAACTCCTTGTTGTACAACTTAGCCAATGTGGCTTTATTTTCTTCAAAGAGAGGTGCACAAATATTTTTTAAAGAAAAATATTTTAACTCTGCTTCTTCCTCAATAGCCTCCTACCTTCTAAAAATATATCTATTTTTTAAGTCTTCCAGCAACTGATTTTCAATGTTCGACATGTTAACCTCGAATGCAACAATATACTTGATAATTGTTTCTACAATGGTGGCCTTGTCTACCTCATCAATATCAATATAAAATACAATAGTTTCTTCTAGCATCTCATGCTCCACAATTCCATTAAATAGAGCATCCAACTTCATGGGGCTATGAGTATTTACTAAATCCTTTTTCTTATCTTTCATTGAATTTTTCTCTTTACTGAACACTTCTTTCTTTTCTCTCATCTGCATTTTGTATCCTTCATTCTGGTTCTTGACCTCTGCCTCATTTTCCATGCCAAAAATATCAAATATTACTTTCTTTGCACTAGCTTCTCCTTGTTATACTTCAAGCTTTCTTTTTTGGACCAATTGTGGTCCTTCTTCATCTTCAACATTTACTCCCAAGTACTATTCCCTTGAAGCTTTTGTTTTTACTCTACTTCTTGTAGGGCCAGTTGCTTTTTTGTTTTTCTAGAGCATCCTTTTCTTTTTCATGCCTCTTTTGTTGTTTAATCAAAGGTGTTTAATCTTAGTCCCAAAGGAATTTGGGAAAATCAGAGGAGTGGTAGCTATTATACTAGATCTCCTAATGCTTGGTGATCCTCCCAGTGAGCCAGACATGGCTTTTTCCTTCTAAACCTATTCTTTTGTGAGGCCCATTTCCTTTGAAAATATTGCAGTCAACTTATCAATGGTCTTCTTTATCTATGATTTCCTTTGATTCATGTGCACCTCCATGGATTTCTCTTCATATGTACCATACCTCTCTTCAGAGGTGTCTTTTGGCTTGCTCAACATAAATTCTATCGAGTCAATGATTTCATCCTTTGTGATTTCATATCCCATCTTTGGGATCCAAATGGTCTTAAGTTCAATAGCCTATATGATGCAACAATTATTGTTACCAATAATGTGATGTCATTCTTGTACTTTTCAACCATGCTTTTAGGTATCCTTTATCATACCTGCATATTTTCTTAGAAATTCTTGAAGAACCCCTAGAGGGAATTATTTTGTGCATCTGAGTCTCCCAACCCCATCAAATGATCTATGATTTGGTGGGATATATGCCTCTCCTTTATTCATACTATGTTCTTTGTTCTGGGGACTTCATTCATAAAGTAGAATAGTAAAAATATGATCAAAGTGCTAAAATTGAAAGTGTACTTAGAATCTTTTATCTTGTGTAGGTTTTCCAAAAGTTGCAATCTCAACAACTCATAGAGGTCATATTCTTAACCCTTCTCAACCATCTCATATTATGTATTGATGGCAATTGTGGATACAAAATTCTCTTTGTTAGAGAAGTATAGTTTGTATCCCATCATCATTGAAGCATACTTCACTATCGGGTTTCTTATGTCTTTTATTGTCAATGCCCTTTTATCATACTTCACACCTGTTCTCTCCATGACAACCTCATTCTTCACAAAATTAAGTACCAAAGTTGGTCTGGTTGAACACAAACCAATGACAAACCTAATAGCTACCTCTTTGTTTATTAGATGGGGAATATCCAACCAGAGGAACGTATCATGAATACAACTCAAGGTGTATCTCATGCACTCATCTACATAGAAAATAATGAGAAAATTATTATAGACATTGAGTTTCTTCTTCACCAAACTCTCAAATTCCAATTTCAACTCAAAATCATCTCTTGTGAGCTCTTTGAACCACACATCACTCAATTTCATATGATTATATTATTCCAATTTAACATGAACGTATTCCCTTACATTTTTCATGTGCAATACTTGACATGGGATGTGCAAAAATGCACCATCTAGATCATCCACCAACGATTTTTTGGGATTTTGTTTGAATTTAGGGTGAGGATGCTTAGTAACCTCTACCATTTATGGTGTATACATATTTGTATTAAATTGGAAAGTTATATTTTGACCACCATGAAACTATTTATTGAATGGTCATACTGACCTACCCGGCATACTGTTCACTTCAAATGCCTGAGATACCGATGGCATTGATTGCTGGTTTCGGGCTGGAAATGATTAATTGATTGATAAATGATGCCGGAAGCAATGATCATTTCTCTCTTAGGCGACAAAAGAATTTCACAATGAATTCTTTCGCTGAGTTTTTCATTTCACACTTACGCTGGCATGACCCCAGGCCTTGGGCCCCTACCATCTTCCTTATTTTTTCTAAATATTGTCCATTTATTTCTTCATATCTCCTAGATCGTCCTTTTTCACCAGATTAGAAAAGTGAAGGAGAAATATAAAGAGAACACTTGCAAAGGGAAAGAAATTGGTAAGGGAAAGTGTTGTACTCTTGTTACTTGAATGGGATATGGCATCAACCATAGCATTTGATATTGTTCGAAGACACCAACACCCCTATTTTTGCAAATGAGGAGGAGGCTATAGTTGAATTGCAAGGATCAAATTTCAGTCCACAGTGTGTCACTCTATCAATTTGGCCATTGGCCCCAAATACAAGCAAGCTAGAAGTAGCAGAACCAACATCTAACCTAAGAGGGGGATTGATAATCAAGAGAGTCTCCGATACCTCTATTGGAACATATAATTTCAAACAATTTTTTAATTTCAGTTTCCCATAGCAAAAAAATTGATTTCAACCCTCAAAAATGTATTTGAAAAGGTTGCCTCAAGTGCCTACTTTGAAAAATCACAACTTCAAGCTGATTCAATTTCATGTCAAATCCCTTTGTAAACATGTTTTTCTACCTTATGTTAGTGCATATGTTTAGTTTCAACTTCCCATGGTCTGATTTGACAAGATTTTGAAGTATCGCATTCAATGGTTCTAGAAAAGTTTGTTGTCTACACAGTAAAAACTACTAAAAGGGTCAAATTTGGAGAACAATATTAAGCAACTGAAAGAGCATCATGATAGAACAATTAGTGTCTCAGATTATTCCCACCTTAATCTACCTTCATGCCAATTTCCAAGCCTTCAAGACATCATTTGGTATTTTTCCAAAATCAAAACCAAATGGACTTTACCTAGTTTGAAGATTGCATTTCTAGAACAGCTGTAGAGGGGTCAAGTTTGACTTTTGATATCTTGTGAATGAATAAGATTGATGATAAACCATTTTTCATATGTATTCATGGATCCTAAATGAACCAATCCTCCAAGTTATAGCTTCCCAGGTTTAGATTTGATATTTTTTCAAAAGGGGAAGTTGGTGGGTTTTAGTTGAGTTTGACAGGTGCAATTCTTCAAAAAATGATAAATGAGCAACTTGGAGCATTGAAATTTTTTAATCCTGATGAGTTCATGCCAAACTGTTTGACAAGCATACTCTCCTATCACAACTCAACACGTCTGTGCATTTTCATGGCCATCAGAGGAGTTCTGATATGCTTTTAATTTTTTTTGCGATTGATCTCGAGCTAGATTTGGCACCATGAAAAAGTTGTAAATATTGAAATTCTAAGGGTAACCCAGTTGTTGTTTTGGCCAATTTCAATTTTGTTATATTCCAAGCTTGTTTCATGCAATAATTTTAAAATTCATTTTCTCGCTACATGCTCTGACAGGTCCAGTTTACAAAGGAAGTACTTTAATTTGGCAAGTTGTTCGAAATATGTCAGAAAACCACATATAAAATAATTGATCGTGGTTCCCTACAAATTTATGTGGCTCTAGGATGCTTTGTGTGCCCACAGTGGAATTGCTTTATTTTCCTAATGACCGAAATTAAAATTTTTCCTATGTGCTAAAGTTTGAGAGGCATAAATTTTTAAAAAAATTTAAATGTTTTTGAATGAATTCGGGACAACTTTGAAAGCCCTAAATATATTAAAATTTTATAAAGTTAACTTTGTGAACAAAGGTAACATATATTATGTGTTATTATTTACAACATGAAATTAACTTCATTGTTAGAGTTGCATGATTCTAAAAATCTCTTCAATACAATGATGTTTTTTCTGTATGGGATGGTGGAAAAGTGTTGGAAGTAGTGCCATAAAATTATTCTAGAGAGGAGATTCAATAAAATAAGATGTTTCTAAAAGCCAATGAAGGATATCAAAGAAATGAAAATGGTAATATAGAGCTGAAGGGGCTTCTTGAAATTCTTGCTTCTGTATCAAAATATTCATGGATTCCCATAGGACCAAGTGAAGATGAAACTATTTTTAATGCTGCGATGAATGGGGACACTAGAATCGTGGGCTTGGATGAAGGAAGATGAATTGCATAGTATGGAATTTTTAGCAAAGATGCAATATGAATCTTCTACGTAATAATTTTCCCCAAGAAAATGACTTCAGAAGTGAAGTAATATCAGGAGTCACACCCACTAGAATGGAAATACAAGCGTATTAATATAAGTGATATTGAGAGGATAGTGGTACCATTGAAGCATTTTATAAATGCAAATTTGGGTATCACCAAGAAGCTTATTCTAGATTCCAATCTTTATATCAGCTCCAATATATATGCAGTCATGATTTTGCCACCATCAAAGATGATCAATGCAGATATCACTAACAGTGCTATTGGGTTGCTACAAAATGGATGAAGGGAGAAAGACTTTGTGAAATCCAAGATTCAATCCAAAGGGAAAAATATAGACTTGGGCGTAAAAATTGGCAACTGTTCATTTGATGGAATATATTTGATCACTTGCTTCAAAATTTTGTTTTGTGCCAATAGTTCTTTATGAAGAGGATTGTTTAAAAGAGGTTCTACACGACACATGAATACAAATTATAAAGCAAGTCTGTAGATAATGAGTAAAATCCGATAAAGAAAATCCTTCCAGACTCTGAGGTAATCAATAAGAATGATGGTAAGAATGAACTTCAAGTTCCAAAAAGAGTGTGGCGAGATGAATATCGGGTTGAGACCCACCATAAAAGGAGGAAAACTTTGAACTCGCTTGGAATGAAGATCAGGTAACCTAAAGAGATCCCCCCATCTTCAGAGAAGATACAATAGTGAACCCTGGATTTGGCACAACATTACAAGGAAGAAATTTTTTATTGAAGAGACTAATGCTTATCAAAGTAAGATTG
>VDFB02373365.1:237554702-237622756 GCA_007258455.2 Sequoia sempervirens
ATGACAATGACAATGGAGGATGCTATAGTGGATAGCCTTCCTATAACTAAGTTCCACTTAACCAAGACACACAGTATCATGAAACTAGTACTATCTTCTAAGGTCTGTAGATTTTTCAGCTATTCATTCACCATAAAGCATAAATAAAAGATGAAACTTAAGTGTAGTAAAGGATTTATGTTCATACTAGTTTTACACAGTTGTTTATCATCAATAACCAGCAAAAAGCATGAACATGGAGAGCATCAACACAATAGAATTCTTCAAAATCAATGGGCAACAACAAATATACAATCTAAACTACTTCAAAGTACTAAGAAATGTAACTAAGGGTAAATTCTAAGGTTAGATTCATAAAGCATATAAATGACAATAAACCCAAAGTCCTATCGAGTACAAAGGAATTCAAATAATAAAACAGTTATACCTATTTTGAAAGACGTCCATGATTACCTCCATAGTACCTTCTTACTTGCTAGATGATGTGTTGCCCTCAAATCGAACATGTGAGCAATCTGCAAATGTCTAAGTCCTACAACAAGCCTTGAAGGATATGTATAAAAATGTCTAAATGCCTATGACTATGACTATGACAATATAAGTGAAAATGCCTAAATAATGCTAAGATTTGATTAAATGAAAATAATAAATGCTATGAGAAATCTAAATGTGCAAGTGCAAGAGTATAATGCCTATAATATGTGCGTGTGTCCTCGAAAAGTGAGAGGAGAATGGCATTTTATAGAAAATGCCATTTTGAATGGACGGGTGAGATCAACTTTTGACAAAGACCTAAAATCAGTGAACAAGATTTAATTTGACAATCCCTAATCAGGGTTAGGGAAAAATCCTTAAGTGAGTGGTCGAGATGTCATTGAGAAAATCAAATCGGCGGTAGAGAATAAATGAGATAATCAATTTAGAAAATAAAGATTCTTGAAAATCAAGAAGATAAGAGTTGGACTGAAGATCAAATTTGGAAAATCAAGAATTTGCCCGATTACTTGATTTTTGGAAGATTAGTTACCATTTTGAATTAAATTAATTCAAAATAATGATTTTATGAGATAATAAATAATCTTTTTCAGATTATTTACCAAAATGGACTGACAGTTAAGAAAGTGATGACATTTTAAATAATTTCATTTATTTAAAATGAGAGGAATATTAATTTTGACAATTAAATAATTAAAGATAATTATTTAATTTAGCAGATAAGATTAATTAATTAAATAAATTAATCAATTCATTTAATTAAGACAGTTAGTGACATATTAAATAAATAAATAAAACTTATTTATTTAATAATCAGGAACAAATATATGACAAAGGGTACTTAAATAAATTAAGAAATTTATTTAATTAAGGGAAGACTTAGACAATTAATGATGTATTTAATAAATAAATAGAATTTATTTATTTAATAATCATGAACAATAAAAAGACATGAACTAATTAAATAATTATGAATTATTTAATCAATAGTCGAATGTGGACCAAGGACATAATTAAGTGTCATAATTATGCTAGGACAAAAGTGGTAAAAATGAAGTTTGCAGGCCTAGGTCATTTTTAGGTGTCTACATTTTGCCCCTCTTTGTCATAATGTAGCATGTCACATTGTGACAAAGAAAATAAGTCAAAAATATGCCCTAGTGCAAAATAAGATGAGGAAGAATGACGAGGAGGGTAGTGGTATGCCCCCTTGAGAGGACAGACAGGTTCCAAGAACATTGGTGTGCTCTTGAAATTGGTGAGAAGACTAGAATATGAAGAGACAAAGAAATGTTAGTGCAAAAGATATGGATGATGATATGGATGCAATGCCTATATGAGATGGGAGAGAGAAGATGACAAGACAAAAATATATGCATGTTAGTTCCTAGACCAAATCCTTCAAAACATTCCCATAAGACTAATATTTATTGCTCTTAATCATCATTGGGCGGTAAAAATGACACAAATGGACAACAAACACCATGATATGATGTAGACCAAGGTGTGCAAGGTCAACCACTTGAAAAAAAGATAGTCATAGACAAGGAATGTCCTAACTCATACTAAGGGTGAAGTTGCTCTAGTCTTTTTGTCAAGACAATCCACAGATAGCAGTCAAAGAAAATAAAATAGGTCAGGAGACGTCATCGTACCTCTAAATCCTTCATGGGACATCCTCGAGGTAGCTAGTAACATGACAAAAAAGACAAGACAGTAAAAATATAAGACAAAATAGCCAAGACAGTCAAAAGATAAGACAAGATAGACTAGAAAGATTTACAACCATTTTTATTTTGTTTTCCAATGTTTGTTTGCCAAATATTGATTTCTTATCGGTTTGACAATTTTGACAGTTTAAAAGTTTTGCCAATTTGATGGTGTTGACAGTTTGACGGTGCCTATTGTCAGGAAGGAAACATCCTGAAAAAGGCAAAGGACATTTTGATGAGGTCTAACTCCAAGAAGGACACATCTTGAAGAGGACCAAAGAGTGACGGGACTGACATTGTTTTGACTAATATATTTTGGCAAGTTGACTGATGTTGACCATATGATTGATTAGACTATGTTATCTAATTTTGACCAATTTTGACATTGACGTTTCAAATGACTATCTCGTGTTTGAGTTTGATTATGTCTGAATTATTTGACCAATGTGATGATTGTGAAAAACTCCATGATTTTATTTGGACCAACCTAAAAAGACTGAACTAATGTCTCGGGGACTCATCGACTGATGTCCTTGCCTACGTAGCAAATGTGCAGAGACAACGTAGTTTGACAATGGCATGGACTGAATGACATGGCTGACTTTGACTCCATTTTTAGGATTTTGACATTGATTTGGATGTTTTTGTGTTTTTCATCAGGACATTTTATGATTTTTTAGGTTTTTCTTTAGGACATTTTATGATGTTTTTGGTCTTTTTTCAAGACATTTTATGATGTTTTTGTCTTTTTTCAGGACATTTTATGATGTTTTTGTCTTTTTGTCATTTTATGACTTTTTTGGATTTTGACGTTTAAGAGGATCGTGGCAAATACATATGACTGATGCCTACACATGAGAATCCAAGGACAAACATGATTGTGCCCCTAGTCAAGCTGAATACCAATTGACAGGTGATGACAATGTTGTTTGACGTGGGAAGGACGCATCCTAAAACAACGTGAGGATGATGATGATAATGTAACAAAAGTATGGAGGTCTACAGCCAGACTAGGAATGCAGTCAAGTAAAATTTTGGATAATGTGCTTGTATGGCTTAGACTCATTGCCTTTGGAATGACTTAGTTAGGACTAGATGGGATGATGATTATCCTTAGACTGTTTGACAAGGGAAAGCCAAGATAGGTGATAGACATGAAAGGATAGGGGGTGGTCTTGGTAAAGATGGGAGACATGAGACTAAGGGAATTTTCATATGATTTTAAAGGGCTATGTTGTATAAGGACAATTAGAATATGATGGTCAATGATATGATGTTTCGTGAATCATGTATGACCGAAGGATAGACATGTCAAGAGTTTTTCCAAAGCATGATTTATGTGTGCCAGTTTTGTGTCAAGACCAAGATAAGTGGGAAAAATGCATGAAAATGATAGGGCTTAGATGGATGTCAATGTCATGAGGAAGGCATGGGAAAATGAGATGACTTGCCCCCAAGTACAAAATTCTACATAGACAATTTATTTTACACATGACGCCTGTTTGCTAGGTTTTCATCATGGTACTTATCCAGGACGCCTGTTTGCCAGGTTTTCATCAGGGTGACGATTTTTTAATTTTTCAATATATTTTTTTTGTATTTTTGATATTGTGGATAGCCTGGATGCTTTAGATTACCACTGACTATTCTGAATCCACTGACGGTGTTGATGTAGAGACTAGTGCCATGATATGCCAATAATGACTTTGCTAAAGGATTTGTCTTGTCAGGATCGTAGCACTTGTATACAACTGATCGACGTCATTATGATCCTTTTTGATACTAGAGTTGGCCTTATCAAAATACGCACATCGCAATAGAGTGCCATGAGAGTCCTTATGGTAAAGAGTTGTTGCCATGATGTGACGGATTTATGACGTGGGATTTTTGGACTTTAGGCGAGATGTAGGATTATGACAGATGATGGTAGATGTGGAAAGGTTGTTTGGACATTTGGATGAATGACTTTATTTTCCAAACTTGGGATGGTGGATGATGGAATTTGGAGGGATGGTGTTTGGAACCAACAGTTTTAGATGCCTTGTTTGATGACCATTTTGAAGGAGGTGGACATTTTTTGTATGTGGGAGTCCTCTTGTCTTGTGGCTCCACATTGTGATTGACTTTTGTATTTGACTTGGTGTCGTTGTTTGATCCATCTTTCTTTGGGATCCATTTTAATTTCATTTGTCCACTTGTCCTTTTGTTTGATTCAATGGCCTTTGACATTTGATTTTGATATTTTGACTTGTAAGAATTTTGTTTTTGTTGGTCCCAAAGGGGAGGTTGATTCATGATAGAATGATGGTTTATGGTGTGGGTGGACGGGGTGTTGGCAACAATCTTATGACAGATTTCTCATGGATTCCATTTTGACGTTTGTATCTGACAAAGTTTCTCCCAGTATTGAGGAGGTACCACTGACATCGTTTCATTTACTAACTGAGGAATAGCCAAGACCTTGATGTCTGTAATTTTCCTGAAGCTGTATTGGTTCTAGAATGCCTTGCTCATGTATGCCTAGTCCTTTGCCTTGATATTGCATGCTTTGAAAGATTCTGTTTACAATGGGGTATTTATTGTTTTGAAAGAAAGATGCTAACCCATCATGATGTCTATGGACACTGTCACTTGTAATATTTTTGTCTGCAAGAAAGCCTACTTTGACAAAGATAGATGGCCCTAGTTGATAAAGTGTCTTAGCTTCATTGTCATGCTGGACATATTCCTGACTAATATCTTTGGTCTAATTGTGTGACATGTTAGGTTTAGATGATTTTGACGGTGCTTCCAAGGCACTGTTGAAGCCATCATTATGTTTAGTGTCATAGAGTCCCATGATTTTAGCTATAACTTGATCATAAGTAAGCATGTCCCTAGTGGAAGATTTTTGTCTTAGATGAATATCGTTTATGTGTCCCATGGAGGCAAGTGTCTCATTGTCAGAAGTGTCAATAGTCGAGGCCTTTATAAGGTCAGCAAGTTTTTGATCATGAATGGCATAAAGGTCAAGGATTGGATCATTTTGGACTTCTTGGTCAATGGTAGCGTCTTGGTCAAAGATGGGGTTGTCATGGATTTGGACTTCTTGGTCAATGGTAGGTGTACTTTGGATGTCATGATTGTCTTGAAGGAATCCTTGAATGGAGTTTAAGATAGGGTCATGGGATGGACTACCTTGTTCTTGACATGAGGGTGACCTTATAAGGTCATGCTTTGGGCTTTCATTTTGACATGCATCCTCAAGTTTATTAAATGAGATTTGACTTTGGACTATGATATAATTTTCATGACTAGATGTGGCTTGTGAGGGGGTGACTTGAAAATGATTAATGGATGAAGGACTAGGATAGGACATGGAGACTTGGACTAGACTAGTATGTGAAGGACTAGGATATGACATGGGGATTTGGACTAGACTAGCATGTGAGGGAAAAAGATAGGACATTGAGTCTCAGACTGGATATGTCATGGAGTCTTGGACTGGATTAACTGTTGAAGGACAAGGATATGACATGGAGACTTCGACTAGATTGGTGTAAGGTTGATTGAAATAGGACATGGAGACTTGGACCAGATCAGTATGGTATGATGTGGGGACTTGACATGAGTTGGTAGATGGTTGATAAGGCATGTAGACTTGGACGGGGTTGATAGGTGAAGGGTCAAAATATGACGCGGAGGTTTGGAATGGACTAGTTGATAGTTGGCTTCCCTTGTCAAGGTTAGGATAAGGGTGATAAGTGGACGTTTGTTAAGAATTAATTGTAGGATTTGTGTTAAGTGACTGTTGATAGTGAGGGTAGATGAATGGAGGATTTGGACTGATTGGTTTTTGGTATGAAGGGCATTGATTTTTGGCTTGGATAAATTCTCTCCTAAAGTCAAAGGCTTCTTGGTATCAACCTCTACAGAGTAATTCGTATTCAACTTTACTAGCAAGCCTATCAACATTTTGTTGAAGGGAAGACAAGGTGGTGGATGCCATGATGTTGTGAGATGATAATGTTTTTTAGATTTGACAAGTTTGGACCTAGATTGTTGATGTTTAGTTTGTTCAAGTTTGTCTGAAAACAGTTGGCAAACACATAGAAACTAAAACATTGAGTGTATGTTCAAGGATCAAACATGACCCTTTTTTGTTTCCACTGGTATTTGAACAAAAAGACAACTCAAGCAGACTCACTCTTAATAGTCAAAAGGTCATCATAGCAATCATATCCCACATCTTAAAATTGCGTCGACTCACATAGCCATGTCACCCCTAGAGGGCGCCCGTGTTTTTGTCTTTTCTAGGTGTGTACTCAAGGTGACGGAAGTGGATACCGAATCCCTTGAGCAAACAATCCTTGAAAATTATATGGTGAGTGTCTTGGGGGCACATTCTTCCCTCCCCTTGCACTGTGATTGAAATAATGTCTGGATACTGACACAACTTGCTTTCTACACTATGGTTCGTAGTCAAGGTTTCTGTTCGGCACGACAATAGATAAACTCCCTCAAGAGACCTCCCAATCTTTAGAACAAAGATTTTGGGGATGGTTATCTTGCTCACTACCATTGAATATGGGTTTCCCCAAAATTCACTTTTGATTATAGTGGGTTGGAAAACCTGGCTTTGGTTGTTCCCACTTAGGTTGTTCCCGTAGGGTGAGTACTTTTTTCCACTATGGCAGGCCTTCTAAAGGATTTAATAAAGCATGAATTGCATAAAAATAAAATGGGTAAGTCTAGTTTTTTGATCACCCAGTAAAGGGGAGAGCATATACCTATTACCCAACAAACACAACAAATAAAAAGTTTAGTTTTAAACCCAAATGACGATTATCTACACTAAGTGAAGATGTTGCTTCACGACAAACAAGGGATTCATTTTAACCAACATAAAATAAAGTTTGGTGTCTACCCTATGATTGATAAATTCTAGATTAAAGTGTCTATCCTAGGATTGGTTCATTTTAATCCCCATACATAAATCAAACTACTAGTCGTGGTCGCGTCGGATCCAGATAACAATTTAATTAAGGAAATAACTAGCCATTTGCGGTCGCGTAGGCTTGTTGTTGCATCGTTTCATACCCATGCACCTGTAAAACAAAATATGAGGTTGTATGAGAACCTGCAAAATCATGTTAGGAGTTCAAATTTTTTCCTTTGACCCATGAAAAGTAACCGCCAAATGCTGTAAACAAAGATTAGTAAAAAAATAAAAAATAAAAATTTAAATTAAAGCATCAAACTTAAAATATTGATAACTTCCTCAAAACTTAACAAAATTTTAAGTGGTAGATATCCATGGAAAATTGAAAATCAAACCTTCAAAACCCAGAAAGTATTTTCCACAATTCTACACAAAAAAAACGTTATAGGCAAAAAGAAACACGGGTTTTAAAAGCTAAATTAAAAAAATAGCAATCACTAAAATAGCCATAACTTTCTCAAATCTTAACGAAATTTGAAACCGTTTGAAGTTCTAGAAAGCTGAGACCAAGATCTATAAACTATCGAGTCTTCCATGATTCACTTTTGTAACAACTTCTAACTTTTTGGTTGACATGTTTCCCTCATATCAAACATGCGAGCAATCTGCAAATGTCTAAGTCCTACAACAAGCCTTGAAGGATTTGTATAAAAATGTCTAAATGCCTATGACTATGACTATGACAATATAAGTGAAAATTCCTAAATAATGCTAAGATTTGATCAACTAAAAATAATAAATGCTATGAGAAATCTAAATGTGCAAGTGCAAGAGTATAATGCCTATAATATGTGCATGTGTCCTCGAAAAGTGAGAGGAGAATGGCATTTTATAGAAAATTCCATTTTGAATGGACGGGTGAGATTAACTTTTGACAAAGACCTAAAATCAGCGAACAAGATTTAATTTGACAATCCCTAATCAAGGTTAGGGCAAAATCCTTAAGTGAGTGGTCGAGATGTCATCTGAGAAAATCAAATTGGTGGTGGAGAATAAATGAGATAATCAATTCAGAAAATAAATATTTTTGAAAATCAAGAAGATAAAGACTTCCTGATTTGTGAGATTCGAAAAATCAAGAAGATAAGAGTTGGATTGAAGATCAAATTTGGAAAATCAAGAATCTGCCCGATTACTTGATTTTTGGAAGATTAGTTACCATTTTGAATTAAATTAATTCAAAATAATGATTTTATGAGATAATAAATAATCTATTTCAGATTATTTACCAAAATGGACTGACAGTTAAGAAAGTGATGACATTTTAAATAATTTCATTTATTTAAAATGAGAGGAATATTAATTTTGACAATTAAATAATTAAAGATAATTATTTAATTTAGCAGATAAGATTAATTAATTAAATAAATTAATCAATTCATTTAATTAAGATAGTTAGTGACATATTAAATAAATAAATAAAACTTATTTATTTAATAATCAGGAACAAATATATGACAAAGGGTAATTAAATAAATTAAGAAATTTATTTAATTAAGGGAAGACTTAGACAATTAATGATGTATTTAATAAATAAATAGAATTTATTTATTTAATAATCATGAACAATAAAAGGACATGAATTAATTAAATAATTATGAATTATTTAATCAATAGTCGAATGTGGACCAAGGACATAATTAAGTGTCATAATTATGCTAGGACGAAAGTGGTAAAAATGAAGCTTGCAGGCCTAGGTCATTTTTAGGTGTCTACAAGAACGATAAGCTAAAGTAACTTAAATCTATCCAAACTTGATAAGATGAATCATGCAACATGAGAGAAACTCAAGAATCCACCAAAGCAATGAAGTTCTATTAAAATTTCTATAGCATGTCATTAAAAAAACTCAACTCTCTCTTTGAAAATGATAGGAGACCCCCTATTTATAGTTTTCCAAAGCTTAAATGAATGGCTAGGATTGATTTACATTGTATGGATCAGATTCATTACAAGCTAAGGTTTCACCTACTCCCAAAATTTACTAATATAAATACGTTCTTTGTCTTCTTCCCTATTTTATCTTCTAGTGCTCTGACACTGTAGTACTTTTGTCTTGTAGTGGTTTTTCCTTTTGGCTGTAGCTACAATGTTCGAAACTCATGATCAATGATAGGCTTTCCTTGATTCTTCTAGATGGTGGCATACTCCACAAACTTTCCCATTAGTGCTCTAAGTTTATTCTACTCCATGATATCCGACTGAAGCACTTAGAAGGTCGGCTTCTTGGATTTGCCTTGGATCAGTTCCCAATTCTTTGCACACTTAGGTGTGTTCTTGATCACCTACTTTGACTGAGCAAGGGCTCGAGTAGAAAAATCCATAAAGTTTGATGTTAATGAATATGTGGCCCCTTTCTCCATTTTCTTGTGGAAATACGACATCATCTTCTCTAGATCTAAATCGATAGTGAGCATGTCATAATTTGTCATGAGTTTTAGGTACTCATTGTCATTCATGTGTTCCTTGACCCATTCAAGGTCAAACTCTACTTTGTGGAGTACTCTTTCTAGGACATCTCTTCTGTGATCCAGGCCCATCTTCCACATCTCCACCAGCCAATGATCGTCCTTCATTAGGACCAACTCCTTTTCCCATGTCTTCTCATGCATCTTGAGGATGGCCTCAAGCTTAGGATTTGTAATCTTATATAATTCAGGGAAATTATTACAAATTCTCTCTGTGCCTTCAAGCTACTTTTGTACTTCCTGGAACTTATTGGATTTTCGGACAGCATGGCCAATACCCATATCACCATTGTACAACACCTGTCTGAACCAATATGAGGTAGCCTTGATCCAATTCCTCATTTTCTCCATCTTGGAGAATTCATCTTGGGACAACAACTAGGGTGGGGAAGATGTAGTCAGAACTTCTTCCTCTAGGCACATCCATTGTTGAATGTATGCATTAAGGTTTGCCACTTGTGCCTTCAACTCCTCCTTGGAGGATTGATCCTTGCTCATTTTCTCCATTATCATGGCTACCAATCCTTGGAATTCATCTATTTTCTACTCTCTCATAACAGTGCCCAAGTCGATGGTGGAGATATTGTAACTAACCCCCTCTCCTTTGTCTATTACTAGGGTGGAAATTTCCACTATCCTTGATCCAAATGCATCCATTGTGATGTGGGATCAGACTCTCAGCTTCTTTTCCTTCTTCATTCTTATTTGAGCTCGTGCCAAGATAGCCTCCGGTCTTTCTTTAGGATCTATGATAATAGGGGTATTCTTTTTTAGTTGCTTCTCCAACCAATTAGGCATTTTAGATCCCTCCCTTGGTGATTCATGATCACCTTCTTCTCTTTGAACACATTGGATTTTCCTTTCCTCATGGCCCAAGGCTTCATGTTCTATTTTCTCTTATTCTTCTTCACCCAAGTCCTTAATCAATATGACCTTTTGCTTGTCTAGCCCTGTAGTAGATACATTTTCTTTAGGTTTGTTCTCTCCTTCAGGTACCTTTCTTCTTCTTATTTGAGCTCTACATGGTGTTCTAGCTTAGAGCTCTTTTTCATTTCAGTCTCTTATTCAAGCTTATCTTCTTCTTCAGGTTCAACTTCTTTCTTTCCCTCCTCCTTTTCAGGAGGTATTTCTTCTTCTTGATCAGGGCCTTTGTCTTGTTCATCTACTAGAAGCTCCGTAGCTATTTCCATGTCATCATCATTTTCCTTCTTTTCTCTAGAAGGCTTCTTCTCAACTTCTTCATTGACGTCCTTGAGTTGCTTGGACAACTCCTCAAGCTCTTGATCAGAGGACTCCACTATAGACTTGGCATTGGGGTCCTCAATATCTTCTTCTAAGGATTGTGACCCTTCTTCATATGCCACCTCATCTATAGTCACATTTTGATGCTCTGGGTGCTCATGGTAGTCATCATTAAAGGGTTCTTTTAGTTCCTCATCTATTCCTTTAGTAGTCTCCTTCTATCATCTCTCCATTTCTTCTGATATTTGCATGGTTGCTTCCATATTTGGTGGTTCTTTCAGAGGAGGGATGGGTAGGCCAACAACATCTTGAGCCATAGTAGCCTAGATAGCAGGATTCATCAACACCCCAGAGAGCTCAATGGGTATGCTTTACATATGTCTCGCAAAATATTCTTGTAGGGTAAGAGTAGGCATTATAGTTGTGGTTGTTGAAGGGACTATAGTTGACAGACATAATGAGGAGGATGATAGTGGAGAGGTTGTAGTGGAGGATGCATCTAGCACCATAATTGGAGCAGTTGGTCAGGTGGAGGCAAGGTGAATGAAGATGTCCACCATAGGCGGAGAGGAAATGGGTAGTTCCTAAGATGTGAGAGGGGGAGGAGTAGTAGTGACAATGGCAGTAATGGCAAGAGAAAAAGCAGTAGATGGTGACTTTGGTTTCTCAACCTCTTCTCCTTCATGTAGTGGGTACTCCTCTATTGTTGACATCTCAGAGAATCCATATGATTTATTTTCCCTTCTAGAAAATTCTCCTTCTGAAGCCTTCTCGCAGCCTTCTTGGTGTACACTTTAGGCTTCAGCTAGCGTTCTGACACTTTTTTCATTTTTCTTGAGCTGGTGGTGGGAGGAGATTTTGGAGCTTCCTCACTTGGGGTAGTGGTAGCTCCACTATTCGTTTCACTCTCGAGCTCATCCTCGAGCTCGCCATATATCAAAGTGGGTCCCTAAATCTTCAATTGAGAAATGTGAGCATCAATCCTTTGTCTTGTTCTATGATCCACTAGCTTCATCACAATATCAAGGTCATTGACCTCTTCTTCATCCCATTCTATCAAGGGCAATGGCAGATTAGCAATGGCATCATATCTTGGATCCACAACGGTGTCTTCATCTTCTACAATTTGGTCTGGTACCGAGAAAAAATTGATTGTCTTGACAGAGTAGTCATATGCATATAATATTTCATGCATATCTCCTTGTCATCCCTATAGTTAGCCCAATAATCTTCAATATGGGGCAAGTGGATGTATGACTTGTTGATGAATTTCTTCAGTTTACCATAAGGATCCATCCTTTCTCAAGCAATGTGGAAGTCTAGGTTATATTCAATAATCTCCTTTTCTAAATATTTTGCACATTGGGAAGCTACAAGGGCATACATTCCATGCTTGAATGTGAGGGGATATAGTATCCCCACCCAATGCATGTAGCTGAGGAGAGTGTATGCATTCTAAAATTTCCTAGAGACTTCCAGCAAGATCAACTGGTCATTTGGGTATCGAGGTAGCTTGTATGGCCTTTCAGAGAAGCCCTATGTTCTGATGTAAGTAAATTTTGGGAACTATATAAATAGAAACCAAAACCTATGAATGAACACGTGGGAACTGTGCATGACTCTCCTCTCAAATTCCCAATGAAGGCATCATTCACCCTATAGTAATCCTTCTTGAAATTTTGATACTATAGTTGTGGGTGCCTATCATATACTTTCAATTCCCTTCCTAGAGTTGTGCTTTGTCTAACAAATAGGCCCTTGCATGGAAATGGTTTGGCTAGGACGTACACTAGGTAAGAGGTCATATAGAATTGAGAAGTCTTCTTCACAGCCATGAATTTTTGATGCAAGTTATCATTGATCATTTTGGCCCAATGAAACTTGGTTTTCCCTCTGATAATCTCCTCAATGAAATAGAACATCCACTCTTGAAAGTAAGAATCAGTGGGAATGATCATGATTCTACTTAACAAGGTCACAAAGTCATGATAATCTTCATAAAAGTCAATTCTGAACAATTCTTGGGGTACCTTGTTAGCATTACCCCTCTTTTCCCTCAACCAATATCGGTTGTTTAACTTTTTGCATTTTAGAGGGTCATCCTTCCATGTGTTTTTTGTGTATCCCTTTTTGTTTCCTCCATAGGATCGAATGTGGGAATGTGGAATGTTTCTCCTATGGACCTAGTAGACAGGTCCACCAACACCCTACCCTCATGTTCAACGATCCTCCTACTTTCTGCCTTATAGGCTTCCTTGCAATCCATTACTAGTTCTAGGGCTACAAGAGTGGGTGGAAAGCTGGCCACCGTGGAAAAACCTCTCTTTCTAATTTTCCTGGAATTGTCTGTGGTTGGGTTGATGATGACCCTCTGTTTGAATTCATCTATGTCTACATCTTTGAGGTTAGTATTTGTGATCGTGTCCCAGGAAAAAGTGACTTTGGAGGTGACTTCTATTCCCTAGAATTGATACTTCATCTAATCTTTATCTTATTTTCCTCTTGGGACTTTGTCAGGCTTCTCCCCTTTATCCTTTTCTGTGGATGCTCCCAATGATCCTACAGCTGATTCCATAAATCCTACAAATAGAGATGTAGTAAGCACATTCATATGAGAAACAAGGGGAGCATTAGTGAAATCCTACAAATCATATGTTAGATCAAGAAAATCATTGTAATAGATCATAATTTTCATTAAAATTCATCGTTTGATGCTCATTTGGGGAGAATAGAGCAATGCGGGCCCAGGGATGTGAGTTTCCCTGGGCTGACAACCTTCTCAAGAAGGAAGCGTAGGAGCATCCCAGAAGGCGTGGTGGCCTGCATGTGGCCACCTGCAGTGAGATCTCTACATTTCAAATTTAGGGCCCAATCAAGGTGTTAAAGCATTCAGGCACGTGGGTCAATCGTTCATGAATTTTTAGAGGTGTTAGTTTAATCATTTTTCAAGTGGGTCAAAAGGATGCAAAAGTTGCGGTCCTCATGGCCATTTGGAGCTTTGTCATTTAGAAAAATCACTAGTAAGGTTGAATTCCACAAAGATGGTATGACAGTCCATCATTCAGAGCGATGTGGGTAGGAACCTGCGGGATGTTGTTAGGTGACGGACATTTTGGAATGGCAAAGATGGTACGGCTATCCACATCATTGAGCCCACAAGAAGATTGAAATGAGTTGTCTATTCAAGGAGGGACAAACGAAAAAAGAGGGATTGGACCCCACATGGTAGGAGGCAGTCCTAGCATGGCCATTTGCAAATGGTGACCATATGGTGGTGGGCTACAAGCGACAGCCTACAAAGGATATACTTGGTTGTTTTCATGCATGAGGCCCAAGAGGAGATGAACGATGCGGGTTACACAACATGGATGGATGGATTTCCACAACCATTTTGCAAACAGTGGATGGTAAAAGGTTGCCTGCAGGCTGAAGTCCACAAGGCCCAGCCCGTGAGGAGATCTAGACTTAGGCAATTTTTAGGAAATCTGTATGGTGATAGGAGACATGGGGTCTATAGCATGTAAGGGAGTGAAGGATTTACCATTTGTGATGGTCATTAAAATGATGAAAAAGAAGCGATGGAGACCCAAAAATGATGACACATAGACAAAAGGGTTCAGTAAATAGCATAGGTGACAAACTTGTATCTTGTGGGATCCGCAAGGCAAAAGGTTAGGGTCAGACTATCGTTGAGGAATGGTGAAAGCAAGGGTGTCACCCGCAAGCAGAAACCCACATGAGTGGACCCACAAGAGCCATGAGAATCCCCACTTTAACTTAGTAATTTTTTTTAGTTTCGACGGTGGCGGAAAAGAGGTGGTGTCCACTCGCATGCGTGGGCCCGTCAAAGGAAACGGTCGAGGTTTCAAGTTTTACATTAGGCTTGCTAACTCAATGGAGAAGGTAATCTTGCAGGCCAAAAGGGCATGAGAACCTTTCTCAAGAACAACATTCAGAGGGGAAAGTCCCACATGGCCCTAAATGGCCAATTTTTGAAGAATTTTCAAATTTTGTGACAAGGGTTTTGTGCTGGATTTTGTTCTTGACCAGCCGCCTAGAGATTTTCTAAGTTTTATTTCTTAAGATTTTTACCAATTTACGAAAAAAAAAATTTGAAGGAGAGCAGCTAGGGAAAAAGTGAACCTACCTATAAAATTCGATGAAGCATGAAGGAGGAAGCATATGAAATCGTCCTCGAAGTGATGCAGGTGTGAAGGTGGCAGAGGCAGGAGGCGCTCTAAAAATTCTTTGACTAGTATGATACAGAGTCAGGAGGCTCAACCTTAATCAACTTGGCAACCTGCCTTCAAGAGGCATCTAGAAAGATTAAAATGACCATATAAAGTAATTCAACCAGTCTTCCAAGTTCAACAATCATCAGAAGCACAATTTCCCAATTTCACTCCTAAACCCCAATTTCAGTGCAAACCTAGTTTAGGCATTTTCACCAACATTTTCCAAAACACCTAACAAACTCAAGGATGATTAAGATACCCTTTTGCAAGTTATAAAACATACAAGAAAACCAATATCAACTCTTTTGGACAAATTCAAAGATCCAATACTCCTGCCATGGAAAAGGCTAGTGGATTAGCCCACTTTTACAAAGAAGGTACACTTTAAACTTCACCAAACCTTATGAAACCTTGGGGCAGCAATTAAAATTCCCAAAACTACTAAATCCACCACTAGTTTCCAGAAATCACTCTTCCAACATAGCAAAACCAAAAACCCTTGATTTTAGGCCTTCAAAAGGAGGGTTTATTGTAAATCATACCTTCAGACCTTTCCAGACCCTGCCACCTATTCAAACACTCATAATTATTCCTGCACAAGCTTTAAAATTCATCACATAGGTTATTTCTTCCAGAAAACTCATAAACCATCATTTAGTTCCTCACTTTCACAAGGAAAATCACCCAAATTCAACCTAGGGCAACACCCAAAACCCACAAACACACTTCCTCCAACCTCCATAGCATTTGGAAACCTATGTTACAACAAATAGGGTCATTCCACTGAGTTACAATTACTACAGTACGTGGAATTCCCTAAAAACTCATTTTATTACTCTCAAAACACCAACTTGCACCAAAGCAGAGCAATTTTAGAAAAATAGAGATAACTCACTCCAAAATTAATAGTTTTCAATCAAACCTGAAGCATTTGAAAGTAGACTCAGTGCCCTAAAATACCATGTCAGTCTTTAACCAAGATCTGGAGTTGTACGGACTGTACCAGCCAAGCAAAGTTCAGGAAAATAGGAAAAACATGGGATTTCAGACCACCCGGTAGTAAAATGAGGATATCTCACTCAATTCTCAATGAAATAACACCATTCCAACTCCAAAAGAAAGCTTAATAAATTATCTATCCATCCATTATAGGCTTGAAGTGTGGAACAATGTGTATAGGTCGTACAATGCACGTGATCAGCAATTTTTTAATGGAAAACACAAAAAACAGCAAATTTCTTATTAGAAACTCATTCCAAACTTCTTCAACAGCCTCCCCTTCGAGATATTACAACAATGTATCATACTACCACCTAAAAACTACCTCTTGGGGCACCTATAACTGAACACAAACTAACTTAACCCTTACATATGCTTAATTTTGCATTGTTTGACAATTTGTTAACAACAAACACAAAATAATGCAACCTTTTGCATTTTTGGAACAACTAACCTTAAAAACCCCCCAATTACATGAATAATAGTCTCAAAGACCTTATTTAACATTAATTTACTCAAATACTCTTAAATTTCTAATGCCTTCCTTCAAAGAATGAATTGTTGAAATTGTGTGTACTGGGTGCTCCTGCACCATGCACTCTGGCTTGAAAATTCTTCCAAGTCTCTTGGAAGCCTTCACCTGCAACAAAGTTGGATCTCCATCCTATGATACTCCTTGTAGATGCTTCATCTTGACCTTTGGCTTTGTCTTGTCCATGTGTAGCATTCCCTTGCTTGAATTGATTCCTTGGTTTTGCACTGTCAATCTCAGACCTGCACTTACATACCTCAACCAACTGCTCCCAACATTCTCAACATGTTCACACAACACCACACCATATGCTTCACCTTTCATTTTGACTCTTGGCTTAGCCTCCATCATCAAAATCATCAAAAAAAAGAAATAGCAAGCAATCCTCTTCATTCTCTGCCTCTCCATTTTCCTCCTCACAACTTTTCCCAACTTTCCCATGCTTAAAACAATTTGCACAGTAGCATACACAACCCCTATCCAATCCATATTCTCTATTTTCTGCTCCATCCCAATTGGAGACTTTCCAAATTGTTCTCCTTTAGCCTTCACTAGGCCATTCACCATCAACTCTTCCTTTCTTGGAAATTCACTTATCCATTTTACTTGATCTTCTTCATCAGTCAAAGTGACTGCACCTTTCTCTTTAACTTCACACTCTCCTAAAAACTCACTCACTGCCCCTTCTTTTACTTTATCTTCTTCTTCTTCCAATAAGTCTTCATGAGCATCCTCAAAGAAATCTTCCTCTTCCTTCATCTTCTCTACACCTTTAAGTTCCTTGACTTTTAGGCTTTGCATCAGTACCATTATTTTATTGACCTCTATATCCTCTGTCACATAGTCCACTGTGTTCACAATCGTTGTCTTCTTATCACTTACATCTGCTGTTAAGGGACACTCCACTGCCCCAATCATGATCTTGTTATAATCTTCAAGCCTTTCATGGATTTCTCCATCCTTCCCACCTGTCTTGTTTGTATCTCTTCTTTCTCCTTTAACATTCTCAGCCTTCAAAACTTCCCTGTCATTAGATCTTCTGCCCTGCTGCAACTCATCTTCTTTGTTATCAAACTTTTGTGGCTTCCCATTACCCTATCCATTCAGTAGACATTGCTTCTCACCTTTATAGACCTCACTAGGCCTTACTTGGCTCTCCATTGATAATTCTCCTACATTCTTATTCTCTTCTCTTTGAGAGATCTCTGCCCCAAGTGCCTTCTGCTCACAATACTCTGTCTCAGCTTCTTGTACCATTGTACTTTTCATAGGTGTCTACCCTAGAACACCATTAACCTTCAATGAACAAACTTCTTTCTGTCCTTTATCTTCAACACAACCTTCAAGCTTACCTTGCTCTTTTAAGGTCATTTCATGTTTAACCTTCACTTCTCTTGTCTCTCTTATGTCTTCAATCTGCACTGTCCTTCCCAATGCTTCTTCATGGTATTTTCCTTTCTCCATTGCAACTATGCTATGCCCTATTGTCTCTTCCAGGTTCCCTTGTTCCTTTTTCTCCAGCATCTCTCTTTTTCCACACATCCCTATCCTTCTTTGTGTCCCTTCTTCCTGCAAACAACTCAAAATATACCTTTTCCCATCCTTTTCAATTTCATACACATTAAGCCTCCCATCATGCATAGCAAATCTATCATATTGCCAAACCCTTCCTAGTATCATATGACAATCCCTTATAGGCATAATATCACATAATAGAACATCTTTATAAGGACCAATTTCAAAATCTACAAATGCTTGCTCTCTAACCACAACATGCTGACTATCATTTACCCAATATGCCTTGTAAGGTGATTCATGTTTTAACTTTGTCAAATGCAATTTTTCAACCATTTCTTCTGAAACAACATTACTCAAGGAACCTGAATCAATCATTATTTTATAGATCTTACCTCTACATTTGCATCTGGTCTGGAAGGTAGCATGCCTCATTTGTCCTTCTTTCTCATCCAACCTTTTGAAGTCCATAGTGTCTTGTATCTTCCAATGCTTCTCCTGCAATCTTCAAGAGATCTACTTCCTCGCTCTGATACCACTCTGATGCAGAGTCAGGAGGCTCAACCTTAATCAAATTGGCAACCTACCTTCAAGAGGCATCTAGAAATATTAAAATGACCATATAAAGTAATTCAACCAGTCTTCCAAGTTCAACAATCATCAGAAGCACAATTTCCCAATTTCACTCCTAAACCCCAGTTTCAGTGCAAACCTAGTTTAGGCATTTTCACCAACATTTTCCAAAACACCTAACAAAATAAAAGATGATTAAGATACCCTTTTGCAAGTTATAAAACATACAGGAAAACCAATATCAACTCTTTTGGACAAATTCAAAGATCCAATACTCCTGCCATGGAAAAGGCTAGTGGATTAGCCCATTTTTACAAAGAAGGTACACTTTAAACTTCACCAAACCTTATGAAACCTTTGGGAAGCAATTAAAATTTCCAAAAACTACTAAATCCACCACTAGTTTCCAGAAATCACTCTTCCAACATAGCAAAACCAAAAACCCTTGATTTTAGGCCTTCAAAAGGAGGTTTTATTGTAAATCATACCTCTAGACCTTTCCAGACCCTACCACCTATTCAAACACTCATAATTATGCCTTAAAAAGATTTAAAATTCATCACATAGGTTATTTCTTCCAGAAAACTCATAAACCATCATTTAGTTCCTCACTTTCACAAGGAAAATCACCCAAATTCAACCTAGGGCAACACCCAAAACCAACAAACACACTTCCTCCTACCTCCACATCATTTGGAAACCTATGTTACAATAAATATGGTCATTCCACTGAGTTACAATTACTATAGTAGGTGGAATGCCCTAAAAACTCATTTTATTACTCTCAAAACACCAACTTGCACCAAACCAAAGCAGTTTCAGAAAAATAGAGATAACTCACTCCAAAATTAATAGTTTTCAATCAAACCTAAAGCATTTGAAATTAGACTCAGTGCCCTAAAATACCATGTTAGTCTTCAACCAAGATCTGGAGTTGTACGGACTGTACCAGCCAAGCAAAGTTCAGGAAAATAGGAAAACATGGGATTTCAGACCACCCGGTAGTAAAATGAGGATATCTCACTCGATTCTCAATGAAATAACATAATTCCAATGCCAAAAGAAATATTATTCAATTATATATCCATCCATTATAGGATTGGAGTGTGGAACAATGTGTATAGGTCGTACAATGCACGTGATCAACAATTTTTTAATGGAAAACATAAAAAATAGGAAATTTCTTATTAGAAATTCATTCCAAACTTCTTCAACAGCCTCCCCTTCAAGATATTACAACAATATATCATGCTACCACCTGAAAAATACCTATTGGGGTGCCTATAACTGACCACAAACTAACTTAACCCTTACATATGCTTAATTTTGCATTGTTTGACAATTTGTTAACAACAAACACAAAATAATGCAACCTTTTGCATTTTTGGAACAACTAACCTTAAAAACCCCCCAATTACATGAATAATAGTCTCAAAGACCTTATTTAACATTAGTTTACTCAAATACCCCTAAATTTCTAATGCCTTCCTTCAAAGAATGAATTGTTGAAATTGTGTGTATTGGGTGCTCCTACACCATAGTAGAATGAAAATGATAGGTGATCCCTTTGCTATTCATAGGAATTCAGACATTAATTACCCATATTGAATTCCCATATGGTGGTCGGTGAGGTTGGTGGGAATTTTTTTTGAAAAGACGTCGGCGGTGAGAAAGGCGGGGTACGTGGTGTAGGTGGCAATTAGGAATTCATCATTTGATGGTTTGGCAACATGGTGGCGATGGATGACGTGGGACCCACCATGCAAGAAAATGGCTTGGGCCAACTGTCATGGAAATGGCGAAGAGGGGGCGAAACCTCACAAGGGGAAACCCGCATACGTGGACCCACATGGTGCAAAAGGCGCCAGCTTTAAAAACTTAAGGAGAACTGCCAAGGGAATCCCATGAAGGAAAGACTTCAAGATTTCCAGGGTGGTGAAATTTGGTCAACTCAAGATGATAATTTTAGGACTCCTTGATCATCTAGAACTCAAAACAGGGGGAATGCAAAATGAGGTGAAGGAAAAAGTGACCCAGCGAAGGCGAAAAAGAGAGGTTCCCCATTCTGAATGGGGCGTGTGTGCTATGGGAACAACACTATCTATCATTGAAAGAACACCATTATACAACCCCTTTTGATATTTTTTATTTGTTTAGATTATCTTGGAGGTCACACATCCATTGTTTAATGCACCCTATTATGTAGAATTTTGGATTACTATCATAATGAAACATTCAACTATTCACTTTGTGGTTTATTATTGTCATACACTTTTATTCTTGATCAACCACATCATGGAATTATTACCTACAAGAGTGCAGGGTTCTAAAATTGAAGGTGAATGTATCTTGAAGGACTTGAATAACTCTAAATAAACTCAATGGGTAGTGTCAAAGGTATCCCAATAAACTTTCACAAGACTTCTTGATGGAAACTAGGGCTATAAAATGGATTGGGTTTGATACTTGTCAATGTGTGATTCTCCTTAATTTTTGATGGAAAGCAACTAGTAAGTATAGCATACTTTCATCAATATTGCTTGTTACATTGTTTGAAAACATCATCATGTCTTTTCAAAACTTGATACATTCTATTGGAAATATTTAGCAATATATAATTGTTGGCATCAAGAGGCATACCTAGTAGAAAATGGGAAGAAACACATGTCCCGCAACATGGGTGTGACTTAAACAAACTCCTAAAACCTCTCCAAATTCCAAGCTATGTGTCATATCTCCTCCATTAAATCTACAACATTCCCCTTCTAAACCAAATGGGTGTTCTTCCACACCAAAAGAAAGAATAATTTTTCAATGCCAACCAAAACCCTAACAAACTCAAAAATAAAATGCATGGATTTTTTCTTCTAAGGTTGACATGGAACTTAATGAATTTTTGAGAATTTTTCTTTTGTTCCTTGGTGCCTATAAATTTGATTAAATAATCTTGTATTTTTGTAAGGTGAGCTTAAGGTTATAAGACTTAGAAAATAAAATGACAACCTTGTATAACTACTTAGACAATTAGACTACAATAAAACCAAAAATTATAATAGTAACTCCATCAAAGCTATAATAAAATAGAAGGTGAATGTACTCAATTGTGTCTTCTAAATATTTAATATGAGACTCTATAAACAAGGATGATATTTATGTTATAAATTAATCTTGATGTGGTAGATCTAGAAAATTGATATCTTGCTACAAAGAATCTGCTAGAAAACATAGATGAATCAATAATAAATTTAGATATAGCAACAAGTGATGATGGGGGATATGAGATATCAATGCAAGTCATAGGACTATATTGTTTATCCCCAAGTAATTTTTTTTCCTCACAATATTTTTGAGTGAGACCATATGATTTTTCATGTCTTGGATTAGAAGGATTAGGTAAAGCAATACCATGATCTAGAATAAGTTGCTTCATTTCATCAATTTTTCTTTGAATATAATATTTTTTGTATGTATTTTCTTCCTAGAATAACCACACTTGATTTTTATTTATAGGAATAATTACAAAGAATACTAAAATGGAAGGGATTTAGTGAGAAACCAACATATACAAAAGAAGAAAAACCATATTACACCCTTGATTTAATCAATGAAAGCCCCCTAAGAAATTTACAATGGTTTTTTAATTTATATCCAGTTCACTTAAAATTACCACAAGGTAAATTTGATGTAAAAATATTACAAATAATCAAAATGAGGCATCTCTTAAAAGTATAATATTGATATATTTTCAATCAAAATTAACATCACCACATCATAGTGCTAAAAAAATATGCAGTTTAAAAAAGGGACCCAAAAGGAAGTCTGTATGTGCCTTAATAAGCCTTTTGGAGTTTTAAAAATGAGAAATGTGTAGGGTGACCTCTGAAAAATTATATTTTTTAATAAAATAGTACACCAAAATTATAATTTGATTATACCACTAGGTAGAACATGAAAATTTACCCCAAACAAAAAAAATTGCTCAAAAAATATGTCTAGATGACCAAGAAACGACCTCATGAAGTTGAGTCAAAAATTCAAATAGGCCAATGGTGAGGAGTCAATATTTAGAGGAAATTTATTTTTTCAACATGATGTCACAACAAAAACTAACAAAACAAATATATTTAGAGGTTTTCCATATTTAGTAGAACTCTACGTAAAATAATTACAGTTAAAATCAAGTTGTAATTAAAATTCTTGCTAAAGTTAGGAAACTATTAAAAATAGTAGAGCCACCAAAATTGTTGCTAGAGGGGCAATGTGATAGGTCATACAACATATGTAGCACTATTTTAGAGTTCCTACATAGTTCTTGTGCAAAGGGTTATTCCCCTTTTACAAAAAGCACTTTAAAAAAAAGTAATCTCCAAACAAATTAAAAAGATATATGCACTTCTTTTCATAAAGCAATTTTTTTATTTTATAAAAATAAAAATAAAAGAAGGATGATTTTTTTAATTAAAAATACCATGCATAGGAATTTGTGCAAATCAAAAAATTTCTTGATATCTCTAGGTCACATGCTCAAAAAATTATGAATTAATAGTCAATCTTAAGGTTCTTAATGCTTCCAATCACAATGGTAGGCTCCATTTGGCTCTAGAATGTACCAAACAAAAGCTATTATTTGAAACCATCCTTGATTTTAGAATGTTCTTACAAATTCAAAGCTTTGATATGATGTTGGAGTTAGATATTTGACTCACACAACCCAATAGATTCTAGAAAATAAGGATATGTATTCTACAAGAGATTCTTAATAATACAAAAAACATAAAGATATTCATGCAATATGTGGAAAACCTAAAAACATTACAACTACATATGATCCCCTTGATTATATAGAATAAAGGGTGGATGTGATGGTAGTTGTGGACTCTAATCACCTCCATGTGTGTAGGACATGTCTCCATGTCATTTCATGTGAATGGAACAAGTGTGATATATGTATTATATACACATGAGTTAGGTGTATCAAAAGGTTATTAAATGTATCTCAACCACATTAGGTAGATAAAATTTGAAAAAACCCCTAAGTTAGGACTTAACTAGTGTGAATAGGAATTTGACTGGGAAAAACTAAAAGCTAACTAGTTTAACAATGTCCCTATTTACACCACCACTCCCAACCTTAATTGAAATTTAGGGAGAAATGAATAAAATAATAAGGGACAAAACCTAATAGAAAAAAAAATCCTCTGAAAAAGAAAAGGTGCATGAAAAAATGTACAAGTGAAGAAGAAAGAAGGAGGACTTACCATGACCCCCCAAGAACTACTTTTAGCACAAAGTATAATAAATGTTCTCACATACATATGAGAGAAAGAGAGAGGTTCTATGTGACCCTCAAAAAGGTGAGAAGAAAAGAATCCCATGTGAGAAAATACTCTCTCTCAAAACTAAGATGAGAAGAGAAACCATGTAGCCTTCTCTCATATTTCCTCTTGTAATGTTGGTAGATGCTCGACACTAGATTTTGAAGATGATCCACAATCACTAAACAAAATATATCCCCTTAGAAAGAAAATAGACCACAAATGTGTGTAAGATATCTTCCCATTCCAGTTAGGAATAAGTAGGAATAAGGATAAAATTCTCTTAATTCTACACATGATCAAAATACAATTATGTAGCCCAACATGTATCTTTGAATGTTGCTCAATGGTCTCCAAATAACTATCAATTTTTAAAAAAATAAGAGGATGAAGAACAATCACATCTAAAGAAGATGATGGTGATGTAAATCCATCAAAGATATCATTAGATAGAAGAAGAATGTTCTCAATCGTGTCTTCAAAATACACAATATAATATTCTATAAGAAATGATGTTATGTTTGGTAGAGATGTGTCTCAATGTGGTAGATCTAGAAAACTACTATCATGTTGCAAAGAATCACTGGAATCCATAGATGAATCGGCAATAATTTAGATGTGGCTATAGGTGATGATAAGGGATATGAGATCATAATGTGAGTCATAGGACTACATTATTTGTCACCAAATGATGTTGTTGTCTCTTAATATATCAAAGTGATACCATATGATGATTCTAGATGTACTAGATTAGAAGGATTGGGTAAAGTAATACCATTATCCAGAAGAAGTTGCTTTATTTCATCAATTTATCTTCGAATACAACCTTTTCTATATGCTTTTTCTTCCCACAATAACCACATTTTTTTTTTTGAATTGTTAAGGAGAATTACAAAGAAAAATCAAATGGAATGGACTTGGTGTGATAAACCAATAAATACAAAAGAAGAATCACTAGATTACACTCTTGATTTAATCAATGAAGGCCCTCCAAGAAACTTAGAATTATTTTACACTTTATATTTAGTGCATTTACAATTACCACAATGCAAATTTAATATACAAAGATTAAACAGATAACCAAAGTTATGCATCTACTGAAAGCATAATATTGACATGTTTTCAAGAAAAACTAAAAGAACCACTACATAGTGCTAAAATAAATAAGTAGCTTAAAAAAAGGACCCAAAAATAAGCTTGTATGTGCCCAAACAATCCCTCTAAAGTTTTTGTGTAGGGTAACCTTTGAGAAATTATTATTTTTTAAAAAATCATACATCAAAATTATAAATTGATTATACCACCAGGTAGAACATGAAAACTTACCCCAAATAAAATAAATGCTCAATTTTTTGTTTCTATATGACCAAGAAACGGGCTCATGAAGTTGTGTCAAAAATCCAAATAGATCAATGATGAGGTGTCAAGCTTTAGAGGTGAAACTTTTTAATTTCAACATGATGGCATAACCAAAATTAGTAAAAAAATTATAAATTTAAAGGTCTTCCCTCTTCCATATTTATTAGGACCCAAATAAAATAAGTGCAATTAAAAGCTAGTTATAACTAAAATTCTTGCTAAAGTTAGGAAACTACTAAAAATAGGAAAGACACCAAAATTGTTGCTAAAGGGGTGATGTGATAGGCCATACAACCTACATAGTACTATTTTGTGCAAAGGTTTATGCCCCTTTTAAAAAAGTGCTTTTAAGAAAATTAATTTCAAAACGAATCTTTTTGAAAAAAGTGTGTTGCTTTTCATAAAGCAATTTTTATTTATAAAATACAAAAAAGATAAGGATGGTTTTTTAATAATAAATACCCTACACAAAAATCTATATGGTCATATAGTTGAAGTTTTGCTTGATAGCTCTAGGTCATGTGCTCAAAAATTGATAAATTGGCAATTGACCTTAAGGTTCTTGAGGCTTCTTATCGTAATGACAAGCTTCATTTGGCTCCAGGATGTACTATGTGAAAGATGTTGGCTAAAATATCCTTGATTTGAAAAGGTTCTTGCAAATTTGGAGCTTTAATACCATGATGGGGTCAAATATCTGATCCTGACAACCCAATAGATCTTACAAAGAAAATATATGCCTTCTATAAGAGATTCTTGATAATGCCAAAAATAAAATGATATTTATACAAATATGTGTGAAAATAAAAAAGATTGCAATTACATATGATCCCCTTAATTATATATAATAAGGGGTGATATGAGAAGGTAGTTGTTGACTCTAACCACCCCCATGAGTGTAGGATATGTATCCATAATGTTTCATGTGCATGGAAGAAGTGTGATATAGATGTCATATGCAAATGATTTGGGTGTATCAAAATGTGATTACAGGTGTCTCAACCACAATAAGTGAGACAAAAAGTGAAAAATCACCTAAGTTAGGACTTACCTAGTATGAATATGGATTTGGATAGGAAAAGATTAAAGTTAACTAGTTTGACAATGTCCATATTTACACCAACAATTATTCCTAACATTTTTTATCTAAAGATACTATATGCAAGAATGATACAAAAAATAAAGACTATATATTACCAGCGTTGATGAAACTAGAGCCATATGTCATATCCTTAAACATTACCAACCAAGATCGATGTTATGGAAATTTGATAGCTTTATTAGACTTCACAATGTTGAAGCACTCTTGTAGTGATGAGGATTTAATTGAAGCACATAGTTCAAAGGAATCAATGGAAAAGGAGTAAAAATCCCATTTTTTTAAAGAGATGTTGCAATAAAATAACTTTTAAAAGAGAATAATATAGTAGGTATTAAGCTATAAAAACTTGAGAATAATGTATTGATGTAAATAGGTACTTTACCTAACTAGTTCACTAGTAGGTGATATTTACATCTCAAGTTTACTTAGGTCCTAGGAATCTTTCTATAAGTCTTAGGTGTCATGTGTCTTATCTTATCTTATCATTGCATTTAATACTTGTGTCCTAAGTCATTTAATATTGTTGAGGTAGTTCTCCCATTGTACATGATTAAGACATGTCATGATCTTGTCTAATCCTATCTCATAACCTTGCCTTTATAGGCAAGGCATCATATGTACATTTTATATTCAATCAATCAATATTTCATCCTTAATCATAGCAAGGTATTATTTCCATTTCTCTCTTGTGAAATATATTTTGGTTTGGAAACTGATCTTGGGGTGTTGGGAGTTCACATTCAACGCCTACATGACATTAGAGCTCTAGTGCTACCAACTCCTTAGATTTGAGGGACATATTTTGTCTTGAAGAATATTTTGGGTGTGATTTTTGGTTTCAAGGACCTCACGGTTGAATCCAGGGCATTAGAGAAAGTCAGAATTGGCTTTTCTTTAGTCAAAATCCAGCATATAAGTCTAGATCTACAAGGGTTTGAAGTTGGTTGAAGGTTACTAGATCTTGGAGGCAGCTAAATTATCAAAGCACTTTGGACCAAAATAAACCCTTCCATCACATCCAGGAGGCTCAAAAACTTAAAGATTGTTTGTCAAATAATTGAAATCAGACACTTTGTCTTAGGGGAATCAATTTTTTTTTTGCATAGTCAACATATTTCATACAGTCATACGATTTCATACCTAACCTTACCATATGATGTCATCTATAGGAATCAGTTGGAAACAAAGAATATTTTAGCATCTTTGTTGACACGAATATTCATTTGGCATATTATTCTATGTTTGCATCATTGTAGGTACTATGAGTACTTGGTTGTCACATCGTTTGTCCAATGATACAAGTTGCAATTTTTTATTATTAAAAATTACATTTAAATTTTGATGGTCATCATTGTTTTATTCCTTCTGACAGGTTCTGTTAATTGCCTAGATGTGGTGTGATATCGTTCATAGTTCTCACCTAGTGTGAGGGGCTTAATTCCTTAGGTGGTGCAACATGTGGCTCATTCCTCTTGTACACTCTTCCCTAGTGGCACCAACGTTGTTAGGGGTGGTATATTTTTTTAAAAATTACTTGGTCATCTCACAATAATGAGCCCCAAACTTGGGACATCCTAATTTTTTCCTAAACTCACATATTTTTTAGAAAAAACTAATGATTTAAGCCTTGAGAGATTCAATCTAAAGGGTTTTAATTAAAGAGGGTTAGATAAGACCCACTTAGATAAAACCCCCTTGGATAGAACCCCTCTAGTATCAAATCATACCCACAATGGAGTCTCCTTTTCACCTATCAAAATGCTGGCAAAAAGCACTTTTTCTTTACCTTTTTAGGAATTAAATAAAGTCATTTAGAAATTATGTTGTGTAAGTATGTAGCCCTTATCATAAGCTTTCCAAAAAAGTATAATCTTAAATATTTTTAATTTTATTATTATATTTATATTTTATTTCTTGTGAATGTTATTTTTTCACTAAACATCAAGGTATTTGTTTCACACAAGTGGAAAAATAAAAAAATCGAGAAAAAAATATCTTAAAAATATGTGTGCACTAGGTATTGATGTTCTTGTTTTAGAGAAAAATAATAATTTCAATACATACAAAATAAGTTATGTCTAACAACATACACCTATGTCTATATTATAATTAATTTGACTTCAAAAAATAATTAAAAAAACTATCCAACAAAAATGTAACAAGCCTGATATTTACCCTATTGTTTCCACCTAAGTTTTAACCCATATATCTAAAAAAATCAAGTTCGTCAACACATAAATAAAATTTTCCAATACAGTAACATAGATGCATATTTGAATTAATAAATTCCAAATTATATTGCATGAATAAAGTAATATTACATAATCCAAATAATGAATTCATCTTTCAAATACAATTTACATAAAGATGTAAGATCATAGTTGCATAATATACCTTACAAGAGCATAATGGATCAAGAGTATAATTGGTCAAAATGTGGCCTACTAGAGCACACATCTTCATTTTTCTACGTTTCACAAGTCTCAGCTACCAACTGCATGAGGGAGAGCATCACCTGAGTGCTTTTCCATCAACCACAAACTTAATGCGATCCCTCTCACATCTTCCTAATCAGTAAGATGGCCCTACCCTTCAACAAAGAGATTGGTACATCGTCACCCTCTAATATAAGCCTACTTGAGCATGGTGTTGTTTCCTACATAACTAGTGTTTCCATACAATTGATACGTGCCCACATGTATGAAACTCCCTACTAGCTATGTAATATTGGCTCACAGTGAATCGACAAGTGTATGTAGTGGCAACTTACACTTACTTTGGCCAAATCAAACCCACTCTCTATGAAGTAGTGTTGTATGTTCACCCACCCCCTCGCTCGACTTGAAAACTATAATGACCATGAATAACTCTTGAATAGGGTTTTCCACATACAACATAGCATGATTCCATTCCAAAAAGTAATGTAACATTCCAGTGATCTAAATGACCACTATGTTATTCCCAACCTTGGTCTATCTTAACCCAAGGAACAAACCTCATTACAAACATAGGTTTACATAACATCATAAACTGGCAATATCAACATAACACTTCTACATAATACCATTTCTGACATCATAATCTATGCAAGCATACATTTAGCTTATGATATCCTAGATATTATGATAATACCTTCTAGATATCTTTATTTAACTAATACAACCACATGCTTCAATCATAGTAGTTATATCCATATCAAACTAATAAGATTTATCCAATCAACATGCATGCAAGCTATATCTAATATACAATCATCATTTTTAAAAGCACTTGCAAATCAAAAGAAAACATGATATCAAATAGAAAAGAATAATAGATAAGAAAGACTAGCTTTCCTAGAAATTTAACTTCCAATGAAGAATTTTCTCTCAAAGCTCAATGTCACAAACTCTGCTTACTACTCCTTTCACTATTAGCTTGCCTCTAATTTGAACCACTATACTAAACACTCAAATCTCACAAACAAATAGCTCTCAATTGGTCAATGAAATTACTCTCACTTCTCACAACATGCACCCACAAATACTGATTTGCACAAAGAAAGCTACAACTAAACAATAACAATGGACAACTAAAAACTAAGAGGTTGCCCTCTATTTATAAGAAACATTGAGAAAACTAATGCTATAGATAAGCTACCTCATCTGCCACCTTAATCTTTCTATTGCCACCTCTATAACTGATATCACAAACTCAAAACCAGATCTACTTCTAAGTTGGTTGACTAAGCAAACCAGTTGCAACATGGTAGTAGAAAGAATCAATAATTTAACACATAAATAGTCTCAAGTAAAATTAGTTTCCTTCTCTTAGCTAAGTTCCCTAATTTTTCCAACACATGGTTATTTACCAAGTTAAAACTCTTACAATTGTTTCCTATTGACTTTATTTCTCCCATTATATTCTTTTGGTTTGCCAAATTGCTACTCATGGCACCTAAAATGGAGGCTATGGTTTGGCTTAATAGTCCTATTTCAAACACTTTTCAAAATGGAACAAACTCTAATTGGTACCTTGCCAACTCATGGAAGTTTGACCATTCAACACATCTAAATTTTTCTTGTGTGTGGTTCATAAAACACATTACTTTACCAAATAATGTGATATCATTATTTTAATATAATGTTGCAATATTTATGCATTCTTCAGCTTTTACTTTATGTGATACCTTTATACCATATGAGCATTGTATTATGTGTAGCATTCATCTTATACATTGTTTACTCCATCGCTTTATATATAATTATATATATATATTATAATAATAATTATTATAATATATATATGTATTAACATATATATTTAAAATCATGCATCTTCCAATCTCTACACATATAATTATATATATATATGTATAATAACATCTACGTATGTATTTATGTATATCCTATCTAATTCAATATGTATATATATATATATATATTAATGTGTGTGTGTATATATATATATTATTTTAATACCTTGCTATATATATAAAGTGTATGTATATGTCCAATTGATTACCCATATGTATGATGTATCCACGTATGAGTATACATAGACATTTCTACCTATGCATGTTCACATGTGTATATTCTCATATACATGAGTTATCATATATATACATTTAATGTATATACTTATACATTCATATATATTAAATACACAAAGTAGAACATATACATGATACAAAGATTTAGTCACTATGACACAAATCAAAGAAATAACCAAAGGAAATCAAAGACAATTACTCAAACATTCCAATCATCCCAAAAGCTATGACCAAGGGTTTCCTTACCGAAACATAGCCCATTCTAACTTGACTAAACTTGACTAACATAGGTTGTGAGTGTGTGTAATAACTCAAGTAGGTACATTATTGGTTGTCATACCAAACTCCTCTCACGGGTGATACTCTCCCTCTCCTCATTGGAGGGATCAATTCTTTCCTACATATAACTTAGTGTATCATAAACGAAGTTAGCTGATAATATGAAATTCATTTACAACATATATCACTTGCATCATCAAAGAATTTAAAACCATTCACATTATAATTAATACTCATTTGTCTCATTTTCATTAAAATACGCTAAAACAGAATCATGCATTGAAATATTTTAACTCATAAAAATAGCAGTAATTGGTAATCACGCAATGGGGTGTAACAAAAAAATTATGAAAAAATATCCATGCACTAGATATTGATGTTAAAAATCTATATTTTAAAAATTATAATTTTATCCTTTCAATAAAAAAAGTTATGCATGATGGCATAAATGTCACTTTTATAAAAAAAAATTTAACTATAAAAATAAGTTATTAAAAGTTACGTAAAAAATTTCACAATTTTTTTTAATTTTTTAAATATGTTGAAAATGGAGGTAATTATGTAGCTTAATACTTTGTAAAACTATGAGATTGCATATCTAATTAAGTATTATTTGTTACACTTTCTTTGTGGATGATTATCTATTTAGATTCATTTTACCATTTGTAGAAGTAGACAGAAGATAGAAGTGACAAAGAATATACCATGGAGAAACCCTTTCAAGAAAAAACTCCACCACCAAAATCAATAGTGCTTGTATTATTTAAACTTAGAACAAGATTACAATAATTCTTTATCAATCCTTGCTTGAGATGCTTCTTTTTCCTTCAACAATTCTTCTTCACAACCTGCAATAAAATCTAATAAAACTCTCTTCAACTTGCTACAATTTATAGACAATAATGAGCCTTGTAAACTCCAAAGAGTTTACAATTACAAAGCACAAATCTTATCTCACAAAACCTATGCCTATTCTTTGCAAGTAGAGTTCTTCCATGAAAAACAATTCCAAACCAAGTCCATCAATTTGGGTGTCCAAAACTGAAGTCCTAACTCAACGTTGATTCTGAAGATATCTTGTAAGCTTCTCCTCAAATTTGGTGCCCAAGAATGGGCCCACTTAACTCAGCCTTATAAAATATCTTATCATGCAAAAGTTTTAACTCTAAGATGCTAACTTGGGTGCCCAAGGTGGGTCCAATTCAATCTTTGTTAACTGAAACATATCTCTCCACCATTCATGCAAATATCATGCATGATTGATCATCCCATGTTAATTGAAAGTAGTCACTTGTTATCTATCATGCAACTCAAGTCATTAGCATGCAATTCAAGTCGGCTGAATTCAACTAACATGCAACTCAAACTAACTACATGCTAAACCATAATTGAACTAAATTGAACTGAACTGAACTCCATGCATGTAAACATCAATCCCTAACTTCTAGGATCTTTACATGCATTACTGAAGTGTTATCTTACTCCAAACAATTAACTCAATGTGGGTTCCACCTTCCATGTGCTCCTATTTTGTAGGAGCTCTTCTTGGGCATCCCCACATGTTCCTATCATTTAGAATTAATTACAAATGTCAATTTACATGTTCATTTCATTTGAATTTAATCTCTTTCTAATCCTAGTGTTGGGGAACACTTTCCAAGGACTTAGGAGATACATGAAATAATGTTTAGGATTGCAATTAAATGACATCATATTTCCAACATTCTCCCACTTGACATTATACATTGCAATTATTCTAAACAAGGAATCACTATTACAAATCAATTACAGAACTCAAGGCCAATGGACTTCTTGCACCAACTAATCAATCCATGCCAACTTCAAATGCAACCTACATAATCATGAAGCTCCAAGCAAATGATTAATACTCAAAACCAAGAGAACTTATCTGTAGGAAGTGGTTTCGTAAGATAATCTATAGCATTAATCAAAGTGTCAACTTTCTCAATTAATACCTTCATACTCTCAACCATTTCTCACACAAAGTGATATTGAACATCAAAATTCTTAGTACGAGCATGATACATAGGATTTTTGACTAAACAAATAGCACTCTAATTATCACATTCAAGTTTAACTTACTTGCAATTAAAACCAATACCTTTCCCAAGTCTCTGTAACCAAACTGCCTCTTTGGAGGCATGTGAAAATGTCAAGCATGTTGAACTCACATCCAACCAAGGTGCAGGCTTCTTGGTCTTTACTATTGAAAAAAAATTTCTTACAAGTAACCATTCCAACATATATCTCTTACCATAAGAGAACTCAAGCCTTAACTATTTCTCCAAGTATCCATGAGGACCTGGAACCAACCAATCCATGCCAAACCCCAAATGCAACATAGCACTATCATGAAGTAATCAAGAAAATTATTAATGTACCCAATACATAAGAGAACTACACAAGATCAATGGTAAAGCTCCAATCATGAATCAGGAACATAAACATGACAACATGATCTAACCATCTCCTACAAGGAGATCGCATGCATCATAACATACATAAACATCCTAGTCTCAAGAGAACAAGTACCATTCCAAAATTTGAACGCATATCAAGAGTAAACCATGACATAATAGAAACCACTCTAAACCAAGAAAAAAAAACATATCCCCAATCATATGAGGATAACCTTACCAATGATGCATCCATGTCACTACCAACAACTCCCACTGAACCGTGGTACAAGCTACACATGGCATCATGACTACCATCATCTTCATGAAGATCACTCTTTAACATCAAGCAAAGATTCATCACTAACATTTTTACATGAAATGATCAATTCACGATTACCATCATTTGAGGACTCCTCTGTAGAAGAATCAAAACTCTTTTTCTTGTTCTTACAATCCTTCTTCACATGTCCCAATTTCCCATAATTCCAACACTTTACCTTACTCCATCCTTTGGACTTACCCTTTCCTTGTCTCGCTTAGGGTCCTTTTTCTCAGGCCTACCTTTTACAAACAAGGCATCTTGGATTTCCATTTTAGACTTCCTCCTCATCTCCTCTGATAGGAGAGTAGGAATTATATTGTCCATCTTCGGATCTACACCACTACCACTAATAGAAAAAATTATATTTTCCCAAGATTTTGGTAAAGAACAAAGTAGCAAAATGCATTTATCTTCATCTTCTAGCTTTACATCTACATATGTTAACTGACTTAGAATCAAATTAAAAGCATTCACATTATTTGCAATATAATCACCATCTTTCATCTTTAAAGAATACAACTGTCTTTTCAGATACAACTTATTAGTAAGACTTTTGGTTTGATAAATATCACCTGTTCACTTCTACAATTTATATGCAGTAGTTTCTTCTAAAACATTCAAGAGAACATCATCAGCAAGACATAATCTTATGGTCCCTCTTGCCCTCTTATCAAGCTTAGCCCAATCCTCATCTGACATCATTGTAGGTGACTTTGTCTCATTACCAACAGCTAACCACTAATCTCTCTCTTTAAGGAGATCCTCCATTTTTGGTTTCCACATCTCATTATTAGATCCATTGAATCTTTCAATAGCTAAACAAGAATTAAAACTCATTGTAACAAACTTATTTTCCAAAATCAACAATAACACAATAGTAAAAGCTCCCACTACAACCAAAAAACCTTCAAACTTTTAAGAGAAAGGTGTCCCAAACTCTACCCAACCGTTAGCTCTGATACCAAATGTTGAAAATGGAGGTAATTATGTAGCTTAATACTTTGTAAAACTATGAGATTTTAGATCTAATTAAGTATTCTTTGTTACACTTTATTTTTGGATGATTATCTATTTAGATTCATTTTACCATTTGTAGAAGTAAATAGAAGATTGTAGAAGAATAATACCAGAAGATAGAAGTGACACAGAATATACTGCAGAGAAACCCTTTTGGGAAAAAACTCCACCACCAGAATCAATAGTGCTTGTATTATTTAACCTTAGAAAAAAATTACAATAATTCTTTATCAATCCCTGCTTGAGATGCTTCTTTTTCCTTCAACAATTCTTCTTCGCAACCTGCAATAAAATCTGATAAAACTCTCTTCGACTTGCGGCAATTTATAGACAATAATGAGCCTTGTAAACTCCAAAGAGTTTACAATTAAAAAGCACAAATCTTATCTCACAAAACCTACACTTATTATTTGCAAGTAGAGTTCTTCCATGAAAAACAATGCCAAACTAAGTCCATCAATTTGGGTGTCCAAAACTGAAGTCCTAACCCAACATTGATTTTGAAGATATCTTGTAAGCTTCTCCTCAAAGTTGGTGCCAAAGAATAGGCCCACTTAACTTAGCCTTATAAAATATCTTATCATGAAAAAATTTTAACTCCAAAATGCCAACTTGGGCACCCAAGGTGGGTCCAATTCAATCTTTGTTAACTAAAACATATCTCTCCACCATTCATGCAAATATCATGCATGATTGATCATCCCCTGTTAATTGAAAGTAGTCACATGTTATCTATCATGCAACTCAAGTGATTAGCATGCAATTCAAGTCAACTGAAGTCAACTAACATGCAACTCAAACTAACTGCATGCAACTAAATATAACTAAACCATAACTGAACTTAACTAATATTAAACTAAATTGAACTGAACTTCATGCATGTAAACATCAATCCCTAACTTATAGGATCTTTACATGCATTACTGAAGTGTTATCTTTCTCCAAACATTTAACTTAACTCAATGTGGGTTCCACCTTCCATGTGGGTGCCCCATGTGCTCCTATTTTGTAGGAGCTCTTCTTGGGAATCCCCACATGTTCCTATCATTTAGAATTAATTGCAAATGTCAATTTACATGTTCATTTCATTTGAATTTAATCTCTTTCTAATCCTAGTGTTGGGGAACAATTTCCAAGGACTTAGGAGATACATGAAATAATGTTTATAATTGCAATTAAATGGAATCCTATTCCCAAAAATATATATATTTACAATCTACAAAAAAATCCTCACAAATCACTAGTTCACATCATCTCTAAAGCATTAATGGTTTAGTTGCTATAGGTTTTGTAAAGTGATTTTTTTTTTTTAAAGTGTTGATATTAATGTCCAACTTGGGCAAAAAGTGGGACACAATATTGTGGGTTGACCCTATTAGAGTCAGTCAATCACATGGGTGCCCAACATCCAATGGTCTAGGGGCCCAAAATTAGCCCCCTAATGCCCAAATTGGAAAAAATTTCAAAGGGCCATGACTATTCGCCACGATATCAAATTTTCAAAAATGAGATATCTTTAAAAACTTGGCTTTGTGTACTTTGCAGTGGTGAAGGTTATTTTTTCTAAATTTTACTATTTGCTCCTAATTTTTTTTTTTGAAGTTAGATCTTCATTTTTGGCTTTCGAGATCATAACTTTTTGCCACAATCTTTGATTTTCATGATTCTTGTGACATTGGAAATGTATTGAGGAGCTCTATCATGCCATCCATGTACTTTTTCTAGATTCAACTCCAAGTATATTTTTGAACACTTAAATCTACATTTGCTCAAACATTGAAAAATATTAGCATATTAATCATTTTAAACAAACCAAATAAAGCATTCCTATGAGATACTTGAATATGCTAAATATGCAAACAAGACAATAATAGACCAAAGAAACTAATGAAAGCATATGAAAGCATATTCAAACTCTATCCCATAGTGGGAGTGATGCTCCTTTAATGTGGAAAGAATGGCCTTTCCCACCCCCTTGTGATAATATTTTAAGATGCTTGATGCAAGTGATGTTTTTGATACAAAATATGATGATTTCTTAGCTAAAATGATGAAAAATGAAGCATGTAAGTGAGTGATTTCTATGAATGTTCTTATAGTAAACTTGCATATGATTGTGGATGCATCTTCAAAAGAGAAGGCCTCTATTTATAGGGATCAAGGGTTGAAGAATGAGAGAATTTGGTGAATGTGGGACTAAATGGGGAGCCAATAGGATCGTGACACATGTCACAAGGCTAAGGGGTGGATGTGGAGCACATTTTGGAGAATGTGTAGAGTTAAGGCATGTAGGTGGATGTGTAAGAGGATGTAATAGAATATTGAATGAATTTGGTTATGATGTAAGAGGGACAAGATGGCATGTAAAAGGCCAATTAAGGCCTTGCGTAAGAGAAAGGTGAATATTAAAGACACTGTAAGAGGCATTAATATTTATAAAAGAAAGTCAACTAAGTGGAGTTATTGCAGGAATATTCTCAAAGAATATGCTTTTGTGAGGAAAAAAAGGTTAATTAGTTAATTAAAAGAAATTATTTTCATGTGCAAGTTGGTTAATTGATCAAGGGTTTAGTTTGACCAAGGTTGAGTAAAAAGCTAGAGAATGGGTAGTGAGGATTAGGAGTTAATTAATTCAAAAATAATCAATTTGAAGGGATTAGGGGGTTTATGATATTTTATTTAAATAATTTGATTTATTAAATCAAATGAGAGGACTTTAGAGTTTTAATTGAATAATTTGATTTATTTAATTAAATTAGATGAACATTAGTGAATTAATCTAATAAATTGCTTTATTTGATTAATAGTAGAAATCGGTAATTTGAGTGTCTACATTTTTCCCCTCTTTAAAGCAATGTACTAGCTGCGTTGGTTCAAAGGCTGATGCTGCCAAGATCAAAATTCATAAAATTTCTTATTTTTTGAGATGCCCCATTGTTGCTCCAATAGAAAGAATTATGCTAGTACACTGCCCCCTCGAGAGGTTAGGTGAAAATTTTAACTTTTAGGTCAAGCTTGTGAAAAGAGTTTCAAGATGGTGAAATGAGAAGGTTGGACTAACATATCTATATTATGATGATGATGCAAATGAGATGGTTTTAAGATGCTTAGAATAACAAATCTATATTATTCTAAACAACTTAAATGATAATGCAATGCATGTGAGATGGATGATGTTTGCTATTATGATGATATGTATGTGTATGCAGGATGGGTATGCTAACGTTTTGTGAATGTAGATAGATTTTTGGTGAATTTCATGATACCATGTTAGTACGAGGAGAAGATAGAAGAATGAGAGGGGTCAACCCTTGATTCCAAGAAGATGCAGAAGTCCAAAAATTCTATGATTCATTGAGACTTTACTAGATATGATGATGAATGATGATAATTTGCTTATCGAAAGATTGGGACATAAAGGACACAACTTTCCTTATGTTTGATAACACTCGTAGATACGATGCATCAAGGTATAGACAACCAAGATGGTGTGGTATCTAGTATGATGTAATTTGAATCAAAAAATATATAGGAGCACCCTTGTTCACACCCAACACACGAAAACCTTACTAGAATGTACTTTAGACGCATCAAACATCTTGGACCAAACCATAGAAAGGAAAAACCTTTCCATGTAATAGTCAACAAGTTGTTCAAAATATCCTCCATACATACCTAACAAAGCAAGTATTCACCAAGTTATATTACAAGAGCATCTAACAAGCATAGAAAACAAAAGATAATGATCAATGCCCCAATCCTTTCTCTCAAAATATTTTTAGATAGACATCCTTGAGAGGTCATGGGAATAGGCACAATAAGATAAATCATAAGAAAAGATCAAGTAAACAAACAATCTAATGTTCTTCATACCTCTAGCCAAGACTAAACTATGATGATGCATGATATTGATGCCCATTGTAGGAAGGATGCATCCTAGGACATGATTTATCAAATGATGGGCTATTGATACCAAGAGTTGACCAACTTGTTTACCTATTGTCCTAGACTTAAGACCTTTGCATTTAAGTTTATAGTTTTAAATTTTCTATACTTGTTTCTGATTGTTTTACCAAAGGTTGAAGATGATGATTGATTTATTGTGAGTGGATGTTTATTGTAGGTGAACATGAAATGGGATGGATGATTTTCGGTTTTTTGAATGTTTTTGGTATTTTGAAATGTTTTGAGACTATTTTTTGAACTTTTTGAGATGTTTTACAAATGTTTTGATTTTCAAATTTTCCAATTTTTTTTGTGTTTTCTAATATTTTGACCAAGAACCTAACTTAAGGACCTATCCTTAGGGCCTCAAGGGTTGATCAAATATTAGCCTTGTCTACATTATACACATAGAGACCATGTAGTGTGACTAACACAAACTCGTTTATTGATGAGATATGAACAATTAAATTGTTAGTTTATTATGATGGAACCTAAAGGACCTATCCTAGGGGACTTGGGGCTGATTAGATATTAGCCTTGCCTATGTTATAAATGCAGAAGCCTCGTAGTTTGACATGATGACTATGTTTTTTAATTTTTCTATTTTTGACCTATTTTTGTTATTTTTGACATGTTTTGGATGTTTATGATTTTTTGATTTTATGAATGTTTTTGGATTGTCTGATGTTTTGAGGATTTCAAGATACATGAATCTAACCTAATGCAAGTATAGGGAATTCCCCTAGTGTGATGCAATAAACTACCTCGATATAGGCAGGACAAACTGACCTAAGGAATGTGCCAAGTAGTACTAAAAAGGGGGAACATGATACCGATGTAGGGTCAATCTATGATGCGGACGCAGGTAGGTGATGGAAAGAATGATGGAAACACAATGGGTGAATGAGATGGAAGGTGATGCAGAACAAGCCAAAGAGTCCATGGTGGATGGAAAGTGAAGTGGTGTTGGATATGGAATCACTCACATAACTCATGTACGTCTTGGTTTTTAAATGGATGTCTGTTGTCATTGATGATGGACTGTGGAAGGCCATACCGAAAAATGATGTAGTTAAGGATGAACTTCGATATTTTTTTGCTGGTAATATATGTCAATGGGATGGCTTCAATCCACTTTGTGAAATGCTCAGTGGCAGTAATAATGAATTTGTGGCCGTTGGATGAGGTTGGATGAATCTTACCCACAAGGTTGAGTCCCCATTGAGTAAAGGGCCATGGAGATGTGATCGACTGGAGTTCCTGTGCTGGAGCGTGGACCAAAACACTATGGATCTAACATTTGTGACAAGTTCTGACATATTCAATTGCATCTTTTTCCATGGTTAGCCAATAATACCCAAGTCTTGTTACTTTCTTAGCCAGAGTAGGACAACTCGAATGAGATCCGCATATACCATCGTGCACTTCTCATAAGGTCATACATGCTTCATCGGTGTCAAGAAATCTAAGGAGGGTATCATCGAAACTATGGTGGTATAGGGTGTCACTGACAATGGCATACCTTGCAGATTTTCTAATGAAGGACTTCCTTTGGTTATTGGATAAGTTTGGTGGAAGGGTTTGAGATTTTAAGTAGTTGTAAATGTCCTGATACCAAGGAGAATTGGGACCAACAAGTTCGCAAACCATTTCTGATTCTGGGATATCATATGCTGGTATCAAAAGTTGTTCTACTAAGAAATCAAATTGTGACACATTTTTAGGGATTTCCAAGAGAGAACTAATAGTAGCCATTGCATCAGCTGCCTTATTCTGTACCCTGGGGATTTGTTCAAAAGAAATCAATTGGAAGTATGTCAGGAAACTATCCACCATCCTCTTGTAGGGAAGCAACTTCTCATCTTTCATTTCATAGTCATCATTCACTTGGTTGATCATGAGCTGGGAATCCCCGAATACAAGCAATGTCTGAATTTTCCATTTAATTGCCAACTTGAGACCTGTGACTAGTGCTTCATATTCAGCAATGTTATTTGTACAAGGGAAAGTGATCCTAAATGACTTGGGAATTGAATCCCCCTGTGGTGTGATAAACAAGATTCCAACACTTGAGCCATGACTAGTATGAGACCCATCAAAATATAGCTTCCATGGTGCTACCGGTTCTGCATGAAAAATGGATTTATCGGGAAAATCAGTTACCAATGGATGAGTGACTTGGATTGGTGCATTTTCCAGTTGATCTGCTATTACTTGTCCTTTTAATGCCTTATGTTCAACATATTGTATGTCATACTCACTTAGTATCATGACCCATTTTGCCAACCAGCCTGTTAATGCTGTCCGACTTAGTAGATATTTCAGTGGATCAATCTTGGCGACCAGTTGTGTCTAATGACTGAGCATATAGTGTCTTAGTTTTTGGGACACAAAGACAACAGTGAGGCATGCATGTTCACTATATGTGTAGTTCAACTCATAGCCTATCAGTGTGCGGCTGATGTAATAGATTGCTCTTTCTTTTCCTTCATGATCATTTTGGGCCAGCAATGCCCCCAGTGCTGAACTGGTAGTCGAGATGTATAGAATCAATGGCTTTCCATGAATGGGTGACATGAGGACTGGTGTTGATAGTAGGTAATCTTTTATTCGTTGGAAGGCCTCTTGACATTTATCTGTCCATACAAAGGGGACACCTTTGCACAACAGATACTGGAATGGATGACACTTATCTGCCAATTGGGCTATGAAACGGTGAATAGATTGTACTCTGCCTTGCAAAGTTCTGAGTTCACTGATCCCTCTGGGCAGAGGCATGTCTATGATTGCTTTGACCTTTTCCGAATCAACCTCTATGCCTCTTCGGGAAACTATGTATCCCAATAGTTTATCTGATGTGACCCCAAAAACACACTTCTTAGGGTTTAGCTGAACTTTGTACTCTTCAAGTCTCTTGAAAATTATGTCGAGTACCTTTAAATGATCTTTCCTTGTTGCTGATTTGGCCAATAGGTCATCTACATAATCCTCCATTATTTTGTGCATCATGTCATGGAAGATTGTGGTCATAGCCCCTTGATATGTGGCACCTGCTTTTTTGAGACCAAAGGGCATGACGTTCCAATAGTATGTACCCCATGGGAAAGTAAATGTCATTTTTTGTTGATCCTCAGGAGCAATGCATATTTGATTATAAATAGAGAAACCATCCATGAGTGATAGCATCTCATACCCTGCTATAAGGTCCACTATAATGTCAATGTTTGGTAAAGGAAAGTCATCCTTTGGACATGCTTTATTTAGGTCTTAGAAATCTGTACATACATGGATCAACCCATTTGGCTTTGTGATCAGGACCAGATTAGAAATCCATTCAGTGTAGTCAATAGACCTTATGAATCGGACATCTAGCAATTTCTTTAACTCGGCCTTGACCAATAGGACGACTTGGGGGTGCATTTTGTGCAACTTCTGCTTGACTGGTTTAGCATTAGGTAATAGTGGCAGATGATGTAGAACCAGTTCTGGGTCCAATCCTAGCATGTCAGCATAGGACCATGCGAAATTTATTTTTTGTTCTGCAAAGAATTTATGAAATTCTGGTTTCTCTTCATCAGTCAATGATGCAACAAATAGGACCATCTTGGGGTCTTCTGCAGTTGAAATGTTATCCTCTATTGTGTCCTCAATAAGCATAGCCGATTTCTCTTGTTGCACAGGGAGAAAGTCTACTCCTCCATCTTTGGGTGCCTCAGAGAGGTTTTCACCCATAGATATGTCCTTTATTTTTACTATTTTATCATCAAGAGGTGCCTTTCGGTTTTCACCTAGAGATGTTTCATTTTTTACTTTATTTTTACTTTTGCGACTAGAGGACTGAACAGTCTCACCGAAGTATGCAGTGTAGTCTAAATCAATGGTGAATCTAGATTTGTGGTCCCCACTAGCTATGCCTTCTCGTAATCCCATGAATTTGGCAATTGCCTCATCATTCTGAAATGTGTCCAGAATTGGCAGTCCTTGTTGGTCCCAATCGACTAGCTTAGGGTAAACTAAGGAGATGCCATCGTCAATGCTGGTAAATTGTGGTGAGGATGCAGACAACATGTAGATGGATTCGGTGATGTTGTAGATGAGGTTATCATCATCCAATTCGACATCAGACTCTATCCAATATTCTCCTTCACTAGTGTCATATTCGTTGTCAAAATAGGGAGTGAAGGCTTTAGAGCCCTAGTTGTCGATGTCGTCTGATACCTCAGATGGATTGGACTGATGGGGTTTAGATGATGGGTGTTGTATGGCATGGGAGGTGGTAGTAGGACTTTGACTATTTGGTGCCTATTCAATTTTGAATGTTTTCCAAAATCATTGTTCAGAGGTCAGTTCCTCTGGTTCGACAAACAAATCATCAAGACAACAGTCACTTAGGGATCATTCTGAGCCAAATTCCCACTCATGGGAGTCTGCTTCGGTGAGGGTTTCCCTAGTAGTCTCGACACTATTAGAAGCATGTACTCGCTCATTTGAAAGTCCAGAGGTACGTCGATCGTCATTGTCGAGTGATCCAAACCCTAAACCAAGATACTTTAGAATTTGAAAAGGCTCTATGGGTTCCCTTCGACCAGTTTTATTTTTTCCAAGGCCACTAGTACCATCGTAGCCTTTAGTATTCATGATGTTGTAACCTTTGCCATATCTTTGAACTGGTAATGGAGGTAATGCGACAGTATCCTTATAGGTCCATCCTGTAATGTCAGCAAGGTCTTCATCACTCATGTCTCCCCACTTGATAAAAACTGTATTCGGTGGAACTTTGAAGGTTTCTTGAGGTTCCATTCTGAAACATGGCCGACCATATATCTTTGGAGGCATGGGTATTGTAGTTATGCTGTATGTTGTATTTAGTTTGAACTCTCCGCAGCCGAGGTCCTGGATTTTGACATTCAATTCAGTCTTAGGGCTAGTGGGTGGTGGTGGTATGGTGGTATTGCTGATTTTTTTTAATTTTATTTTTGCTTGTGGTTGATTATGACAAAAAGACTGGGGCAGTCACGCTCTTGGTATAAGTCATGATCATCCTTGTCTATGACTGTTTGCCTTATGTAATGGTATGAACTTGCACACGTTGATCTATGTCATATCATGGTGTTTCTTGGCCATTACAACAGTTTGCCTAATGATGATTAAGAGCAATAAATATTAAAAAGTCCTACAGTAAAGCTTTGAAGGATTTGGTCTAGGAACTTACATGCATCTCCTTTAGTCATGTCATCTTCTCTCACCCATCTCATATAAGCATTGCATCCATATCATCATCCATATCTTTTGCACTAATATTCCTTTGTCTCTTCATATTCTAGTCTTCTCATCAATTTCGAGAGCACACTCATGTTCTTGGAACCTATTTGTCCTCTAGAGGGGGCATACCATAACCCTCCTCATCATTCTTCCTCATCTTATTTTGCACTGGGGCATATTTTTGACTTATTTTCTTTGTCACAATGCAACATGCTACATTATGACAAAGAGGGGCAAAATCTAGACACCTAAAAATGACCTAGGCCTACAAGCTTCATTTTTACCACTTTCGTCCTAGCATAATTAAGACATTTAATTATGTCCTTGGTCCACATTCAACTATTGATTAAATAATTCATAATTGTTTAATTAATTCATGTCTTTGTATTCTTCATGATTATTAAATAAATAAATAATATTTATTTATTAAATACGCATTAATTGTCTAGTCTTCCCTAAATTAAATAAATTTCTTAATTTATTTAATTTTTCTTTTCTTCATTAATTATTCTTGATTATTAAATAAATGAATTTCATTTATTTATTTGATATCACTAGCGTCACAATTAAATAAATTTATTAATTTATTTAATCATCTTATCTTCAAATTAAATAATTAATTTTAATTATTTAATTACTAATTCACTTTTCTCTCATTTTAAATAAATGAAAATATTTAAAATGATTTCATTTAATTAACTTTCACTCTTTTTAAATAATCTGAAAAAGATTATTTACTTGTATTTATAAATTATCATTTTGAATTAATTAAATTCAAAAAGATATTATTCTTCCAAAAATCAAGTAATTGGGCAGATTCTTGATTTTCCAAATCGAATCTTCAGTCCAAATCTTATCTTCTTGATTTTTCGAATCTCACAAATCGGGCAATCTTATCTTCTTGATTTTTTCAAATCTCACAAATCGGGACAACTTCATTTTTAATTTAATAGTCATTATAGTCATTTGGCATTAGAAGTCATTATTTTCATAGACATTGTCATAGTCATAGGCATTTAGACATTGCATAAATCCTTCAAAGCTTGTTGTAGGTCTTAGACATTTGCAGATTGCTCACACAACGAATCTGAGGGCAACATCATCTAGCAAGTAAGAAGGTGCTATGGAGGTAAACATGGAAAATGCGATTTATAGGTATAACCGTTTTATTGCTTAATTTCCTTTGTACTCGATAGATCTTTGGGTTTTTGTCTTTTATATTGATTTGATTGATCTAATCTAATCCTTAGAAATTACCCTCAGTTACAGCAACAATGTAGCCCTTTCCAATAGTAGTAAGTTTGGTAAACATCTTCTTAAGAATGTCACAAATAAACTCCATCTCTCAAGTTGATAGCTTACTCTAAAAAAAAATTCCTCACAAAATAAATAAAACTAACTGCCTTTCTCTCTCTCAATGTAAAATAGAGCATGGTTGGAAATAATGCAGAAATAGGAATAGCAAAAGATGTGAAATATTGTGGAAGAATGTGTCCCTCTCAAATGAAATGGTTTAGTTATTTATAGAGCAATCAAGCAACCTCAAAGCCTAAAGTTTAGGAATGTTAATGGACATCAAGCTTCATGCAAAGAAACACATGAAACATATCAGAAAGGTAGTGATTTCACGAGCTAATACTCAGCCTAATCATCTATAGGTCAACTTGTTTAGTGACAACAATATGAAGACTTATTCAATCAACATATGCATAATTTGAATTGTCACAATGAAAATAATTCTAGATAGCAACATAGATTCAAAGGTGGTGCCACTTCCACTATCATTTCCTTCATATTTTGTGTGGTTAAACTACCAAAATAATCAATTAACTTCTATTTTATGACAACAATTTTCCATCCATCCATTTATTTGATGAATCAACTTGAGCAGTTAAATGTGTTAGACAAATTCATTGTTGGTCTCACTATTGGTGTCAATCAAGTCAAACATATTATTGACAACAATACCATGTAATAAATTGCATGTCAAACAATATGATAATCGGTTAACATAAAAATTCATTAGCTATTCAATTAGCTTCATTTGACATAGTCAATAATGACTATTATTGACCTCCATTCACATAGTCTCTTTCAACTGTAATAGCCTTTATATATTAGCTTCTATCGAATAAGGGATATTCGAATCAATAACATATATATTATGTTAAATATATATTATTATATAAATATATTATATATATTATATACATATATATATTAAATACCATCATGTATATATATATATATGTATAACCATTAATATTTATTTACATATTTATATATATATATGAGTATAGGAAAAATAGTAAATAATAAACACATTATATATATATATATATTTATATGCCTCTATGTACACGTATGTGTAGGTATATCTATATCAATGCATCCATATAAGTGTCCATTCACCATCTTACCCATGTATCGATATACATATACATATGGATATCTACATATATATATGTTCACATCTGATTCACATATAGCCATTCATGATTACCATCATATTGTAAGTGTTTACATGCGGTACATCCATACATATGCATATACATGTCATTAGATCCCATTGACATGCATGTGCATATATATACACATACTTCCACTTACATCCCACTTGTCAATATAATCGTAATAATACAAGAAAGATCTCAACATCTCAAAAAGATAAGCATCACCCAATAATGCATGTAGTAGTAAACAATACTCTCAAATGAAAACATATCAGCTAAGGATGACTTACCTACTACCTACAAACTAAATCAACTCAATCATTCTAATGTGGTGTGTGTATATTCTCAGATAGTTTACTTTTACTGGCTACCCAACCAAGATATTCTCCCAAGTGATACTTCCCCTCCACCTGGAGGAGTAGAACACATTCTTGCATCCAGTAACACAAGCACACAATAGTCAATTGTTCATAACATATGCAGTATACATAAACATCTCCAAAGTTAGAATAATAATTCAATAGCCATCTATTCACATTTATGCAGTATTTCCCCATGAAATAACATCAACAGAGATAACATTAAATGATATAACATTCAGATTGATAACATGGTACAAGGACAATTTACTCATCTCCAAAATTCACATTACATTCAAATTTCACCCTACTTAGTAATAGTAAATAGTAATTACACAATTGGGGTGTAACATAATTCCCCTTTGTGAATAATCATCATCAATGATATATAGCACTTTAACATACAAATAAAGTCAAATAAAGTTTTACTTACCATTCTCAAAATGTATAAGATTTATAAAATATTCATCCTATGTACCATTACTCCTTGCAACCTTTCCCTTCTTGGACCTTTCTTTGATTACCATCACTCATACTTAATCTCCCAAAGAGCTTTATTACATTATCATATATACACAACCTAGATACAATAGTAGCTATACATGGCACCTAAAACATGGTGATCATAAATCATTGGCCCATGAATTTATCCTTAGTATAATCCAAATAGAAAAGGAATAGTGATGTATTGTGCACTACATCATGGGTCCCAGCCTTCCTCTTTGGTATCTACACTTTTAGAAAACTCAGAAATTGAGTCCATCCATCACTTACACATCCATTTTTCAACCATAAAGTGCTGTTCTTGATTACTTGTCCATCTTGAACATAACATTTCTCTTGGACACCTATCAAATTTTGACATTCCTTCATACTTAAGCTTTGTATCAACAAAGTTTCATCAATCTCTTTGATCTATTACTCCTTTTTGACATTCTATCAAGTCTATGGTTAACCCTATTTCTAAGCATATTTTAGTGTAATAGAGTTTCTAACCTTTCCTTCCATATAATAGTCCAAACCTCAATGTTAGAAGTTTATAAATCATTCAAGATTTAGTCTACCATTTTTTCCTATTTGGGTTATAATAATATACTATGCATTCATTCAATTGAATGTCTCATAGTATGATCATGGTTCACACAACCCTATCACTATTTGCTCATTCATAACTGAGATAACCTTCTCAGGAATACTAAGCAACTGCTTCTCACAATATATTATTTAGGACTAAAGTCCTATAAATCAAGTTTCTAAATTGTGTTGGTTACTTTGGTGAGTCTATCCACTAGAACATTATGTTAGTTTTACCTGACATAGATAGATTGATTTGTCTTATGTTCTACCATTTTCCCTCTAGAATTTCAAGAGAGTACACATATCCTATCAATGATGACATCATGTCTTCATTTCTTGGCATACTAGAAATTATCTTGCCACATTTCATGCAGCCTCTTACTCTATCTTTTCCAGGTTATAGTGGTTCCTCATCTACCAATTCACTTTGTCATTCTAATGTCCTAACTCTGACATTAATTTCCTCATTTCATTCCCATATCTTCCAAATTTTGGGTACATAGGTTCTTTTGTATCCAATAATAGTCTATTCTTTGACTAAGTGAAAACCTATTTTACGATCTCACACTGTCTTTAATTCCCATATAATAATGGTTATAAGTTTTGGGGAGATAAATCCAATTTATCTTAGGACATCCATACCATGGATTTCTTCTATCCTTGGATTATTTTCAAATATGTGATCAATATTTCAACTCAATCTAATTTTCTCGATAATAATTGGTACTCATTTTGAGTATTAATCCTCATTCAATCATGTTGGTCCTTATAAGATGTCAATTTTAATTGCATACCTAATTACCAACCATGAATGTTTCTTGTTAACTCCATGGATTCACTTAATCATATAGGAGAGTCCTAACTTTGGTATATCCTAGTTGAGCACATGTAACAACCCCGATGTTCTACTTAGTAAAATTTCCAACATTCCACGCAAAGTGAATATTCTATAATGTCACAACATAACAATAGATTCTTCCCTTTGAGAGTTTATCCCTTTTAATATAAGATCCAATCAAAGTAGAGTCTAGTCAATAATATGTATTCATTTCAAGAGTGTAAAGTAATTAACCAATTAGCTACTTTTACTAAATAGGTATCCCACCTATGTTACCAATCATATAGAATTTCATAAGCTCAAGTGATTTACACATCCACATGGGTGAACCTCAATCTCAATATTCCCTTCCAATTCTTAGGATAGAGTCCTTAATCGATGACTAGTCTGATATTATAGGTTACTCTACCCCTATATGTTCCAATCAAGACCAAATGTACAAATAAAACAAGTAATTTATTCCAAACTTAAAGGTATTAATTAGTAGTCTAGTCCATATTCCAGCCCAATAGGTAAAAATTAACCTAAGGTTTCTCTCTTTAATCAAATGAACTTCTTGTCCCAATTAGGTTATTCTTAAACCTAGGGTTTCATTCAAGAGTAAGGTAGTGATTAATCAAGTAAATATAATTGTCGTGGTTTCATATCATCACATCCTACCTTATCTTTAACTCCATCTCTTTGGTTTATTAGCTAAACCTTATCATTCCCAAGTCTCTTAGTATAGTAAGTTATAGTGTCAAGTCAATTCACGACATGGATATATTTCATAATATGTAGTAATACTACCTATATATAGAAATAAAATCACTATCTAAATCCCCTATATAAGTTATATAGGAGTGTAGAGACACTTTCTTCCAATCATGAGTATCCTAGATCTTCCCTTGCGAGTCCCATAGGCAATGATCTTCCCTATCATGATTAAATTATCTACCTATCCTTTTCTAAAGCATTGATGTTAATATCGTTTGATCTTCCAATCAGATAAATATAAGGTATGAGATGATAATAGGTCATAATCCTTGACCTTTCCATTTATCTTTCTCCAAAATCCTCAATACCTTTTCCTTTCTCATTAGTCACAAAATGTATGAATTAATTGACATCATGACTTATGAAGAAGTCATTAGTTCTTCCAAATTTAAAACATATCTACTTTTTTCATTGGGTGGGGTACATAACCCAAGTCAATCCACTCTCTTCCTTCCCCCCTTAGTGTTTCCACAACATTCATTCAACTCAAAGTTGAATTCCTAGCAAATATTTTCTTTCATGAAATGATTTTTCATTCAGTGTTGTTGGATTTTTTTTTCCTTTTCCTACCTCAATGGTATACAATATTTTGGATCATTTTAATAAGATATCTAATGAATAATCAACAACTTAGAAGTTAAGAGACACACTAATATTCCCATTTTATTTTTGATATCCTTTTTGTGGAGGAAAATATATACCCACAAAGCTTCGTTGGTTAATGCACCTTTCAACTTAGAACATTGTTTTCCTTACAACTTCTATTGATTTGACATAGTGCCTTATTGTATTCCATTTCCTTTTGAAACTTCTAAATGAATTTTTATTTTCACAGACAAGTTCGTGAGTTCATCTTATACTCGAACCAATCTATGTACTATCCAAACCTTTGGTTAGACCGGCCTAATTTACCACTTTAGACTTCTTTCTCATATTCACCTTTTCAAGTGACTTTGCCACTTCTTGGTAATTTATTCTCTCATAACTTTTGAGAGATACCAAAGTTGTTTATTCTCTTTTTCTCATTTTAATCAAAACTCTAAATTGATCTCATCAATTTTGGTTGGTCGAACTATGTCCACATCATTGATTTATTCATTTTGACCATTTTGTTCCTTCCCCTTTTCCTAGGTACTAACTCTTTTCTTGTAAGATCCTATCTGTATAGGAATGAATTTTCACCCCTTATGTGAATTCCCCTTTCACATACCTTCACCTTAGAAAATCAAATATGAAGGAGAAATTCCACATCACCCAACTATCTTCCTTCCACTTAGTGTTTGTATCTTGTGTTAGTGAGAGAGTATTTATTGAGGATGCATGTGTGATGCACAAACACCCACGCAGCGTACTTACGTCCCTGACAGATTCCTACATTTGAAGCTAGTAGAGGTGTTACACTTTTTATTGGAGTCAATTTGTGACATCCTTCTTCAACCAACCAACCCCAAATATGGTAGATTCTTCCCTCTTCTCCTTCAAATTCATCCATTCTTCATTCAATCCATCTCTTTTTGCATTCTCAAGCACTTCAACTTCATTATCTTTGTATTCTTCACTCTCAACAACACTTCAACACTCCATCATATTTGCAAAGCAAGTGTGAAACAAGCCATTACAGTGTGTGATTGAGGTCTTGTGAGGCCTCTCTTCATCATAATCATGGCTTTGGTGACCATATCAAGTTTGTATTTTCTTCTATTGTCTAGGGAAATTTTGGGTGGAGGTGGTAACATTTCGCTCCTATCCTTTGTGATTTGGTTCAAGAGCACTTTATTGTTTTGTAGTGTTTATTGCATATCTACTTTCCTTACTTCTTTATCACATATTTCTCTCTCATTGCTATCTGGTTGTCTGTGGAGGTGGAAACACCAAAATGGGGGTCTAACTATGGCAGACCACTATACAGCCCCAACAATTTTCCCCTCTTTCTTGTGTGTATGTGGACATGCATTTGGAGCTAGCTAGCAAGCGTGCATCCTTGTGAGAACATGTTTATCACCCTAGCTCTCATTTACTTTTTTTATCACTTTAGTTTCTATTTCTTGTATCTACTTATTTTGTTTTTACCGTCAAGATTAGCTAGCTAGGCTATAAGTTTGTTTTTGAGTAGTTTATATTGTGTTTACTATTTTTTGACCATATGGACACTAGTGCATTGTGTCGACATCCCAAACCTGCATCGTCATCCTCGGATAGAGAGTTGTTTGAGGAATAGTATTGACTCCAGAAACTGGCTCACCTATCCTAAACTTAGGTTCGGATTTGTAGAGTGATAAAAGTGCATTATAGTCCTCATCATTCTCGATCCTTGTCTTAAAACATCCCTTTAGATTGAGGTAAGTTAGGGAATCCCTTTGCTCTCAGCTCTTTGTAACCTAGAGCCTTGTTGTGGTTGGTCCCACTCTCTTACATTTTTGGTGAACTTGACATGAACCAATGTCTACCCATCGTTGGTGTTGAAGCTTTTCTCTAGTACCTTGTGATAGTTGTAATCCTAAGTGTTGTGAAGGTTTATGAGCATCACTACCTAGTCCATGACTTCTAGGTATTTTGTTAGGAGAAGTGTATGACACCTTCTGATGGAGAGGATGAAGATCACTTCTGGTTTCTCTATAGGCATTTTCTTTAGATTCTCCATTGGTATTGTTTCTTAGGAGTAGTTGTTGAGGGGTGAGGTAGGGTTCTTTGATTAGAATGACCACGTCCCAACTCCTCTTGCATCTCCTACACCATTGTCAGTAGATGAGCATGAGTTTGTTCACATTCCTTTAGAATATATCTCTAACCTTAGCAAAGGACTAGATGACTTGGAAATTAACTTGGAAAAGGACCCAAAGATGGCTAGGGCCTCTCGGGTTATCAGCAAAATAAAGTATATGATGGGAAAAGACCGAACATGCATAAAAATCTTGGCTAGTCTATCTAGTCTAATTGAAGCATGTGCCCCTCCAAACAACCCTAACATCATACAAGGGAACATTCTTGAAGAACATGAGAGATAGTTAGGAGTGTTGATTCCTCCCACATTTGTATGTGTAGACATGTAAAATATACCGACTGACATTGTGCAGCTGATCCCAACTACTAACATCATTTCATTCTGAACCATCCCTTGGTCTAACCATTTAATCAAATCTCCTTATCTGATTAAATTCATCAATATTTCTCTCTTAATTGAATAAATCATTTTATCTAATTAATTCAATCTCTTTTGTTAATTAAATCAATCCATCAGATATAATTATCCCTATTTAATTAAATAATTAATTTTATTTGATTAAATCTCTAAAGTGTATCCATTAAATTAAATAAATTAAAACATTATTTGATTTAATCTAACATCATCTCTTTTAATTAAATAAATCAAAATCTTTATTTAATTAATCTCTTATCATATTCCTCTCTTATTTGATTTAAATAAATCCATAAACATGAGTCAAATAGGTCACATCATCTAACCTCTCTCATTAAATTAATTATCCCTTGATTAATTTAATCCCATCTCATGTCCCATCCTCTAGATTTTGCAAGTTGCACATGAAAATAGTTTTAATTCATTTATTAAATCTCTATTTTCCTCACAAGGCATCTTTTGGAATATTCTCCAAATTTGAATTCAAAAATTCCAAGTCAACATGTACATCCAACAAGGCAATAACTTCATCTTACAAGTCCTTTTCCTTGAGCCAAGTGGCATTTATTACATTTTCCCTTCCCTCTTACAATTCATTTCAACAAATTTGAAATTCAAAAATATGCATTTATTGGCACAATCCCCAAATCTTGTACATCCCTCATCCATCCATAGATTGACAAGTGACACCATGCCATTGGATGAATGTTAGTCCCAGATTGCTCAAATTTGGAAATTCATCCATCTTGGCATTCTATAAATAGGGAGCTCATATCCTCATTTGATCATCCACAAATTATGAAAAGTTATTATGCTAAGATATTTAGCCATTTTCATCCATCACCATTGAGTTCTTAGCTAGGTTTTTGCATATTTTTGGCTTGGAGCTCTCATCCTTCACCATCAAAGTGGATCAATCTCCATTAGCATATCAAGCTTGCATCTTTGGAATTGGGAAAGGGCCAATTTTCACATCAAATTGGCACCAATTCCCCATGGGATCATGAGTTTGCACATTTAAATTAGGATTGAATCTATATTTCTTTGTTTCATTGTGTTCTTTGTTGTTTTCTTTCCTAATTTGAAGTTGTAAATGGATTTCATGGGAAATCCTTGTTTTGGCTTGCAATATCTTATTTAACTTGTTGTTTTGTAGGTACTAGGATTGGGGTTCGCACATTTGGCACTAGAAGGAGGGCTGGATATCATTCTTTATCATCTTTTCTTAAAATTTCTGCATTTTTGTTCATACATAGAAAAATTCCAATGCTGGGAGCTCAACATCGCTATATGGCACTGCTTGAAATTCAAACCATGATGCTGGACTCATCCTGCCAAAATATTTGAATTTCTAACTCCGCTGCTTGACCATTTGACTCGCAGGAATTTACAAAAAAAAACCAAATAGCGACGCTAGGGTAAAACTGTGACGCTAGGGAAAAACTGCAACGTTGGGGAAAAACTGCGACATAGTTGAGCTCACTGCCCTAGCACAGAGTGATGCTGACTAGTAAGTGGTGATGTGAGGGCACCACTCAGAAATCAAACTCTGACGCAGTCATGGGTTGTTCTGCTGGTAGGGAGTAAAAAGTGGAAATAAAATTTTAGCACTTGCTTTTTGATTTATGATCAATTTTTCTTTTGCTTTTTGCTTTTTCCTCTTTATTTTCTAGAATCTAACTTCTTTTCTCTCTTCTAGGTTGGAAGTTGAAAAAGAAGGAAGGAGAAGCATGATGAGGATGTTTCATCAAATCAAAATTTTTTTGAACACTTAAGTGTTTGCTTAACACTTTTTTAAGGAATTTTTATCACTTCTTCCTTAGGACACTAATTTCATTTGGGTTTAAAAAGAATCTTTCCAGTTCTTGCAGAAGGCTAAAATAAACATTAGGATCACAATGTACTAGAGTTTTTTTATTTGGTTAACAAATTGAACAAGATGTCTCTCACTTGGCTTTTGGTGTTTAAAAAGAACAAGTGCAACTTTTTTTTCGTGAGGGCTTACTTAACTAAATTCATTGAAAAAGGATGTATGTACTTCTCTCACGCTTTATAGAAATCTTGAGAATCAAAAGACCTTTTTCATGACTTTAGGGTGAGACAAAGCAATCACCTCCACACTTCAATTTGGGCTTAAAATTGGACAAAATCTTGTGCGAGTGTGAGTGGGGGCATTATTGTGTATATTCTCTCTCTTTGTTTCCAACAAAGATTGATTGAGTTACGGATATTGTTTTCACTTGCTTTTGTTTATCCCAGAGGGCTTGCCTTGGGGAAAAAGTACTCACCCAAGGGAATGACTCAACCGGTAACACTCTAAAGCCAAGATTATTTCCAACTGGGATATAAATGTGGGTATTGGAGTAAACACCAATATCACGTGGTTGATTCCAACAAGATGGATCTGAAAGGGGACTCTTTCCATATGGGTCAGTCTCCATGAACAGAAAGTCCTTATTAAAAACCATGTGCTAGAATTTTCTGAAATCCTTTAATCTATTTTTTGGTGCAAGAACGGTTGTTCTAAAGCAACCCCACACTTTTACGGTCTTTTCGTAGAAATGGAAAGCATGCCATGGGAGTTTCATGGGTGTTGATGCTTGGCTGCCATGATTGGCGATAATAAGCCGTGGAGGGGAGCCAGTGGGGTCAAGCATCTAACCATTCACTGAATATAAGTGTAGCTAGACTTGTCCAAGTGGGAATCCAACAAATATTGTCTTACACATCCATAGGGTTATACTTATTCTTGGGTTACAAAATAAATTGCTTGATTGAAAACATCTTGAAAACAAACACTTAACATCATCATCCAAATTTCAAACCCTTTTGGAGACAAATACAATTGACTCAATCCATATGTCATTGCTTTCCCTTGGGATTTACATCCTTAGAGGTTTCTAAACATTGGATTACATCTCGATTTGTCTACTAAAGTAAAAAATAGGTAAACCCTTGCCTTGAGTTCATCAAATTTCCACATAACATACTTTGTGGGGTTTGAAGAAATTAAGACATTGGACATCTTAGTTTGAAAACTTAATCAAAGAAAAGTGTTTTTTGGTAAAATGAATCCATTAAGAAAAACTAAGCAAAATAAAATTTCATGTGTGTTGAAGCCTCACGATTCTTGAAAAGGTCCAAAACGAAAATCATTGGTTGGAAATGTATGTCCAAATTGAATCATTCTTTGGTTATAAAGGTCTCTAGGAAGCATTTGAATGTTCTTCAATACCTAGGTCTAGGAAAACAAAGTGTCTTTTTTAGGTTCATCTTAGGATCAAAAGAAAATAAAATTCTTTTTCATCCATCCTTCAAACATCAAAACAAACATCATCTCATCATCACCTTTTGGAAAATCTTGAAATCATCCTTAATGCTAGGCTTTATGGAAAAATCAAAATCATCAAAAACATTGAGACTAAATCCTTGAAAACTTTATTAAAATCATCTTTGGCTAAGTATGTGTAGATGCATCCCTTTTAGTCAAAGTTATCAAAATCATCTTGTTTAGCTTGGTATATGTACATGAATCCTTCTTCATATGCTTAGTGAAACTATCATCTTGTTTGGATAGTTGTGGGAAGATGCATCCTTCTCCCTACACATATTCAAATTATCATCCTTTGAAAAATATTTCCCTTAGGTAATCATCCAAACATCTTAGGTTCTATTTGTTCAAAATCAAAATCAAAATCAAAATCTGCAACATATCCAAAAATCCTAAAAGCCTAGTATCTCCTTCAAGATTTATCAAAAGCCATAACATCCACATCATCTATCCCTTACATCATCATATCACACCTCTTGATCCTTAAGATATCCTAAAAATTTTCTACTTTGGACATAAAGTAAAGATCAATCCAAAGAGTCAAGAGGTTCATCTCTCCTATCCTTGAAAATTGATCCTTTTTTTATGGTTCAACCTAGATCTCAATACAAGAAGAGCATGGAAGCCAACAAAGAAACACCCACTTCAAGCGATCTCAACTAAACAAATGTTCAAATGAATCCCTCTGAATCAAGCAATCCTTTGACCATCTCATCACAAAATCTGCAAGAAGAAAACCAAGGAGAGGATCTTACCTTTGGGATTTCTCACGAAGAAATAACTGAAATACTCTAAAATCTGGAGAACCATAAAATCATCAACATCATGATGAGGCTCAACCCTTCATTATACATACTTGAACTAGCAAAACAAGGGGCCAAATTACCTTTGGATTTTGATGTGATTACCATAGTGGAGACATCTTTTCCTCCAATCTCATCCACCATTCCCATCTCATCTACACCCCCATCCCAAAACATCATCCAAAAAATTTTGTAGATCACGACATCATTTGCTTCAACCCAACCCAATGTTAATAAGGGAAATGCATTTCTCAATGCTATTCAAACACACCCCCTTATTAATAATCAAAACTTGGATGCAAACACCACCTTGGAACAAAACATACCCAAAAACCCATTACATAAAAATTTTCCTCACTTTCCATCATGATCCATCATCATCATTTTTTTATGCAACACCTCAAAATCCTCTCCTCACAAATTTGCAAGAGGAAGGAGACATGTTTGGACTAGGGGACATCTTCAACACCACAACATTCTCACAAGAACTCCCACCCCTTACATTTCCACCTCTTCCACCATTTCCATCATCATCCACATCACTCCTTGGTTTAGGGCTTCCCCCTCTACCAAGTATCAATCAAACGAACATCCCAAGCATCAATCAAAGCATTAGGCCAAACACTCAAAACTTGTCATCGATATCGCAACAATAGATGACAAATGCACAAGCAATTGTAACATCATCAAACACCCCCATAACATCACAAAACATGGTCTCTCAAGGACCAATCACATCAATGGAACCACTTATCACTCAAACTACCACATCAATACCACCATCCATCACTCAAAGCATCAACATGACATCATCAAACGCCATTCCAAATCCACCACCACATCAAGCCAATACAATGTGGCATTGCAAACTGCTTTTCAAGAGGGATACCAATAAGTGTAAAAACAAAAATCCATACAACTAGCTGCTCAACAAGCCACTCAAGCTATGAAAGTTGCCCAAGCAGCCCAAACCGCCTTACAAGTGCAACAAGCCCAATATTTATTGCAACAACAACAACAATCCACCCAAGCCGCTCAAGCATTGCAAGCATTGCAAGCACACAAGACTGGTCAAGCACAAACTCTATTACAACAACAAGTGGCACAAGCACAAGCCCAAGAACAAGCAGCGGAAGTACAAGCTCAGGAAAATTCCCAATATCAAGCACAACATGCAAAAGCACAAGCATAACTTCTTGCATAGAGACAAGCAATGCAATTACAAGCATATCAAAAATAAATTAAGAAATATCAAGAGTAGCAAGAAGTAGCCAAATTGGCAGCCCAACAACAAGCATTGTTGGAATAGAAACAAGCACAACAACAAGTGTTTTTGGAACAACAACAAGCACAATAGCAAGCATAAATCTTAGCTCAACAGCAACAAAATCAACAACAAGAATTATTCATACAACAACAGGTGGAAGACTATCTAGCTCAGCAGAACATATAGATACCATCAAACAACACATCAACCAACCCAACAATCCAACCCATGATTAAAACACCCCAAAACACTTTCATCCCACCCCCTGATCTGCAAAACGATGTGACGACACAAATTAGGTTTCTCTCACAACAAGTGCTCGATCTTCAATCAGGTCGAACAACGAAGACACCAAGCAACTTGTGTCCGTATCCATTTGATAGAAGCCTAGTAATGAAACCATTCCCCAAGGGATTTGAGATCCCCAAGTTTGACAAATATCGAGGGACGGGAAACCCTAAAGATCACATTAGGGAATTCTAGGTTTATTGCATGGAAATCACATATGACGATACTTATCTGATGCAACTATTTCCTAGGAGTTTGGCAGGCCATGCTATGGAATGGTTTTCTCGCCTACCCTCAAGTATTAGAACATTCCAAGAAATTATGGACACATTCATTAAAAATTATTCATGCAACATTCAAATGGATGTTAGTCTAGAAGAACTTTCAGCTCTGAAACAAGGAAAGGGTGAATCATTCACTTCATTCCTACAACGATGGCGATCCAAGGCCAATCAAAGCAAGTGAACCATGCTAGAAGAACAACAAGTTTGCACCATCATAGCCAACCTTGAAGGCCAATTGGAATTTCATCTCAAGGTTCAGGGCATCACCACATATGATCAATTGATCCCCAAGGCGCTCAACATTGAAAGAGCCCTTATAACTCAACCCACATAATCAACATCATACCACGAACAAAAAAACAACCGTCCACCATCCAATTACAATGATAAACCTCGCATGTGGGAAAGAAACAAAAACATTACTAATGATGGTGTCATCAATGTCAAGGTGGCCATTAGTGTTCCTCTCCAAAATACACCCACACCACAAATCCAAATTCAACATCAAAACAATCATCATGCAATACAACAACCGAACAACAATCTGACAATCAATAATATCAATGACCAAAGGGAACCACCTCAATGCAAGAATTATCCCAAGTGAAAATACACCATTTTTGGGGAACCACTTGAAGACAATGAAAAAAATGATAGATGAAAAACTCATCAAGCCTCCTACATTCGAGAATTACCAAGGACCGGATGTGAAACCTCCTTGGTATAACAAAAATCAACTCTACAAGTTCCATAAAATCAAAGGCCATACCACAAACAGTTGCATGAGACTAAAAAAAATCATCCAAGATCTCATCGATAAAAGAATCATAAACATAGAACAACCTACAGGAAATCAAGATCTTAAGATATATATGAATCTGATGTCGAATCATGGCAACAAAGGAAATAACAATAACAAAGACAAAGGGAAAGGCACTCACTCAAACATAAATCATGTGTATGAAATAGTCATTTCCTCCCTAGATGAAAGTTGCATGGTTATCACCATCAAAGGTGCCCATGCCAAAGATTGTGGAGTCACCACAAGAGGTGGCAAAGTTACCATTGTAGGATCATCCCAACCAAACAGAGTTCTTACATCTAGATTTGTCCCTAATGGCTACAATGTCTTAGACCAACTCAAGAGAACACCTGCACAAATATCCATCATGGAGTTGCTAAAAATCTCATTAGCCCATAAGAAAATCCTAGAGGAAGCATTGGCCTCATCTATTGTTCCTGCAGATCTCGATGCAGAACAATTTCAAGCTATGTTTAGAAATATCATCATGCCTAATCTCCTCACATTCTCTGACCATGATTTCCCCACTCAACCATCTCACAATCATGCACTTCACTTGGAAGCCATAGTACATAAGAGAAAAATCAAAAGGGTCTTGGTGGATGGAGGTACGGGTTTGAATATCTATTCTCTCAACCTCATCAAGTAGTTGTAAATATCAGAAGATTCCATCGACAAAGGGTATCATGATAAGAGCATATGATGATCAAGAAAGAGTGTCTCAAGGCACAATCAAACTCCCTATTCAAGTAGGCCCCGCCATCATGGAAACCACTTGTTAGGTCTTGGACCTTGACTTGCCATATAGTATCCTCCTAGGATGCCCATGGATTCATGCGATGAAATAATTAGCGTCAAATTTCCACCAATGTGTGAAATATACACATAACAAACAAGAAGTTACCATCCATGGAGATCCCAAACATTTTTCATTTTGAAAAAACCTTGAAGCAAAGTATTAAAAAATCCCACAAGTACCCAAAAATGATGAGGGCCCATCCACACCATACATCAATCCTACCACTCTCACACCCACTTTTGTGACAAAGACACCTGCCACTCCCACCATTCCCACCATCTCTGACATCAAGGTCATCATCCAAGATAATAGTTGTGGAAATTACAAGCTCCCTAATAATGCTTTTGTGGTAAGAGAATTACCACAATCTCCTAGATCACGGGGGCGTCTACAAATAAATGAGGCTTCCACATCCCAAACATCTCCTGAAAACTATTTCGAATTCACAAGTTGGGGTGATTTTGGATGGCAAGTTATTGAGGCAGATCCATCTCATATGCTATATCAAGATGAAAGACTAGTACCAGATTTACCAATGGATGACAGAAGCAAGGGTCTACAAATGATGCTCGTAATGGGCTATGACAAAAATCGAAGACTGGGACAAAATGATAATGGGCTTATAATACTTATCATGCTAGAGACGTGACCAATAACAAATATTGGCCTTGTATGTACCCCTCTGAGTATAACCATACGAGGTCGAAGTCCTCTAGTTAGAATGGTCAATAATCCTCCTTAGCCAATCCCAGTAGAACTATGATTACCAGTGTCTACAGGTAGAGTCATAGATAACTTTACATTTGATATAACCGACATCTGTAGTAGTAGTGATGATGAGGATCACCTAGCTAACTTACCTAGGCTATTTGAGGATACCACTCTTTGCATGATTAGCACCCTATCTTTTGAAACAAGACACCAAAATCATGAGATTCACCTAGTATATCCCCAACTTTTTGACTACGACCAATGAGGACCACCATTTCTTGATACATTCAAAAACAATGAGGCACTCTCAAAATTCATGGGATTGCGGGATAACATTCTAGATGTGGACCACAAAGTAGGGTTCAAAATAGAGTTGGACACACATACTTATTATGGGGGAAACGATTAAATCCTTCAGTCACAAAAGAAAGAAATTAAGAATAATATCCAAGTCCTTGAGTGAAAACCACACTGTGGCACTCTTTGACTAGAAAAAAGTAAAAAGAAAGGATGCATCCAATGGTGAAAACCTCTCTAAGGTGCCCGAGGATGGGGGATTCAATCTTCCTTTAAGAGCTATTCATCAAGAAAAGTTAGCAGTCTTGGCAAAAAAAAGCAATCTGGTCAACCTTGGAATAGAGGAGACCCCGCATATCACATTCTATGTAGAATCACTATTATCATAAGAGCAAGAGCTCCTAGCAGCATTCCTAGGAGAAAGACAAATAAACTTCGCATGGAGTTATGCTGACATGCTAGGGCTTGATCTAGAGACTGTGGTTCACCACTTAGAAGTGTATCCAAAAGCAAATCCTGTCAAACAAAAGCTTCAAAAAATGCACCCTCAGATTGCTCTATTAGTCAAAATGGAGTTAAAAAAGTTATTAGATGCAGGATTCATCCGACCAATAAATTATTTAGAATGGGTGTCAAATTTGGAACCTGTTTCAAAACCTAATGGAATTATCAGAATCTGCACAGACTTCAGGGACTTGAACAAGGCATGTCCAAATGATGACTTCCCGCTTCCCAAAATTGATATGATAGTAGACATGAAAATGGGACATGAGATGTTGTCACTAATGGACAGATTCTCAGGATACAATCAAATCATGATTGCTAAAGAGGACCAACATAAAACAACTTTCACTTTCCCATGGGGGACATACTGTTGGAACATGATGCCATTCGGCTTAAAGAATGTAGGAGCAACATATCACAAGGCTATGACATTGATATTCCATGACATGATTCACAAGATGGTCGAAGACTATGTTGACAACATTCTAGCTAAGTCCTAAAAGAGAAAAGATCACATAGCAACCCTAAGTGCCATATTTGACAGACTGGAGGAGTACAAAGTCAGACTAAACCGAAAGAAGTGCATCTTTGGTGTACAATCAGGAAAGCTCCTAGGATATATAGTGTCAATGAGGGGTATTGAGGTGGATCCACCAAAAGTAAAAGCAATCCTTGAGATGGAGGCACAAAAAACATTAAAGCAACTGAGAGGTCTCTAGGGCAGACTACAATCCAGACAAAGATTCATAGCACAACTAGCAGAAAAACAGAATCCATACTCTCACCTACTCCAGAAGGGAGTACCATACAAATGGGATACCAAGTCTGAAGAGGAATTCAAAAAAATCAAAGAATATCTACTAACACCACTAGTCTTAATGCCACCCATCCCAAAGAAACCATTGATCTTATACGTATCAGCAACAATAGCAGCCCTTGGAGCTCTCCTAGCTTAGCATGATGAAAACAAAAAAGAGAGGGCTATCTATTACATCAATAGAACAATGGTTGGGCATGAGCTAAACTATTCATTCATCAAAAAAGCATGCCTTTCAGTAGTGTTTGCATCACAAAAATTCATACATTACATGTTGGCACATAAAATAAAACTCATTGCCAAAATTGATCCTCTCAAGTATCTACAATCAAAGGAAATTCTCATAGGAAGAATGAAAAAATGGGTGATGTAACTATCAGAATACAACATCAAATATGTGGAGAGGAAAGAAATCAAGGGACAAGTCATCGCGGATCAATTAGTAGAAGCACCAATATATTCCAAGAACCCTCTTGTCTCAGAGTTTTCCAGATGAATCCATTTTCAATCTCAATGTAGCTAACCACTAGAAACTATACTTTGATGGCTCATACACACAACATGGATCAAGAGCTCGTGTCTTCTTCATCACCCCACAAGGGGATTGCATACCAAGGTCCTACAAACTGGCATTTCCTTGCACCAATAACATCGTGGAATATGAGACTTTGACTGTAGGTGTCAGAATAGCAGTGCAGTGGAACATCATAGCTCTCAAAGTATACGAAGACTCCCAATTGATCATAAATCAAGTCAATGATGAATATCAGACCAAGGATGAAAAACTCACTCCATACAAGAAATTGGTGGAGACTCTCAAAGAATCCTTCATCGAAATTACATTTGAGTAGATACCTAAAGCCAACAATAGAGCAACAGATGCCATGGCAACAATTAGGTCCCTACTAGACATCCCCAACAATGTTCCAAAATATGAATTCCTGATAGAGTAGCCTCTCATGCCCACATTTGAGGTACCATAATTAGAATTCATGTGGGAAATCATTGGTCCCAGTGATCCTTGGTACCATGACATTTACACATACCTTCGTATAGGAGTCATACCCGCCGACCTACCTTCAAACCTAAAATGAACCTTTGTTAAAAAGGCATCCATATTTTTCATCATAGATGATACCCTATATTGTAGGAGAATAGAAGGAACCCTACTACACTACTTAAATGCTAAGGAGGTATTGACCACTTTAATTGAAATACATAATGGTATCTGTGGTTCACACTCGAGTGGAATGACCATAGCTAAGAAATTATTGAGGATGGGGTATTATTGGCCCATAATGGAGCAAGAAGCACATGACTATTCCAAAAGGTGTCTACAATGTTAGCAGCATGGGGACCTCATCCATGCTCCAACTCAAGAGCTTCATCCTATCATCACACCATTGCCCTTTTCACAGTGGGGAATCAATCTCATTGGAAAAATCACTTCCACTTCATCTAACGGCCACAAACTCATCATAACCGCAACATAGTACTTTACTAAGTGGGTGGAGGCCATACCCATGACATACATAGCTGGGAAGAAGATTTCAAAGTTCATTCTGAACTATCTCATTTGCCGCTACGATGTCCCACAAGCCATTATCTCAGATAATGGGACACCATTCAAGAATCAGGATGTCCGTGACTTATGTGAGAAATTCAAAATCCAACATCGCTTCTCCACCCCATACTATCCCCAAGGCAATGGCCAAGCAGAGGCTACAAACAAAACTATTCTAAAAATCCTTAAGAAAATAGTCAATGACATAGGTCATGATCCGATGGACATTTTTTAGTGGAAATTGAAGTGTCTCATTTTTCTCCAGAATTAGCACCATCACGAAGAGCTCGGTGTCCTGATTCCAACGCAACTCGAACGGAGTGAAAAGGAGTCCGTTTGCACAAGTTATGGCCAGTCAAACCTTTGGTCAAACTGGAATCACGGGGCGTCCAGGAAGTAGAAAAAATGGCATCATCAAAAACCAATGAAACCAGCGTCATTGCAAAGAGCTCGTTGAGACGATTCCGACGGTGTTTGTTTCGTTGAAATCTGACATCGGACGCAAGAGTTATCAGCGGTCAAAGTTGCAGGTTGACTTGATGGAGTTGAAGGTACAGTGATGATGTCATCATCCGTACAGTTGACGTCAGCAAGTGGTATGAAATCCGAAATGGACCAATGGGAAGTTGACATGTGGCAGTCCGTACAGTGATGTGGCAGGTGACATCAGCGTAGTCGGCGAATTATAAGTAGACACGTGTCTGTCCGTACATCCTACGTGGCATCCTTGTCAGCATTTTGTATGTGAGTCAGCTACAGGTGTCAGTCCAGTCAGCGTCCATGTCGGCTGTGAGTCAGCATCATCAGTGAATGGTTCTGTGACACGTGGAATCCAGTCAGATGTGAGTCAGCAACACGTCAGCAGCGTCGGCGAATTGTTCCTGTACACGTGGCAGACAGGTCAGCTCATGTTTTCACGCAGCGGCAGACACGTCGGCATTGAATAATCTCTGTCAGTGAATGATTGTTTACCATGTGGCAGCTCCGCGGCATGCCACGTGGCATGCGTCATCCCCCCCTCCGAATGGTAAAGTCGGTTTTGTTTGTTTTGTTAAAAATATTGGCGGTCGCCGGATTCTAAACCACAACCACTGTCCATCGAATTTAGCCCGGAACCGTTGCACCAAATCTGGGCCGTTATCTATTATCAGCGAGTTTTTCTTTTGTTATAAACCAGTGGAGATTTGGCTATAAAAAGCCAGCGGCCGGGGTTGAACCCCCGACTGCCGGCCAACTAAAATGAAGAACCACCGACACACCACGCTCGTAGTTTGAAATATATGTGGTGAAGATTCCTTATATCGATTAGTTAGGAGATATTCCTAACTAGAAAGCCTTGAAATGGCTTTGTTTTCAAAGTTTAAAATAAAACAATAAAAACAACCTCTAACCAATGTAGCCCGAAAATGAGAAAAGAAGGGCTCTAAAATATTAATATAATCCTATTGGATATTAGAGGTTTTTAATGGGAGATTTTTAATGATTTTTCTGTAAATAAGGAAAGATTTTTGAAGATTCTTATGTATTTGGAGAGATAAGGTGAATATTTTCAAATCAATTGGTTAGTAACCAATTTGAGCCAATTTTATGTATAAAAAGGGGGCTTGAGGTGAGAGTTGGGATCAAGTTTTTCTTTCAGGTGACGAAGTCTTGAAGCTGTGGAGATAATCAGAAGAGAGGTCTTGTGGAGATTCTTTCAGACCATTCTTGCATATCAGAGCGTCGTTACACTGCCGAAGTGCTTGGAGAATGATTGTGGTGCATTGTAATCGATTTTGGAGTTAATCGGATCGGTCTCTCTATTGGAGTGGACTCGGAGACGTAGTCACATTCTGTGACGAACTCCGTTATCAAGCGTTGTTTGCACTTCTCTTCTTCTCTCTCTTTCTGTCTCTCATTTCTTTTCATTATGTTATAATCACCTTGATTACATTCTTTATGTTATTTCCTTAAGTTAATTTCATTTTAATTAACTTGAAATAATCATTGTAAAGCATTGTAAAAGTTAAGCATTTAAACTGCAATCTACTCTAGATCCTACATAGATCAAGTTGGTATCAGAGCTTTAGGGTGACTTTTATTGCAGCTATTTGTTTTTTTGAATGCTAACGAGATCCAGGATTCAGAAGGGTGAAGGCAAGCTCGAAGACTTTGATCCTGAGATTGGGAAGCGTAGATCATTTCCAAAGATGTCAGTTTCTAGAATGGAGGTTCCTGAAGAAATCAGTGAGCAGGAGTTTCGAAGAGCATTCCTTGAGATAAAGGCAAAGGTGGACATTCTTTTTCAGGAGAGACAAGAACGGAAGGAACGTGAAGAAGGTTCGTCGAAGCAAGAAGATCGCAAAGACAAGAAAGAGGAACAACATAGAGATGGTGGCAAGAAACCAGATCATCCCTTTTCTTCTTCTCCTCCCTCTTCTCCTTCTCCTTCTTCTCCATCTTCTCCTCATTCTATTTCTTCTAATCCTTTCAAGAGTGGGTATAAGCCTAAAATCAAACTGGATGTAAAATTTGATTTACCAAAGTATTGTGGAGAACTTAATGCTGAAAAATTGGATGATTGGATTCAACAAATTGAGGTTTATTGTAGAGTCCAGAACCTATTAGATGATGTTGATAGGATCCAATTAGCTACTCTTAGTTTAAGTGGTACAGCTTTAGCAGGTAGGAGAGTAAGTCCTAAAGGCAGAAGTTTCACAACATGGTAGAGTCGGTTTCACTTGGGCAGAATTTATTAATGCACTTAAGAAGCAGTTTTATCCCCTAGGACATATGCAACAGTTAATAATGGACTGGCAAATGTTTAGGCAAGGAAAGGGTCAAACTGTCCAAGAGTACACCCATGAATTTAGGAAAAGGGCTATTGCTTTGAATGTTCCTTTATATGCAAGACAACGTTGTTGAAGTACATAGAAGTCTGCATTCCTTAGAGCATTCTATCCACAGTTTGAACCCTTATGCTTGGATGGAAGTGTATTCGAACTAACACACTTAGATTCAAAGTAAAGGATACTTTTATTGATAATGATGTAAAGAAATATTCTAAGAATGTAGAGACAGGGAAAGGAAAGAAGGAAAATACAATCAAGAAGGATGAGAAGCTTTCTTGCACTCATTGTGACAAGGAAGGTCATGATGAAAATCACTGCTGGAAGTTACATCCCGAACTGAGGCCTAAGTGGGCTCAAAGACGTAATCAGAAACAGAAGGGTAAGGATAAATCCATGAATGTTGTTATGGATCTTGGATCAGATTCAGATGATGAGACTAAGATAACAGCGATGGGTCTAAAAGGTAAAGCCTCTATTTCTGGTGTTTCTGTTGCAAGTTGTGCTTCTTCTTCTACAGTTAATGGTTTATCTGAAGATGCAAAAAGAAATGAGCTTTTTCATTTAAGGGTTATGGCTAAGAACAGTAAAATTGATGCACTCATAGATAGTGGATCTCAGGTGAATTTAATTTCAGAAAGTGTTGTAAATAACTTGGGATTAAGAACTACACCACATAAGAAACCTTATCCACTAGGTTGGATTTGTGAAAATGATAAGTTGCAAGTAACAAAACAATGCACCTTAAGGTTCACAATCACTAGTAAGTTTGTGGATGAAGTACAGTTTGATGTAGTTCCATTGGATATATGTGGGATAGTGCTTGGTAGCCCTTA
>VDFB02373365.1:237622856-237716500 GCA_007258455.2 Sequoia sempervirens
TTGCCAATGTAGTAGTCGCTATGAATGATAATGGCCTTAGACACAACTGAAAGTTCACAAAGTTAGCAACATCTTATTCTTCCATCCTACAAAAGTTTCTAAAGGATAAGATCATAACCTTAGAGAACCCTAAACCCCTCAAGGAACCTTACCCTAGTTGGTATGATGCAAATTCCTTCTGTTAGTACCATCAAGTCAACGAACATGATACCGAATGTTGTATGCCCCTATGTCACAAGATATAGGATCACATAGAGGATGGTACTACTCATCTTGATGGGAATAAAAAAAATCAAAATAAATTAGTGGTGAAAGTGGATAGTGAGTTGCAAATATACAAAGACCCATTTCTATCACATTCTACGAACAAGATTATCGATCCCTCTAATTCTACCACATAGACTTGAGGCATATGTTAACATGGTTACAATTACCCCTTTTTCAACTGGTTCCCCAGACATGGAATTCACTTCATAGGATTTACCCTTAAACAACAAGCCCTCTCCCCTCTACATTCTTGCTCGCCTCAATGGAAACATTGTGACAAGGTTCTTAGTTGACCCCACGAGTCGAGTGAATGTCATTACAAAGGAATTGTTGTGGCTTGATTTATTACATAAAAAGGAGTATGAAGAAACAAAATCTACCATTTGTATGCATGATGGTCTTTGTCTAAAGCCATATTGCTCAATAACTTTGTCCATCCTAGTTGGACCTAGGGCAATAGATATGGTCTTTGATGTTATTCCAAAGTTAGATCTATTTAGGATGAAGTTAGGCATACCTTGGCTAGCTTCCATGAATGGGATTTCCTCTGTCATTCACAAATTTTTAAAGTTCTCCCATGAAGGTGTTGTGCACATAGTGCATGACACTGGGTACCAACATTTGGTATCTTGTTGGGGATATTCATTAGATCCCTTTTAGCCCACCTTGATCAGTTTTCTCACCCCAAGAATGGACCTACCTTACAAGAAATATGTGAAGTATAAGACCAGGGGCAAGGGACAACTGAATTTGACCCTTCTAATAGTGCAACAACTAGCTACCTCCTCTTCTCAAAAGGGAAAAGCGAAGTTGCCTCATCCTTGGGATGTCTCTCCCACTTCTCTTTCTAGAGAAGAGTTCTAGATGAATATGCCTGGCTTTTACCCATTGAGTACAATATCAGATCTCCCTACCAAACCACCTGGACCTTGGTACTAATTATATGGCAAGGGAAAGGGTCTTTGTGGGGAATCCTCTATGCCCTAGCCTCTGTTTCCTCCTACTTCTCTTGCTCCAAAAGTAGTAAATGGGAAGAGACCTACTGCCAAGGCACTAGAGTTGACTCCCCCTATTGTTTCTCAACCTGTTCCTCCTGCTCCCATTCAAGAGCCTATCTCTCTACTAGAAACAACTATGGTGGACACTCCCATGGCTGAACAGGAGTCTTTTGATCCTTCACAAACTCTGGCCTCTAGCTCAAAGAGTCACATAAACTCCCTTACACATGAATGCAAGCAATGACAAATGGCTCTGGTGACTAAGTGTCCACCTTGCAAAGGAAGGAAGAGGACATGACTATCCCTACTTCAAGGCCTCCTACTACGTCCTACTCTCTCCTCCCCTCTACTTTTTTTTAACCAAGCTCCATATCACTCCTAGCTTCTATTGTGAGTGCGTTTGACCCAAAAAAGGTGCAAGTGTTCATTGCTCCTTTGATTGAGTCACCCTTGTTGATGTCCCTTTTCAGATGTCTTTCCTTTTTTGAAACCCATGGATATGTTGAATACTTTAGTGGTATATGTCATATTTTTCTCTTCCTCCTTCTCCACACCTCTCACCTTGTCTATGGGGATTTCTCATCCCTTGACAAAGTAGAATATAGAGGATGAACCTTCTAGCAATGGAGGGTGTAAGAGGATCCCACCCTCTCTGAAGAGTGGTCTTGCATTGTCTTGTTTTGTCTTAGTGGTGGAACTAGCCCTAGCTTCCCCTAAGTTCATCTTTGCTCTCGAGTCACTTAATGAGCTTAGTGGTGAATCTCAAGTACAACCCTCTCCATCCATTGAGGTACAACATGGCACTCTAGTGAAGTACATGTTTAACTCTCTAGATGAAGTTTTGGCCTAGTCAGTGATCTTCACAAAATCACTAACCATAGCTCCACGAGAGCCGAGCGGAGGAGACCTTGTGGGGCCTTCTTCCTTATCCCTTGTTGTAGAAGGGTTGAAATCTCCTCCCCTTAATATTCCACCAATGTAGGCTAATCCTCCTTCACCTTATAATGATCTCGAATGGGAATCATATGACCTCGTGGTCGATGAGTGTTAGAGGGAGGCCTCTTCTTTAAATTTAGATTAGAAGTGTGTCTATTGTGATGTGTTCCCTCATACCCATGCTATGTTTTCCTAGATGACCCTTGTCACCCTTGTTGGTGCTTGGATACAAGAGTGATTTTTGTGTCTTAAACCTTCTTCTATTTTGTGTCATCATTCTTCCTTGTTTTTGATTGATTTTCGACAAATTGGGGATGATGCAAAGTGTTGGGGGAATTTAGGATTCCATTCCATGTTGACCCAAATTTTATTTTTACTTTTTCTTCTCGTGCATTCTTCACATGGTCTAATATAGTAGGGGGTTGATGAAAGATCATTTATATACTATTATTAGACATATATATATATATATATATATATATTTATGAGTAGTTTTGAACCTGAAATATCAAATCACCCTTGTTCCCTTTGTTTATTTTTATTTGTCCCTTGCTCTTTTCTTATCTATTTCTCTCATTTTCTTGAGTTTTCCCTTTCATGTGTGACAATGCCATTTCTATGATGTTATGATTTTTAGAAAATGCATTCACTACCAAATAATCTTTTCTTGGAAATCCTCTTGAACATTTCTTTTTCTAAACCACATTTACAACTAGAACCCCTAATGGAACATGTTTCCTTCATCATGGGTTTGTTAAGAAAGAGCTTGAGAAATTTCCTCCAAGGTGAAAACAACTTTGGCCTTTCCCTCATAAGGGAGCATTTTATTTCCCTTGAATTCTTTGATGATGAATCGATTTGAAAAAAAATGTCTCTTTTTGTACTTTCAAACAATGTGTCCCTTGAGTGCACCCCCTTCTCTTTTCACATCAGGTTCCCAAGGGACCCATTTGAAATCCTTATAATTTGCTAATGGTCTATGTGACTGCCCACTTTATTTCCTATGTGGCCACTTTGTTTTAGACATGCTTTATCTATGGGTAAACATGCCTCTTTCAAGGTGCGCTTGTGAAGCTGCTTTCCAATTTGACTCTGTGGAGTCTCCTTCTTTGGGTTTCCTCCATGAAAGAGATCTTGGGGGATGCCACCTTGTAGATTTGTGGGCTTGTAAGGTGCTTTCATTTTGGTTTCCTTCATGTGAGATATCTTGGCAGATACCTTCTTGCAGGTTTGCAGGCATATAAGGTGCATACTTCACGAGGCTTCCTTCATGTGAGCGATCTTGGGGGCTTCCCCCTTGTAGGTTTATGGGCCTGTGAGATGTTTTCATCCTACTGGATTTTTCCATCATTGGTTCAAGGGCCTTTAGTGTACCTTGTGCAACTTCATAGTTCTGCAGGGCTATGGAGTCTTTTGTTCTAGCTTGTGCTTTTGAGCTTTCCATATTGTGATCTACTTCCTCGATGGTTCAAGTATACATCTCTAACTCTACTAACTCTTCGATCTACTTTACCAAAGCACTCATTAGTATTTGTGCTAGCTAAAGTGGGGGAAAAATATATAAGAGAAAATTTGCACCCCTTACACAAATTCCCCTTTCACATACCTTCAGCTTAGAAAATCAAATCTGAAGGAAACATTCCACATAACCCAACTACCTTCCTTCCACTTGGTGTCTATCTCTTGTGTTGGTGAGAGAATATTTGTCGAGGACATTTATGTGACACGTAGATGTCTGCACAGTGTGCTTATGTACCTGATAGATTCCTATGTCTAAAGCTGGCAGAGATGTTACAATTTTGATTGGAGTCGATTTGTAATGTCCCTCTTCAACCAACTGACCCTGAATATGGTAGATTTTTCCCTCTTCTCCTTCAAATTCATCCATTCTTCATTCAATCTATCTCTTTTTACATTCTCAAGCACTTCAACTTCATTCTCTTTCAATTCTTCACTCTCACCAATACTTCAACACTCCATTAACTCCACAAAGAAAGTGTGAAACAAGCCATTGCAGTATGTGCTTGAGGTCTTAGAAGGCCTCCCTTCATCACAATTAAGGTTGTGGTGACTGTATCAAGTCTGTATTCTCTTCCATTGACTAGTGAGCTTTTGGGTGGAGGTGGTAACATTTCACTCCTCTCCTTTTTGATTTGGTTGAGTATCACTTTACTATTTTTTAGTGTTTATTGTATCTCCACTTTCCTTACTTCTTTATATCATATTTCTCTCTCATTTCTATCTAGCTATCTATGGAGGTGGAAACACCAAAGCGGGGTTCTGACTGAGGCAGACCCCTATACAACCCCAATAATTTTACCCTCTTTTTTGTGTGTAGGTAGACATGCATTTGGAGCTTGTTGGAAAACATGCATCCTTGTGAGATCATCTTTGTCATCCTAGCTCTCATTTACTTGTTTTATCCTTTAGTTTCTATTTCTTGTATCTGCAAGTATTTTGTTTTTACCATCAAGATTAGCTAGCTAGGTTGTAAGTTTTGTTTTGAGTAGTTTGTATTGTGTTCACTATTTTTTGACCGTACAGATGCCAATGCACCCAAGAGACACTAGTGTGCCACACTGATGTCCTAGAAATGCACACTCATCCTCAAACAAAGAGTTGTCTGAGGCATAGTACCGAATCTGACAAATAGCTTACCTAGCCTAAAATTAAGTTTAGATCTATAGAGTGATTGAAGTACATTATAGTCCTCATCATTCTTGATCCTTGTCCTAAAACATTCCTTTAGAGTGAGGTAGGCGAGGGAATCCCTCTTCTCTTGGATCTCTATGATTTGGAGCCTTGATGTGGTTGGTCCTCCTCTCTTACACTATCTTTACATAAGAATTAAATTTATGTCAAGAGTTCTCCAACCTTGTGGATACCTCTTTTGTCGACTCACTACTTCAATCTAATTTATGCATACACATAGATTAGTATCTTTTCACTAAATCCAAGAATTCTTGACTCTTTACAACTATAGGTTGCTACTATTAAGGTGCTATCTCATTTCTTCCCATCCCCTTAGAGTCATATAACTATTTTTTAGGATAAAGGTATATATTGGATATTCTTCCTAACCTTCCTAAATAACCCAATTACATAGTGTTCCACAATCTTGCGTAATATCATAAGTTGTTGGTTTAGGAGTTCCTACTCTAGGAATGAATCTTAACTAGTCCTAAATTTACACAATTTTTTACAAATTCACATCTTCATTTTCACATCCTTATGTCCTTTTCTCTTGTCATTGTGGCACAAGAAATTTTCAACCATTATCTTCTAATAAGGTTTACACATTGTTGCATAATGAGCTCATAGGTTTCAATGCTTGAACGTGGTAGCTCTAATACCACATGTAACATGCCAACCCTTCAATGTAGTAAAAATTTCTAAATTTACACCATATGAGTAAGTAAATTAGGTAACAAGTCATTGCAATAAAAATTTTCTTTCTTTTAATGAGAATATACAAACAAGATTCTATATCATATTGCAATAATGATTCCATTTCATTACAATATCTTCACAAGATACAATAATACAATAATACATACATTTACATACATATCTCCAATGAGCTTTAGAACAAATAGTTGTAAGATGGTCCAGGATCCTTCCTTTAAAATATTGGTTCTTTTGTCACCTGTTGTGGAGGAGAAGCATCACTAAAGTGCTTTTCTGCCAACCACAGACTCATAATACAGTCCCCCACACATCTATCATTTGATAGATGGCCCTTCCCTTCAATGTAGAGATTGGTAGAGTAACCAATAATGAAAACCAATTGAGCATAGTGTTGTGTCCTACATAACTAGAACTTGCAATCCCACAATCTGTCTAGAATGTAATATTGGATCATGGTGAACTGATAGTGTAATATCAATAGTCACACAATCTAGAGTGGAGTCTTGGACATTTACACTACTTTATCCAAAGTGTTCTCATTAAGTACTTTGAATGAAGTCATATAGCACATACACTACTTAGGGCCAATTTGACTTAAGGCTATCTTAAGCTAAGCATAGGTATTTCCTTCAATGGATAGTCCATCATCCTAGAGATAACCTATCACCATATTAATCTACTTAGAATAAAACTACTTAACTAATAAGTACACAAGCTAGGTAACTCCTTCATTGGATAGTCCATCATCCCAAAGATAACCTATCACCATATTAATCTACTCAGAATAAACCTACTTAACTAGTAAGTACACAAGCTAGGTATTTCCTTCAATGGATAGTCCATCATCCCAAAGATAACCTACATACTTGGAATAACCATACATACCAATAAGTTCACAAACTCTCTCCCATACTATATTATCTGTCCTAGGAGTAAACACAAGCTTTCCTAGATAAATCAACAACTTAGCTTAGTGTACCATATGTGCCTTTCATGTTCAATCATACCTAGCACATAATACCTATGATAAACACCCATCTCCTACTATGGAGTACTTAAAAAAAACAATATGAAAACAACATAAGAGCATCAATTTCTTTTTCAAAACACTCTAATTTCTCTAATGCAAAGACTAGAAAAGACATCTCAACGATGAATACAAGACACATTATTCAAAATTAAAATAACAAATAAGAAGAGATCCCGATGCATGTTATCACTTATTTAGGAAAATGGCATAAATGTAGCCCTTTCCAATAGTAGCAAGCTTGATAAACAACTTCTCAAGAATGTCACAAATAAAATCCATCTCTCACGTTTGTAGCTTACTCCTCTCAAAAATAACTTCCTCACAAACTAAATAAAACTCACTCCCTTTCTCTCTCTCAATGTAAAATAGAGTATGGCTCAAAATAATGCAGAAATAGGAAAAGCAAAAGATGTGAAATCTTGTGGAAGAATGTGTCCCTCTCAAATGAAATGGTTTAGCTATTTATAGAGAAATCAAGCAACCTCAAAGCCTATAGTTTGGGCATGTTAATGGAAAACAACTTCATGTAAAGAAACACATAAAACCTATTAGAAAGGTGATGATTTTGCAAGCTAATACTTAGCTTAATCACCTATAGGTCAACTTGTTTAGTGATAGCAATCTAAAAACTTATTCAATTAGCATATGCATCATGTGAATTATCACAATGAAAATATTTCTAAAACAACTTAGATTCAAAGGTGGCACCACTTCTGCTATCATTTCCTTCATATTCTGTGCAGTTAAACTACCAAAAGAATCAGTCAACTTCCATTTTATCAAAACAAGTTTCCATCGATCCATTTAGTGGATGAATTGACTTGAGCAGTTAAATGCATTAGAAAAATTTATGGTTGGTCTCACTATTGGCATCGACCAAGTCAAACATATTATTGATAGCAATACCATGTTGTAAATTGCATGCCAAATAGTATGATAATTGGTTAACACAAACAGTCATTAACTATTTAATCGGCTTCATTTGACATAGTCAATAATGACTATTATTAACCTCCATTCACATAGTCTCTTTTGACTATAACAACCTTTATATATTGGCTTCTATTGAATAAGAGATAGTTGAATCAATAACATATATATTATGTTAAATATATACAATATATATTAAATACATATATATATTAAATACCATCATGTATATATATATATATGTGTGTGTGTGTGTGTGTATATGTTTATATATATAACCATTAATATATATTTACATTTATATATACATTTATATATGAGTATAGGCAAGATAGTATATAATAAACACATGATATAGAATGTATGCATATATATATATGCCTCTATGTACACATATGTGTAGGTATATCTATATCGATGCATTTGTATGAGCGTGTTCATTCACCAACATATGCATACGTATATATACTATACATACATACATACATACACACATGTATATATGTCTACATCTAATTCACATATAGCCATTCACTATTACCATCATATTGGTAAGTGTTTATGTATGGTACATCCATACATATGCATATACATGTTAGATCCCAATGACATGCATGTGAATTTATATACACATACTTCCATGTACATGCCACTTGTCAATATAATCGTAATAGTGCAAGAAAGATCTTAACAACTCAAAAAGATAAACATCATCCAATAATGCATGCAGTAGTAAACAATACTCTCAAATGTAGACATATCAGCTATGGACGACTTACCTACTACTCACAAACTAACTCAACTCAATCATTCTATTGTGGTGTGTGTATATGCTTAGATAGTTTACTTTTATGAGTTACTCAACCAATATCTTCTCCTGAGTGATACTTCCCCTCTACCTAGAGGAATGGAACACATACCTACATCCACTAACACATTCACATGATAGTCAATTGTTCAGAACATATGCAGTATAAATAAACATTTTTAAAGTTAGAATAATAATTAAATAACCATATATTCACATATATGCAATATTTCCCCATGAAATAACATCAACTAAGATAACATCAAATGAGATAACATGGTACGAGCACAATTTATTCATCTCCAGAATTCACATTTTACCCTACATAGTAATAGTAAATATTAATTACATGATTGAGATGTAACATCCAAGGTGTGCACTCATAAAAAAGGGTGGAACATGGGTAAAGTCATGACAAAACTTATGTACCCATAAGTTAGCGCCAAAATGATCAATGCTAAAATGAAATAATGATAATGCATGCACCCACTTTAAAGCAATTTACAAACACCATGCTATGAGAAATTACTTTAAAGTAGAAAGTGATAAATGCCAATTGTTAAAAAGGGCCATGAGAGATTATTTGGAAATCCATATTCTAATGATATGTTTCCAAATAAATATATGTCATGAAAAAAGGAGGTTACCCTTGTTGGTTCTGAAATCAACAGATCCACTAAATCCTAGAAGTAAGCCACATTTCATGCTTAGATATAGTGTAGGATTTGGCCAATGAATAGGAAATGAGATTGGAACACATTTCCCCTACACTTCAGGCTCTATAGGACCTAGGGGGGTGACCATTCTAGAAACACCTAAAGATTCATATACACACTCAATAGGGTATTGCTTAATAGATAATGCTCTCACAAGAATATGCCAAGAAACATGAAATATCACTCAACATTGCCTAAGATATTGGGAAACTTTCATTAACTAGCATGGAGAACATGGTAGATACAAATAACCTATAAAATAGGAAAAAAAATTCAATGGTTTGGATTGTTTCTCAAAATGTCTTAGGCTTTTGGATAGATCAGTTCATAATCATGGGCCACAGAGTCAAATATAAAACTACAACAAAGATCATAATATCAAACTAGGTTCAACCAATGGATTTAAAATATGTTAACGCCTCACATTAACAAATCCACTCGTGTCATCATAAAGTTCTACTTACCAAAGCCCACTTGTGCACTTTGAATCATAGTTATCTGATCAAAGTAATTTAACTCTTTACTTGAAAGAGAACCATGGCCAAACAACACAATCATAGGAAAACTACAATGAAGAATTCAATCATCTCTGATATATTGAATTCATATGATTAAAATCTTACAAATCTAGAGACGAATTCATGACAATATTATGTTGTTGCACAAACTGGTTAACACTTGCTCATAAAACCTAGTTATTACAACTTACATTCTCCATTTATGACTTAGAATCAACACTATTCTACATTACTACCCTAATTAAAAATTTCAAAACCCTTACAAATGAGAAAGAATGAGAATAAGAAGAAACAGAGGAAGCCCTAAAATCAATTTGTGGAAGAAAATAGGCAATTTTTCTCCCCTTTGATCAACAACAAGAAAATATTTAAAAATTTATTATTTCCCTCCTTCTTGATATCTAGCTTCTAGTATTTTGTGTTCCTTTGTGAAATCTTGTTATTCTCCTCATTTTACCCTGATATGGTGTGGAGTCTGATCAGTCTCCAAGTGGGAGATTTTTGTTATATGGAGCCTAATCAAACTCGAAGGTTAAATTTTCCCTACTTTTATCGATATGGTTTCCCCCCAGATTATTTAGTGGGAGTTTTGGGGTAGCACCCCCAAGACGAGGTCAAGGGGAATTCCCCTTGTGTGTTCGAGGGGCAATGCCCCTGTGGGGGCTTGAGGGAAGTGTCCCTAAAACCTCAAATGACTTTTATTATTGTATAAAGGCATCATGAGTTATTTTTCTATTGGCCAACATAAAAAAACCCTATTTTGTAACTAGCATAAGTCTTGATAAAATGGCTAAGGGTTAGGGCTTCCATTGATATTGTATTGTAGCATTTGTAGTAGTATTGAGTTGCAAGGATTGCTCATTGTAATCGGTTCAATTTGTTGGATAATAATATTGGACTCTCTATTGGTGGATGTAGCCCAAGTTTGGGTGAACCACGTTAAAATTGTCTCTCACTGTTTTTATTTCTAAGTTTTTTTTCCATTCCTCTGTTTAATATTTATCTACATTTAATTGATATCTTATGCTTGCAATTCCTAACAAGTGGTATCTGAGTGGGTTGTGTTCGATTATTGTCTATAGGAAGGTCTCACAGTTGAGTGGGAGTCTCACACTTAAGTGGGAGCAATGGAAAATGAGGGTAAATTGAAGGTAGATAAATTCAATGGGTAGAACTATTAGTTATGGAAGATGTAGATGGATGATTATCTCTATAAAAAGGATTTATGGAGGCCGTTGGAAGGAATAGCCAAGAAATTCACAACAATGAGTGATAAGGATTAGAATCTTTTGGAGAGAAAGGCATTGGGAACCATTTGGTTGTGCCTGACACCATCTATGGCATTCAATATAACATAAGCAAATACAATATATGAACTAATGAAATATTTGGCTAAATTGTGTGAAAAACCCTCAGTTTCAAATAAGGTATTTCTCATGAATCATCTATTTAATCTAAAAATGATTGAAGGTGGATCTATGACAGATCATTTAAATGAGTTTAATACAATTACTAGTCAATTGACTTCTATAAATGTAAATTTGATGAAGTTAGAGCTCTCCTGATATTATGTTCTTTGCTTGAAAGTTGGAATAGTTTGGTAATGGTGGTTAGTAACTCTGTTTCTGGTTCAAATACCCTTAAAATTGATGATGTTGTTGGTGTTATTTTGAGTGAGGAAATTCATAGGAAAAGCTTAGCTGGATCCACATTAGGCAGTGTTTTGAATGCATAAAGTAGGGGTAGATCAAAGGAGAGAGGAAAAGGTTTTGGAGGTCATAGGAAGTCACGAGGAAAATCAAAGGATAAGAGGTCCCAATCCAAAGGATAGAAGGATTGATAATATTTTGGGAAACCAGACCATCTGAAGAAATATTGCCAGTCTTATAAGAATAAAGAAGGAAACAAACAAGAAGGAAATAAGGAGGAAAATGTGGTAAGAAATAAATCTGAAGATGATTATTTGATTCTTTCCCCAGATAATTTAGATGAATCATGTGTTTTAGATTTAGGGCCTCATTTCATGCTACACCCCATAGAATTTATTTTCTTGATTATGTCCAAGGGGATTTTGGGCTGGATTATTTGGCAGATAACAAACCTTGTCAAATGTTTGGAAAGGGAAGAATTAAGATTAATTTGTAGAATGGGAATCATTGGCTACTATAGGAGGTAATGCATATTCCAAGGTTGCGTAGGAATTTAATTTCAGTAGGGCAACTAGCTGATGAAGGTTGCATAGTTACTTTAAGTGATAAAAATTGGAAGGTTTCAAGATGTACCATAATAGTAGCAAAAGGTGTGAAAATAGGCACCTTATATCTTTGTACAGGTCATACTATTCCTTCTACTTTAGTTATTGTAGAAAAAAACCAAATGGGTTAAAGAACATTTGTTGTGGATTCAAAGGAAGAGACTGAAACAATTTCTACAGGTTTTGAGACAACATTGTGGTATAATAGACTTGGGCATATGAGTGAAAAAGGTATGAAGGTACTTCATTCTAAGAAATTTTTACCAGGTTTGAAATGTATTAATATGGATTTTTGTGAAAGTTGTGTGTATGGAAAATAAAATAGAAATAGTTTTCTCAAGGATGGGAAGAAAAAGAAAGATGAAAAGTTGGAGCTTGTGCATACAGATGTATGGGGACCAGCTCAGGTATCTTCTCTCAGTGGCTCTCAGTATTATGTTACATTCATAGATGATGCAACTAGGAAGGTTTGGATTTATTTCCTTATGCAGAAATTTGATGTATTAGAAATATTTAAGAAATGGAGAAGTTTGGTTGAGAATGAGATGGGTAAGAGATTAAAATGTCTTAGATATGATAATGGTGGTGATTATTGCAACAAATAATTTCAATATTATTGTTCCTTTAATGGAATTCATAGGAAAAAAATAGTTCCAGGGACTCCACAAGAAAACGGAGTGGATGAATGCATGAATAGGACAATAATGGAGCATGAGATTGCATGCTAGGCTATCTTTGAACATGTGGGTAGAGCTTGTCAATACTATTGTATATTTAATTAATAGAGGTCCTTCAGTTCCTTTGGGTTGTGGTATTTGAGAGGAAGCATAGACATGTAAGAAGGTGAGTTATTCTTTTCTCAAAACCTTTGGATGTGAAGCATTTGCACATATAGATTCTAAAAAATAGAACCAAGTTGGATGCAAAATAAATAAAAAATGTATCTTTGTTGGATATGGCATTGATGAATTTGGTTATAGACTTTGGGATGTTGATAAACAAAAAATTGTGAGAAGCAAGGATGTATTCAATGAGAAGGTGTTGTACAAATATCACTTGTAGTAGCATAAGAAGAAAGAAAATGATTTTGTGGTGTTGGATGATACTCCAAATAGTCATGTTCCAGTAGTTCCTTATGCTCCACAACAGCAACAAGAAATACTACAAACTCCAATGAATGTTAGATAGTCAACAAGGCTAAGTAGACCTCCTAAAAGGTTTTCTCCCTCTTTGTATTATATTTTGTTAACAGATGCTAGTGAACTAGAAGGGTATGATGAAGCTATACAAGTGGATACAAAGGTTTAGTGGGAGCTTGTAATGAAAGAAGAAATGGACTCCTTGCTAAAAAATCAGACTTGGGAAATATGTAAGTTTCTTACAAGTAAAAAGACTTTACCAAAAAAATGGGTTTATAGGCTGAAAGAGGAAGATGTAGGGGTATGTGCAAGATCATGATGGGCAAAAAAGTTGAAATATGATGGGTATTTGTAGGGTATGTGGCTAGTGAATTTTCTTTTACGCAAAATTGATAAAATGAAAAGGATTTTTAATGGAGATTCTTAGCTTTTCACCAATATAAATTATTCTTTACTTTTAGTTTAATAAATAATTATTATTCATTTTCTATTTGAATTATGACTAAAGTCCTGATTGATAGGCTGATTGAAAAATATCTATCACTTTCAAATGGTATCGCATTTTTGAAATCCAAAACATACATCACATTCTATGCTTCGCATACTATAGGATTAAAAAAATAAAAAATGAATTTCATGAAGTTTTGACCAAGTTAAGGTGGTTAGACATACAAGCTTTTATATTTTTAAAAAGTTGTAATAAAAAATTCATAATTAATTATTTACTTGGAAAAAAATTACAAAAAAATATGCATCACATCTGGACATGAATCCTCTACTTATTTCTAAAATCTTATAAAAAAATATTATCATTTTATTGTGGTTAGGGTGGTCAGACAGACACCTACTTCTTATTTTTTCCTTGAAATTTAAGTACTACTGCATTGAAATTTCAAATTTTCACCAAATAGATTTAAAAAAAAAAAAAAAACATAGTAGTTTAAAAACTACATTCAATTCTCTACATATTTTATTCTTGCATATTTTTGAAATAATATAGATAACTTATTCAATTTTTTACATCAAGTTGCCTAAATCTAATTTTTTTGAGTTTTTTACCACTTAAGGGCCTGTTCTTTTCATGATGATCCTACACATACCTGTAGGTAAGAACAAATTTAAGGCTAGGTTAGTTGTAAAAGGATTTTTATAGAAAAAGGAATTGATTTTTCTAAAATTTGTTCTCTGGTTGTTAAAATGACTTCTATTCATATTGGTTTAAGTATTGTGGCTACTGAATATTTGCATTTGGAACAACTAGATGTGAAAACTGCCTTTCTCCATGGTGATTTGGAGGAGGATATATATATGGAACAAACCCAAGGATTTGAACTCAAAGGTAATGAGAAATTGGTGTGTAGATTGAAGAAGAGTTTATATGGATTGAAACAAACACCTCAGCAATGGTACTTGAAATTTGATAGTTTTATGGCTGAGCAAGGCTACAATAGGTGTAATTTTGACCATTTTTTTTATTTTAAGAGGTTGGATGATAAAAACTACATTATTTTATGTTTATATGTTGATGACATGCTTCTAGTGGGGTCTAACATGGATCACATAAGTGAGTTAAAACAACATTTAGCAAAATCATTTGCTATGAAGGATTTGGGGGTAGTAAAAAAAATCCTTGGTATGAAAAATTGTAGAATTAGGAAGAACAAAAAATTGACTCTATCTAAGGTTGATTATGTTGAAAAGGTGTTGCAGATATTCCACATAGAGAATGCAAAGCTATTAGCACACCATTCCCTAGTCATTTGAAATTGACTAAGGAGATGTGTCCAAAGACATAAGAGGAGGAAGAAAAAATGTCCAAGGTACTATATGCTTCAGTTATAGGAAGTTTAATGTACACCATGGTATGCGCGAGACTGGATATCACACATGTTGTAGAAGTCGTAAGAAGGTATATGAGTAATATCATATTTGAGCATTGGAATATAGTAAAATGGGTTCTCCAATATTTGAGAGGTACATTCAATAAACATTTATGTTTTGGGGGCTTTAATATTGATTTAGTAGGTTATGTCGACTCAGATTTGGTAGGGGATATTGATACCAAGCCAAGTACTATAGGTTATGTCATTATATTAGGTAGAACAACAGTAAGTTGGATCTCATGATTGCAAAAGGTGGTTGCTTTATGCACCATGGAGGCAGAGTATGTAGCTACAATAGAGGCAAGAAAGGAGATGATATGGTTGCAATCTTTCATAGAAGAATTAGAAAAAAAATAGGCCAACAATTATTTGCTTACGAACAACTAGAGTGCCATACATCTTGTAAAGAATTTTTCTTTGCATTCAAAGACCAAACACATACAGTTGAGGTATCACTTCATTTAGTCGATGTTGGATGATGGATAGTTAAGGATGGAAAAGATACATATAGATGAAAATACAGCATATATGTTTATAAAGGTAGTGACAAGGGAAAAGTTGACCTTCTCTTCAACTTCAGTTGGTCTTCAAGACTAAAAAAATAAAATCAAAATAGTAGGGTCTAGCATGCTTATCTCTAGTGGGAACTATAGGGTCAACGGTGTTGTGATCAATCTCCAAGTGGGAGATGATATGGTGTGGAGTCTAATCAGTCTCCAAGTGGAATATTTTTGTTATATGGAGCCTAATTAGACTCAAAGGTTAAATTTTCCCTACTTTTATCAGTGCAATTTCCCTCCAAATTATTTAATGGGGGTTTGGGGGAAGTGCCCCCAAGATGAGGTCAAGGGGTAGTGCCCCTTGTGGGGTCCAGGGGTAGCACCCTTGGTGCACTCCTTGTCACACTACAAGGAGGGGTCAAGGGGAAGTGCCCCTATGGGGGCTTGGGGGTAGTGTCCCTGAAACCTCAAATGAATTTTATTATTGTATAAAGGCATTGTGAGTTATTTTTCTATTGGCCGACATAAAAAAAATAAAAAAATAAAAACCCTATTTTGTAACTGACATAAGTCCTGATAAAATGGCTAAGGGTTAGGGTTTCTGTTGATATTTCATTATAGCATTTGCAATGGTATTGAGTTGTAAGGATTGTTGGTTGTAATTGGTTGGATTTTCTAGATAATAATATTGGACTCTATATTGGTGGATGTAGCCCGAGTTTGGGTGAACCATGTTAAAATTGTCTCTTGTTGTTATTATTTTTGTGTATATTTTTTCCATTCCCCTGTTTAATATTTATTTGCACTTAACTAATATCTTTTGTATGCATTTCCTAACATACCATACCATGAAAACCTCATTCCACTTTACCCAAAATCTGAAAACTTACTATTTCACTAGTGAAAACATCTATCCTCCACCAGCTATAGAAATCCCTTTCACCAGTGCATTTACCACTTGATGCCCTAAAACTCAAAGCCCTTTTGTTTTGCTCAAGAAATCCCTTTTACCTCCTTATATTTAATTATTTGTAGCTGAAAACAATATTTTCCCTATGCATTTACCTTTTACTATTTCACTTGAAAGAACCTTACATTTAAAATATTTTCCTTTATTGTGAAGCCCTTCACATTTTATCGTGCTATGAAAACTTACTTACCTGTGCTTTTATATTTTTAATTTGTCAATACCTCAAGTTTATTTTTAACATTTGAAGGAATTTTTTATTATTTCATCAAGCAATCAAAGTATTTTACCTATGACCTCTAGTTTTGAAGTTCAATGTGAAAATAATATTTTAAACTGACTTTTAAAATGTTGCATGGGCCTACCATGAGCCTCTCATTGCTCACCCCACAACACTTCAAAAAACATTATTTTATTTTAGTGGGTTGGCAGGCTAGGGTTTTGATTAGTCCATTTCTCCCTTGTCCTCGATAGTCGTCGATCAAAATTTACCCTAAATCATGTTCTGAAACTTCTCTTTGATCCATGGTTGACCAACAAGCAAGTGTTTACAATAGTCAATATGTGACTCCATCATCTCCCCATTGAAGCGATGGTCAAAACTGGCTACAATCTTGCCACCATTCTACAATAGGTAAATTATATTCATGTCGCTGCTTGTTTCATCATGTGCTCAAACCAAAGATAAAGCTTGGTTATCATTTCCAAGATAGAATTTCCTCAAACAGTTTTGATTCATTTTTATTGCAAGCTCAAACTTTCCCAGCGCAACATAAGCTTGTACTAGATCTAGTCACACACCAAGCATCACACAATGATGCTTCTTACAATAATTTCATGTACTATATACTATCATATTGACCCTTCAATTTGCACAATGCTTTCCTTGCAGCATAAGCCTTCCCTAGTTTGCACCAAAATAGAATTCATTCAAACAATCTTGATACATTTGAACTGCAAGTGTAAACTCTCCTTTGCAAAGTAAACATGTGATGGCTTTTCCCATTCAAAAAGCATCGAAACAAGGATGAATCTCCATATGTATAAAAAAAAATCCCATCATAAGATTCTAACTAAGGAAACACATCTTGTCATCGACCAAATATGATCTTGATATTGCGCTTGTCTCCCCAACCCATTACTTGCATTCAAGCATAAACATTTGGATGAGCCTCAATTATGGTGTGAGATGTAGGTTTATTCCTCTATATAGTTGTGTCTACAATCCCCATACCAAACCCCACATTGAGCATGTTCCCACATTCACCCCCACCACAGGCTACCCATGCATGGGAGTCCATCAAGGGTTTTTCCCAAGCCATTGTGACCCCTATTTTTTCTTCATCCATTAGCCACATTATCCTGAAGCATTTTCAATTTGTGTGTAAATACATTAAAAAACATTTTTTGAACCTTCTTGAGATGTGATGCTCCATTCATTGGATCCATCCTCTCATGGAGGCATGCTGCAAAATTACTCCAATCTCCAAGTGAATTATTAACATGAATGCAACTTTAAATGTTTCTTTTACATTGAACCTGTTAGCTCTCAAAAACGTAGGCTAAGTACCTCAAGAGGTTGCCAATCTCTTGATACGTTTCAGGGCAATAGACAAGGTCAAGAGAACTCAACCTTCTACTCTTCAGGTGCTGCCAGACCTAGGCAGGTGTACCTATTTGAATAAAGCAAACTTGACTTGTGATTATCTTTCTTGCACAATGATTTGTCCACAATGGCAGATAGAAGTGATAAAATGAATTCTAACTAAATGGCAATAGTAATCTTCTTGATCTAAATCCTAAAGTAATCAAATAACAGATGTAAAGAGATTAAGTGAATTCAAAATGATGAAATGCAGAGACCAGTGCCTTGTTGGGTATGCAAAGTCAAATGAAACAAAAGTGGGCAACTTATTCTGGCAGAAAATCAAATTGATGGCATGTGATGTGTTCATAACTTGTATAAACATGCAAGATTCTGACCACTAAGCTCTACTTTAATAATCCAGATGAATTCCCCCTGATTACTATGATCAAAAAAAAGGATTTAATCTCTACTTGAGAGAACCAATAGATTAATCACACAGAAACAACAAATGTGCATTGATAAACTAAAAATAAGCTTGTTACTTCAATATAAATAACTAGAAAGAGTCAACTTGGAGACAACTTAGCAATAATTTTCAATAAAATCAACATACAATTGACACTAGAAATAACCTGCCACACTAGCTAATTTTCATTAGAATCACCATTTGAAAACATGCAACATAGTCTCTGAAATGAGAACTTTATTCTACTATGTCCATCTATAATGTACTATATCTATCTAAAAATCTGATCATTTAATTACAATTGGGGGTGCATATTTATACACCAGCATGAGAAAAACATAATGCTTAAAATTCATGTCGGTCACTACAAAAATTGGGCTCAGTCAAGTCGACCTACAATGGTATTATGAACTCACATGTCAGCCACAATGATATGTATTTCTATTGTTCATCAGTGAATAATTGGCAAGACAAGATGATAGCTATACTGAAGGTAATCCACTCGTTAATCGCTTCCCCTGCTCTTTCTATTTCGCCTTGACTTTGTGATGTCGATGAGACATCTCACAGAGGACCCCAAAGTGTTATCGATAGCCTTCAAACCTATTGTTGTGACACAAGAATGTCCCATACCGACGTGCCCATATCATTTCATTCACAGTCACCAAAACCCAGTGGTATCAGAGAGACCTTATATAGTTACCTCAAGTTTCACCAAAGGTCTTCATATATCTCAAGTCGCTGTGACAACCCAATTTCTATGCTGACAATCACCTCTGCATTCCATTCAGTGAGACCCCGGGAACCTCGCCAAGACCACACACCGAAATCAAAAGTCATACCGAGCAATACCTTTTGTTATATTCATCTTCGCCAAGACCGTTAGATTTTCTCACTTGAAAGAATACTCATCGAGCAATCCGCAAGACAAAACAATGTGGGGGGGACCTCTTGTAGAATGCACCTCGCTTTACCAAAAGTCACCCCGAGATAACTTTTGATCGCCGAGAGAAAACAACACCTACACCAAAATCCACCCTAGTCTCATTGAAAGAACAATTAGAGGAAACCCATGTGTAAGGTCAGCAAGACCAAAGGTCACTCACCAAGACCTTACAATGATAGCAATGACTCCCCCCAATATGCATCCCTTGCTTGCCAGTCGGCGAGACAAAACAAAATCACCATGACATCTACCGATAACTCCAAGCTCACATCGATGGAACACCACATGCATAGTTGGGGAGGCACATTGAATTCAGTAAGACACTACCCCGACAACCCAAAACTCATGCCGATAGATGTATCCAAATGCGGGTTGGTGAGACAAGAAATCTTTCTACACATCGAATACAACACTTATGCTGATATGGACAAAAATGTGGAAAACACAGACATAGATGATTTAGGGGACAAATATGAGCCAAAATATGAGCAAACAAATTATGAAATGAAGGAAATATGCATAAGGAAAGACTCATATGGAGACTCAGGGGACATGAAAAATATGCAAAAATCATCAGATTTTAATAGTTCCAACAGAACCAACTCTTTGTCCCCATTTCCACATTACCCAGCATACTCACTTCAGTTAATGAATCTTTATCTCTTTTAAGTGCATTCCTAATCAATTCAAGACTTGATTTGATCTCACTCCCAACCTAAGTTGTGGCTACATTATCATGTGTTCGAGTTGAATACAATAGAGCTCAGGCATGGGTGCCAAGTTTGATAGGATTTCTAGTTTAAAAAGTTTATTTTAGACTCATCACCACTTAGATCTCTAGGCACACATATAAATGGAGGAGCAGATTCTTTATATATAACTCAAACATTAGAATCCATCCATTCTCCCCTTTGCACTATTGTCTTTGGATTGCAAAATCACTATGCTAGATGATTCCAGTACCTTTTGGAGATCAAATCCCTTGTTTAAGGTGTTAGAGTAAAGGTTTCAATTTAATCATGTTGATTAAATTACCTTTATTCCTCTCTTAAGATTTCACTTTAGTTTGCATTTTGTGACATTTAATAATTATATTAATTATTAAATGTCTACCTATTAGGGTTTCTTTTAGGGTTGCACAATATCCTTTTATAAGGATTCATCATTGTAATTTATCTCTCGGATGAATACATTTTTCAGCTTTGAGCACCCTTGCTTGTTTGTCTCCATCTCTTCTTTCTGTAGGTTATTTGCATGCAGGTGATCTTCGGTCTGTGAAGTTGGCTTTCTCAACTTCTACATGGTATTAGAGCTCCAGACACTGCTACTTCTTGTTCATCTTCTGAAGAATTTGGAGCTACGAGGGTTAGATGGCTTTCAAGTTTTCTCGTTGTTTTTTTTGAGGATTTGGGTAACTCCATTTTTTGGGTGCATTTTGGGCCCAAACAGACCTCACGGTTGGATTCAGAGCGGCCAAAAACCCATATTTTCATATATGGCATGACCTATTTGGGCATAGTTGATCTGGGAGGCAAATTTTTTTTGCCCAGTGGCCGTACGGCCCCCAAGCATGTTTTCCGAGGTTGAAAATGCAAAAAAATTCAAATTTTTTTTTTTAAAAATGAATTTTTTTAAAAAAAATTGGGCACCGCCCATTCAAACTGCTGTGCCACTGTTCTGCAGCCTGGCGGCCACCGCTCGGCCACCGCTGCCGGTGGTAACAGCCGGCCTCGGCCGGGCAGCCACCGCTACACCGCCGGGAAGCGCGCCTCCCACCCTCTGCCCAAGTGCAGCCTGCATGCCACCCGCACGCCGCCCGGGGTCTCCACCACAGCTGCCAGTACGCCAACCCCCTTGGTCAGTCATGTGACCAGGGGCCGAAGGTCTTAGCCCCTGAGGGCTGTGAAATTTTTTTTTGCCTTTCAACCTACCTTCACAAAATTGGGCATAAAATGGGCATTTCAACTCCGTTTTTCAAATGGAAATAGGTGTTTGAAAGCTGGTTCCGAGCCCAATCTAATTGATGCAAGTCATTTTTTCTAATTTTGCCGTTTTGCAGTCTTTTTTTCCAGTCAAAGTAAGAACTTGTGTTTTTCACTCCCGGGGGCATATCTTTTGCATACAGACTCAATTTTTCACAAACAAATAGGCGTTGGAAAGGGGTTTCTGTACTCTTTCTAGATCTATCATTTATTTTTCTAGAATCTGCACCAAGTATATTTTATTCAGTATTTTTTGTTTTCACACATATGTTAATTACTTGGACGTTTTAACACTTGGAAATGATTTGTTTGTGTGGGATGGCTTTATTTGATCTATTTATTAGTATTGAGGTCATTTAGTCTCATATTTGTTAATTTGAAGAGTTATCATGGGTTTTTCTACTCACCCTTCAGTTGTTTTTCTAGAACGAGGTAATTATGAGTCATGGGCAAAGGGGTATACTTACACATTGTAGGTGGCTTAATATTTTTCCTTATTTGTATGATTTCATACCTGCACCAGCAACATCAAAGGGAAAAATAGCTTGGGATATCATTAGAAATTACATAGTAGGAGTTATTTTGTCCAGTGTTGATTCTGACATCGTGTGGGCTATATCGGGCATTGATTGTCCTCACTCACTTTGGACACGTCTTTGGGAGATCTATGGAGACCTCAGTCTTTCTCCATTCCCAGAGGATCCTACTTCAAATTGTCTTGTATCCATTGGTTGGAGAGAGAACACACCCTTTGATCATGATACTTTAAAGGAACTTCAGTATTTAGACACCCTTACATATTCCCATGAATCAGAGGATTATCTCACAATTCCTACTCTTCAGACTGAGATTATACTTGTATCAGCATCTTCTCCTATTGTTCTTGATCAGTTTGATATTGCATCTTCTTTGTCTCCTATTCATTTAGCTAAGCAGGACATCATACATCTTTCAGACATGGCTACTTGGGATTCTTATCTTGCAGGCATTTCATCTTTATTTGTAGAGTCCTATATTGCAGATCTGGAGGATTACTTTGAGGATTTTCAGCTCCTCTTTGTTGACAGCCATATTCCTGCTGTTAGCCCACCATCATCTGTGCATTCAGAGGTTGTAGTTCAAGAATCTTCAGTTCAGTTTGGATTTGACATCTTTTGTTTCAGTTCAGACAAAGAGATTCTTCAGCATCCTATTATGGCACACATCTTGAGACATTTTGGTTCTTCTCTTCACAGGGTTTCTTCATCTTCGTCCTTTGGATCCATTTCTTCCCAAGGGGAGGAATATTATATGCCACTTCAGGATCTCTTTCTGGATTCTACCTCAGGCATCCATATGTGCGACAGGAGTTTCTTCATTGTGGGGGGGCCTTCTAGTCTCTTTCTTTTTCTCCTATGGAGACCATTGTACATGTACTTATATGATAGAAGTTGTCTATGGGGGGTCTTATGTTATCCACCTCCTATCCTTCTATTATTAGTGCATTTATTTCTTTCATCTCTTTTGGAGTAGAGTTTTTCTCGTGAGGTTTTCTCTATTTCTCCACTTTATAGAGATTTGGTTGTAATTGGGTACTGATCAGCCTTGTTGTCAAGACCCAAGTTTACTTTCTTGCATTGTAGTTACCTTTGCTTTCTTGCACATGTTTGTAACTGCACTTTTTCTCATCTTAAGGGGGTGTTAGAGTAAAGGTTTCAATTTAATCATGTTGATTAAATTACCTTTATTCCTCTCTTAAGATTTCACTTTAGTTTTCATTTTGTGACATTTAATAATTATATTAATTATTAAATGTCTACCTATTAGGGTTTCTTTTAGGGTTTCACAATATCCTTTTATAAGGATTCATCATTGTAATTTATCTCTCTTGGATGAATACATTTTTCAGCTTTCAGAGCACCCTTGCTTGTTTGTCTCCATCTCTTCTTTCTGTGACAGGTTATTTGCATGCAGGTGATCTTCGGGGTCTGTGAAGTTGGCTTTCTCAACTTCTACATAAGGCCATTGAAAATTTTGATCCTCCAAGACTTTTAGTAAATTTTTCTGAAACGTGTTTGACACTCATGTTGTAGGACCACTTATATATTTGAGAAGTTATGGACTCCATGATATACAAGAATGGCCTAGCAAGTACTAAACACAAGGTTGCCATTCTACAATAGAATTACCAATTCCCCCTCAAAAAGGAACCCGAGAATCACCTACAAAATCTATCAGATTCCAAGATCTGAGTCCCATTCCATAACTTGTTCTATCCACTTCATAATTTCTTCTACCTTTCTCACCAAACATTACTAATAAATTCATAACCCTACTATATCTTTTAGTTGAAAAGTGAAGCCCAAGGTTTGGAATTTGAGTTAAAATTCGTGTTGATGGGTAGCATGGATTCTGATGTTTGATATCATGCTTATCCATAATATATGAATCCAAGGGGGGTTGAGTAAGCTCTATCCATTATGACAGTCATAAAAACTAAAATACTATCTTGTTTCCCCTTATGTTGTCAAGGAAACCGTATTCATTTGTAACCTATGGATGGAAAGCTACAATGTGCAAGCATGGGTGATCTTCTTAGTTTTAATGAATCATTTCCTTCCCTGACCCAATTGCATAGAAGCTTCCTCAAATTGTGTGACACATGTCGGGTCCCCTTATGGGCCCGACTAAAAAAAAAAACATTTTCAAACAAGTTTTATCCTCAATTGACTTGAGGTTTCCTCTAAATGCATATGGCATGAAAAATTGAAGTGGGTTGACATTTAAATTTTCCTTCTAGCATATTTGCATAGTGATCAACACTAGCCTAGTAGCCTCGAAAATCGCCTTGGAAAACTAGTCAGACAACCTCTTGGAGCCATGAAAAATCACAAGCATGTAGACATTTGAACTAAAAATTTAGTGCAGCAAATGGATCAGCAAAATAGATTTTGAGGTGCAATATATTCAATGACAAAGTGGCTCACTCAGACTTTTCTGCAACTGCACCTATCAAAAACCAATTCACGCACACCATGCCACCTCTTTGAAAAATTATCAAATTACCTCATGGGAAGCTATCACTGTAAAAACTAGATCATTTAGGTCCATTGCGTATGTGTAGAAGAGGGATTTCCTTCAATCCACATTTTTCACAAGATATTAGGGGTCAAAGTTGACCTCCTTCAAGCATTCTAGAAATGTAGATGTAAAAATAGAACAAATTGCATTTACTTTTGACTTGGTAAAAATACCAAATCTGATCATGAGACTCTAAAAAAAACCATGAAGCACATGAATATGGGGGAATGTAGAGCACCAATATATTTTCCATGATGATCATCCGGCTATGAAATATCCACTAAAATAAGAGGCCACTTCACAGGACTGAGAGTATGCAAACAACAAAATAGTCCAAGAACCCTACAACTTTGCTCTTCAAAACCCTATCAAATTTCATCATGTGGGGCTAAAATAAAACATAAATGTTCACATATGTCAAATGAATATACTCACCAAGGGATTTGGTATGAAAATCAACTGGCTCTAAATTATGACCCTCCAAAGTAGGTCACTTGGGAAAAAAATTTAGGTGCACTTATTAGTGTGCAAAGAAATTTTTCCACATCATGGGCACTTCAAATTTTCAAAATTTGAAGGTACCATCAACCCCCACGTGAAATTAAAAGATAACACATAAGGATCCATGGATTTAGGGTCAGCCTATGTCTTTGCTACAGTGATATAATAGAGGTTGGAACTATCACCATTCTCAAAATACTCATAGAACAATAAACACAAAGGAATAATGACACATAGAGAGTAAAAGAAAATAAATTTTTTTGAGTCAGCATGGAAGAGACCTAAATGTCTCACCACTTTGCATCATCCCCAAAAGGAAAACACAAGACAAATGAAAATATAATGTTTATGACATATAGAAGAATGAAGATACAAATAGAAGAATGTCATGATAGGTTCTCTTCCTTTACATCCTTGCACGAACAGAGTAATAAGGGTCATCCAAATAAACAACACAAACATAAAGATAAACTAAGTATCATGGTACGAGGGATCACATTACATGCATGCAATAAAAAATAATATGAAAAGAAGACAAAAAAAATACTAGTATGTCACATGCAAGCCAATCTAAAGCAGGTCATCCGTATCCCAATCTTGTTTATTGTATACAAAATGTGAATAAAGAGCCAAATTGGAAATGAAAAGTGCCATTCTAGGAAAATCACTAGGTCCAACACATGGCAATTCATGTCAGGCTCACCAAAATGAAAAGATGGGAAAAGGGGAATCAACTCAATCAACATGGAATGATAAAATGGTCTAGGATTCAAACACCCCTCTCCCTCAATTTCATGAGAAAGAGAGAACATCACAAAGGGATAGGATTGACTTTCCACTTTGAGGTGAGTCAACCCTATTTTAGATCTTTAGATCTCTACTTTCTTATGACAAAAATGACATATTTTCAATGTTTTGGAATGATTTGAAGTGCATAAACTAGATGGATTATATGACCTAACACTTGAAATGAAAATTCAATGATAACATAAATGGAAACCATAATTTATAGGAAGATCTGAGAAGGATGGGATGGTGTGCACTTGTCATAAAAAGTGGGTTTTAGGGTTTGTGGCAAGACCCGTTCACCCTAGGGAAAATGGGTCCTTGTGCAGGGGTCAAAAAATAATATTTGTAGTCCTTTGATCCCAAATCTAAGCTTTTGATTTCTGTAGGTTTGACTATCAAAAAGTTGGAAATAAAATCTGCAAGTGAGATTTTGTAGCTTGACAAAAATGAATACAACAAATGCAACTTTGCAAAAATATCCTTAGATAAATTTTTAGTCCTTCTTCACCTGTAAATCTACACATACAAAGAGAGAAGAAAAAATATTTATTTTTGGGTGAATGGGGGTTTGCTTTAGTCAAACCTCATGTTTGGTAATTAAACCTTGATAATGAAATAATGACAAAAGGAAGGAATTGATGAATGAACACTTGTTACAACTCACCAAACCCTTAGTGGCTACCCTTAGAGGTATGAAGTCAAACAAATCTCTCTAAGGCTTGGATCTTGCATGAATTAGATTGATTGAATGATGCTTGAATGTTTTCTTGAATGCTTGAAATCTACATCACAATATTAGCTCCAAAACATGAGATGAACATACATGAACTTTTACTTGATATTATCTTGATTGCTATTGTAGATGATTGATAAATCTACTCTTCAATTCTCTTGACAATAATATTTTTTAATATGATCTCTTGATTATGCAACTTCTTGCTAGTTAGATTTGAATTGATAAAATAACTGTATTTATAGTTTTTTATCTAATTTCTTGAAAATTAGATTCCAAAAGTTGACAATTGAAACTTGAATCTGAATCATTAAAATATTTCCAAAAACATATTAAAAACTGGGTCTTAGGACTTAAAATCCCTTGGGTGAATGTGTCCTAGGACCTAAGTCTAGGACACCCAATTTCCAAAGTGTTTTAATTATTAATAGAAATTGTTTAATATAGGTTTACTTTTTAGAAAATGAGAATAATAAGGCTTTGGAATCCATAATTTGGTCAATTAGATGCTTAATTAAGTCCAGTTAATTATGGGGATGCAAACATAGTATGAAATTGGAAAGGTATACAATTTTATATACTACACACACATACTTATATCTAATTCTTAATTAAGTATAATTAATTACCTATATTTATGTATATTCTTATTTACATTACTATTTGGTTACCCTCAATATAATTGAGTAATACATATAAGTAATTATATTTTTAAATATTTATATAATTACAATGTTTAAATATATTAATTATCATATATATAGCTCCAAATACATGAGTATGCATTGTTATTATATATACAAATATAGATGTATTCACATACGCATCTAAATGTAAATAGGCTTATATATTTATATATTTATAAATACATAGGAATTTGTGTCTTGCTCAAATGAAAACACATATTCTTATTTTAATATATATTCTTTACTTTTGACATTTATGGTGTTGGTGTAATTAATTATTAATTACACTTTGCATAAGTTTACTTAGGTTTATTTAATTCCTAAGTTATAGGATCTCATCTTTATCTTATCGAGCTATCTTGTTGCTCAAGATAAGATTAGGTTTAGGCATCTTTGCTTTTATAAAGAAAATTATCTCTTGTAATTAATTGGTCTTTTCGAATATATCAATTTGCATGTTTTTATGCAATCTCTATTTTTTCATTTTCCTCTTCTATGGAAGGTTATTCTGGTTTGCAATCATATCTTGGCTATTCTAACATGGAATTAGAGCCTTGATTCGCAGCCCCTTCTCAACTTTTTTGGAGGATTTCGTTGCAGAGCTCGTTCAGAGTCCCTCAAGGGTTTCAATCCTTGAGCATCATTATGCAGCATCTTGGATTAGATCAGGGTTTTCCATTGGATTCAGAGTGCTGGAGAAAGTTAGAAATGGTTTTCATTTTATTCATATTCGTCACCGTTTGCTAGATCTACGAGGGTTGTAAGATCAGTGATTTTTTTGATAGATCTGGGGGTCACCTGATTTTCAGAGCACTTTGGGCCCAAACCAACCTCGCCGTTGGATTCGCAGTGCCCAAAAACCCCTATTTTCATATAAAATTTGTCCAATTTGGACACTGTCGACTGGGGAGGCAAAAAAAATTTTTTTGAGGGCTGTACGGCCCCCGAACACATTTTTCGAAGCACCGTTTTTCGAAAAAATATCAAACAAATCAAAAAAACCTATGGTTTTTTTGTGCTGCCCATATAAAAGCTTTTGCGCCATTAGGTGGCCTCCCACTGGCCACCGCCGGACCACAGCCACCAGTGGCTCCTCTTCACTGCCCCGCTCACCTTCTGTTCAGCCCCCGTGGGCTTATTTTGGCGAGCCTGCGGTCATTTGGTGTCCAGGAGCTCAGCCACCCATCGGTGCCGCCCGGCCAGGCCGCTGCTTAACCTCTGCTCCGCCGCCACCCAGGGGGCGGCACCTTTATTTTTTGATTTTTTGGCATGGTCGGTTGTATGAACGCCCAGGGGCTAGCGCCTGGGAGCTATTTTTTTGCTCCTATTTAGCCTGTGTTGTCCCCAGATTGCCCTCTTACAGGAATTTTTTTCATTTCGTCATAACTTTTGATCCCGAAGGTAGATTTTTTGAAACAAGATATTGCCAGAAAGCTGGCGATCCCAATTTTCTGATGGTGCAGTCTGTTTCTAGAGATTTTTCTATTTGATGGGATTTTTTTCTAGTTGAATTTAGATGTTCAGATTTCGCTTTGAAGGGCATATCTTTTGACTCAGTGCTCCTTTTTTCGTCATTTTCACAGCATCGAAAAGCTGATTCTATCCTCTACACAGATCTGACATCAATTTCTATTTTCTATTTATGTTTTTTTGCATTATCTCCTTTTACAATCATTGGGTTATTGTAATAAATGAACTGAGATAAAGTTCTATTAAGGGGGTTATTGAATCCATCTTTCATGATTGGTGACAACTCGCAAGAGTTTGTCTGGTTTCATGTTGTCTCTTTTTAGCTTCTTTGTTGCTTAGCTGGACACATCGTTGGTTTGTTTCAGTTCACACTTCACATTGGGATTTTATAGTTCTTGATCCGCATTGGTTCAGATCTTTCTCATTTGAAGGCCATGGTTTTATGGTTAATGTTCCAGAATCTTGATGGTACTCGTTCTATGGGCAGTTTTAGTTTCAGTTTGGCATTGGCTTTGAGACACAGCTTCTAGATTTATCACCATTATGGGTCCATTCATCCTTTCATCTACTGTTGTTCAAAGATTCTAGAGTTGATCCAATATGTGAGTTTCCAGTGTTCCTTGGCATCAGGTCTACTGTTGCATTTGTGATTCTAATTGGTATTTTGTAAACAGAAGTATCTTTCCTTGCTTGTCGGATTTGGGGTTCCAGTGTTGCTTCATTAGAGTTCTTCCAGTGTTTCTTCATAGCAATTCATCTCACTGAGGGGGGTTTCTCTCTCTTTATATTTGTACATGAGTACCTCATCAGGCCTTGTTGCCGGGACTCATATTTGCATAATAATCTACTTCTCCCTAAGTTGCACTTATGGGGGGGTGTTGGTGTAATTAATTATTAATTACACTTTGCATAAGTTTACTTAGGTTTATTTAATTCCTAAGTTATAGGATCTCATCTTTATCTTTTATAAAGAAAATTATCTCTTGTAATTAATTGGTCTTTTCAAATATATCAATTTGCATGTTTTTATGCAATCTCTATTTTTTCATTTTCCTCTTCTATGGAAGGTTATTCTGGTTTGCAATCAGATCTTGGCTATTCTAACATATGGTATCTTAATATAGTTTTGGTTTTCCAAAAAAATCTTGTCTTTCTAGAACCATCGTTTGTTCCTTGAACCATGGTAAACTCTCCCCCTCCTCTCTCTCTAAATATTTTTTCTTGGTCTACAGCTAACCATTTTTGTCTCTTGTAGATTGTATCATCTTGATGATGGATAATAGAATGTGGTATGAAATGTTGTAAAAATATCTCACATGGTCCATTCAAGAAATAGTAGTGCTCCAGATTATGGATTGTGGAGATATAATATCATTGACATCCTTTCATTCACAATTTTAGCATTTTCTAATAATTCATTTTTTCCTTGCACATGGAAACCTTAATTCCTTTTTGACTCTGGGTATTTTTTCCATCATAACACATGGCATTCATTAATCATTGGTCTAATTAGATTCTATTTGAACTTTATTTTTTCACCATATATTCTCAAGGATTTTATTGTTTGGTTAATTAATCTTGGTAACTTGTTTATCTCAAATATGATGTTTTATGTAGTATGTTATCCTTTGAAATGACTCTCTTTGTGAATTTCATGGTATCATTTGATGTGACACTAACTAATCACCTTGTCTCATGCTTGATTTTCATGCAAAATTCTTACTAACCCACTTACCACATAATTAATTTTCTTACATGTATGTAATCCTCTTTTACTTTGATTATATTTCAATTTATTTTTTGGGTATGTGCAAGATCATGATGGGCCAAAAAGTGGCAATATTATGGGTATTTGTAGGGTATGTGGCTGACGACTTTTTATTTACCCAAAATTGATGAAATGAAAAGGGTTTTTAGAGGAGATTCTCAGCTTTCAACCAATATAAATTATGCTTTAATTTGAATTTAATAAATAATTATTATTCATTTTCTATTAGAATTATGACTAAAGTCCTGATCGATAGGCTGATTCAAAAATATCTATAACTTTTAAACGGTATCACATTTTTTGAATCCAAAACATGCGTCACATTCTATGCTTCACATACTATAGGATTAGAAAAATAAAAAATAAATTTCATGAAGTTTTTTGACCAAGTTAAGGTGGTCGACATATGAGTTTTGCATTTTTAAAAGTTGTAATAAAAATTCATAATTAATTATTTACTTAGAAAAAAAATACTAAAATATGCATCACATCTGGACATGAGTCCCTCTAATTATATATGAAATCTTATAAAAAATATTATCATTTTATTATGGTTAGGGTGGTTAGACAAACACCTACTTTATTTTTCCCCTAAAAATTTAAGTACTATTGCATTGAAATTTCAAATTTTCACCAAATAGATTTTATTTATTTTTGAATAAACCTAGTAGTTTAGAAACTACATTCAATTTTCTATAGATTCTATTCTTACATATTTTTTAAATAATATAGATAACTTATTCAAATTTTTACATCAAGTTACCTAACACTGATTTTTCTGAATTTTTTGCCACTTAAGGGCCTATTTTTTCCATGATGATCCTGTAAAATAAAATTAATAATGATATTATTTTCTTATTTCTATTGGAACTTTATATCATTCAAGGTACACATTATATTTTAAAATACATTACCACAAAATAATAGTAGATACTCTTACCATTTAGTACTTCAACAATTTATTGGTTAAATAGATAATTCATTAATTGATTCATATAAAATAATAGTATTATAACATTCAAACCATGGATAAAATAATAATATTTGAGAACATTTGGTTAATCACATGCTAATATAGAACCTCAATATCTTTTTCTATGGGTTCTAATCATAAATCACTAACCTATAATATCTTATGTAGTCTTTAGCTAAAAATACTCTCTAAGGTTTAAATCCAAATTCCTATTTTAAAGTGGTAGTAATGGGTAGCTACATTACTCCCACCCTTTATAGTTCTTCATCCTCAAATAACATATCAATTGTAGTGTAGAAAAATGTATCCCTTTACATTTTCACACTTTTTTGGGCCCTCCCTAGTAAAAGGGGGCTTCTTTATACCTTATTTGGTCCTATTTTGCATCCACAATCCTTATTTAATGATCATTACGAGGATAATCCCAACATATATCTAATAACCAATCATAATTTAATGATTTTGGATTGTATGGCCCAAATTTAGTGATTTAGGACTCATATTCCACCTTGGGTATATGGGTCCCACCTAAGTTTCGGGGCCCAGTCCTGAATTTGGCATAGAACTTAACAATTCTTAAAATTTGTGTCCCAAGCCTACCCTATTGGGACTCATACACCCCAACTGGAATATGAGTCCTACTAAGCTTGGACCTATTTTAAATTCAAAATATTGGTAAGATTTTATCCTCCTAGATCTGATGTCAACTTGTAGTGTTGTAATTTCAAGAAATTTGGCATAAACAAGTATAAATACAAGGTTATTTCACATATTTTCTCCTAGAAATTTTAATAAGAAAGTGTGATATAAAAATTCAAGCATTATAGTAATTCAAGAGTTGATTATCAAGCATTTTTGAGCTATATTCAAGATTCAAGCATCATGTCAAATTCATCATACATCATGTTTGTTTTTGAGCTAACATTTGTGATGTAGGTTTTTATGATTCAAGAAAGCATTCAAATCAAGATCCATAACATGAAATCAAGAGTCAAGATCTACATTCATGATATACATTTCAAACAAGTTTGTAGGCTTTTGTTCAAGGGTTTGGTGAGTTGCAACATAGCTTATTTGTTCATTCATCATTCCTTCATTGTGTTTCATTTCATTTCAAGGTTTGATTACCAAAATGGGGTTTGACCAAGGAAAACCCCTATCTACTAATAAACCAACATTTTTTCCCTATATTTGATGTGTGATTTGTAGATCTAGGTTGAAGATACATTGAAGAGAAATATTGGAGAAATTTGTTGAAGTTGTCATCTTCCTTCCAAGACTACAAAATGTCACCTATAAAGCAGAATTTAGTGTCTCAGACTCAAAGATTTGGGGGAGAGAAGCTACAGAAGATCACTAGATGATATCAAAGTTTTGGATCAACCCTAATACTAGGACTAAGTCACCACTTGTGGTGTATGAGTTGTCCCAATCTACCAATTTTTAGACTTTTTCTATAGATTCCAATTTAGCAGTTCTAGATTCTGGATTCAACCTGAAACCCTAAATTGGGACTAAATCATCCCTCTTGGCATATGAGTCCTAGCGTGCTTCAAAAATCATAATTTTGGGATTTCAGACCTTTTTCCTATCATCTTCAGTCTTCCAGGTGCCCCTCTATCCTTTCTTAGTTCATTATTCTAATTTTCAATTTCATATCTTAGGTTACATAGCTAGATTTGCATATCATTTGCATTTCCCTCTTTCTAATCCTTTTCTTAGTGGTGATACCCTTTTTTATCTTTAATCACACCCTAGGAGACCTTATAACAGATCTCTTCCCTCAATTGTACCATTAGATTGAGATCTTTAGGGTTTCCTTGAATGAAATAAAGTGAAATAGGCCATAAACCCCTAGTTCCATCTTCCTAGAAGGTGGAACCCTATTTCCTAGTGTTTATTTTGGTGAACCTTTGGACACCTTAATTTTTGATTTGGAGTGCATCGTAGTCATAGATCTAGCTTACATCAAAGTTTCATTAGATTTTTTATTAGTTAATTTTCTAAATATTGCACTAGTGAAAGTGCATATAGGTTGCAGTTTTGCCTCTTGAATAATTGAATTTCATTTGACATCTATAATGTCACTTATTAAATACATCATGCAAACTAGAAATCCTAACATTCACTCAATATTTGCTGAAATTAGTGCAAAACCCCTAATCTGGGACTCATACACCCCCCTAGGTGATTTAGTCCTAGTATAGGTGGTTTTACCTAATTTATGGGAATTTTGTGTTGACTATTTTTTAGCATTTGAACCCTTCAAAAAACCTAATTGGGATGCATATGCCCCTATGGGTGATTTGGTCCTACGTCAGATTTGAAACTACATTTTCTAGCATTGAAAACCTCATTTTTGTACTTTTGTTTGTTGTTGTTAGATTCTTGTTTTAGTTTCCTAAATTTATGTTTCATTCATTTCATTAGATCTAGCTTAACTCGATTCATTTCATGAATTGCTTAATTTCAAAATTGCATTTACAACATTTCATTTTCAAATTGTTGCATAGTCTAATCAATAAATTACCTTGTTTAGAATCTAAAAATTCAATTGCATTTCATAATAGATATGTTCTTTGGTAAGCTTTGGATGTCCTTGAAATCATTAGTGGATGTGTCAATCCATGTATTTGGAAATGATCATAATAAAATTGAACTCACTCATGATCAATCAAATCCTAAGATTTCTACAATAGGTGATCCTAGCACCTCTAATCAAGCAAACATTTAGAAATCCTGTGTTAAAAAAGTGAACAACACTACTATCAACCTAGAAGAGACATACGTAAAAAGGATTCATGATCTTAAACAAACAAGGATGCAATACAATAAGCGAACATGAAATTCATCAACTCCTAGAGCAAATACCAACTAAAGATACCAAAGGGATAGGATATCAAGATCCTCCCCTCGATATAAGTGTCCTCCTTCCTAAAGAACAACCAATGCCTAGTAAAGAAGACAAGGTCTTTTCAAGTCCTCCTTCTCTATATCCACTTAGAGAAGTCGGTGAATGTAGCAAGAAATGAAGCCGTTACAAACTAAAGAAGCTATAGTTCCCTTGTCCATTATCTACAACTGAAAGAACTTTACATATACTTCTAAGCCAATGAATTATTACATTAATATTGATAAAAGAAAATCCAAATCCTAAGAACACAAGAACATCACATTGTTGATATCATAGAGTTTTTGGGTATAGTACTGATAACTGTCATGCTTTATAAAATATTTTAAAAGTTTGATATCATAGAAATAATCCCTTAAGGCATGCATTCCACTCCTTGCCATCTAATAGTTGTAGAATCATAATATTATCACTATTACATGCCTTGCATTTATTGCACACAATGGGGGTGAGAATTTTATAGCCTTTCCCTAGTCAGGCACTTGCTATTGTCCCTTTGGCTAGTTGTCCACCTTCCATATATGATGAACAAAATTGGGATGTAGACAACCTGCTAATAGGTTGACTCGCATGTTCCTTTCTATTCTTTCTTTTATTTTTCATTTTCATGTTATGTGTGTGATTGCATGTACATAATGTGATCTCCTATACTATTCTATTTTATGTACCTCTCTCTTCACGATATTCCTCTATTTGTATCTACATTCTTCTCTATGTTGTAAACCTTTATCTTTTCATTTGTCTTCTATTTTCCTTTTTGGGGATGACACAAGGCATCAAAAAATTTAGGTCTCTTCCATGTTGACCCAAAAGATTCTCTTTATTTTTTCTCTTTTTGTGTCATTCTTCCTATTCCATGAGTATTTTGGGAATGATGATAGTTCCGAGCTCTCTAAAATCATTGTAGCAAAGACATACTGACTCTAAACCCGTGGATCTCTTATGTGTTATTTTGGGATTTCATTTTGGGGGCAACCCCTTTTTCATGACGTAGCTTCATTTGGAAACATATGACATGGCATAGGGCTTTCCAAATAATATCTCATGTCCTCTTTATTATTATCATTTATCATTTTCTACTTTAAAGTAATTTCTCACAACATGGTGTTTAGCAATTTCTTTAAAGTAGGTGCATACATTGTCATTATTCTTTTGCATTTTACAACTCATGTTTCATTGTGTAGTCTTTTTAATTCATGTGATGTGTCTTTCTCTTGGTGATGACATTGGGTGTGATTTCCTTCAAGAGAATTATCTTTATTATCATATTGTATTCTTGATGAGGGTGCAATCCAAGACTTATAAAATAACCCACAAACAAGAAAATAATTTTATTATTCAGAAAATGGAGCTTCTTACATGTAGAGGATCTCAAATCCCCAAGTTCTACAACACATGCAAGTTACAGAAAGCTATAGAATAACCCTTTCGCAATATACGAGCTGTCCCCAAAAAGTTACCCAAAAATTAGAAACCCGCCCATAAATAGAGCTCCCTTTTAGTTTGGAGCCAAAACAACATTCAATTTTGAGTTTAGGTGGTTTGGCGCCGAAAAATTACAACTTGAAGTTCAAATTTCAAAAGAACATTTGCAATTGTATCTTCTAGAAAGGGTGCCAACTTCCCGAGGCCATAACTTTTGATTTGGGGCTCTGATTCATGAACCGTTTGAACCGTTGGAAAGGTCTCGAAGTCAAGAACGCACTCAAAATTTGCTATGCTAATTTTGGAAAGTTTCGGGGCTGATCCAGGAACTCTAAGTGCCTCAAATCTAACTCAAAAGATTTTCAGGGGCAAATCTAGGAAACTAAAATTGCAATATCTTTCCACCCAGGAATAGGAAAAAAAAACCATAAATTGGGAGTTTCATTATGACGAAAAGGGTATCCAAATGTAAAACATCTAAAACTCAGAACCTTGTAAATTTAACCATTTTTGGGTGATGTAAGATTGCCTTACACCAATCGATGCTCCCCGCATTAGGACACCTTGTGGTAATTTGAGAAGTGACCCTGTCACATCTCAGATGGTGGAGGAAAACCCAAATGGTTGACCTCTGCCTTAGGCAACTAGGATGAATCTTCAACAGGCCTTCCTTTCCATTTCACCAGATATTCTTCATAATGCCTGTTCCTGGTACTCCTTCCCACATGACTATCTAGGATTTCTTCAATCTCCTCCTTTTCTGAAGTAGGTGCTTGAATTCCACATTGTTCCATCGTTGGTACTTCCTCTACCCCACCTTCATGATACTCTATCAAATCAACAAGTGTCAACATAGAGAAATGTTGAATCCATCCCACAACTCTACCTCATATGCATTCCCCTAATCATGCCTCTTCAAAATTTTACAGTGGACCAAAATTTTTCATCTTCAATTTGTTATATGTTCCCAATCGGAAACCCTTTTCTTCCCTCAAGTGGACCATCACTTCATCACCAAACTGAAACTCCTTATACCTCATCTTCTCGATCTACCTAGCCTCCATATTTGTATTATTCATCTTGTTAACATGTTCTCTCATCCCTTCTCATGTATATCCTGATGTGTTCGCGAAAACTTTTGGTCAGTGACTTATTTTCTCTCTTGGTCCATCTTCCTCAATTCTGTTGTTCACAAATTCCATGCAATAACTGGAACGGTGATCTACCAGTGCTTCTGTTGACATAATTGTTGTAAGAAAAATTTTCCTGGGGTAAGATCAAGTCCCATCCCTTGGGTTTATCTCCTACTAAACATCTTAGTAGGTTACCCAGACTCCTATTAACAACCTTTGTTTGCCCATCTGTTTGTGGATGGTGTGTAGAACTGAACTTCAACTCTGTCTTTAGCTTCTTCCACAAGGTCCTCCAAAAGTACCCTACAAATTTGGTGTCACGATCTGAAACAATACTCTTTAGCAAACCATGTAGCCTCACCACCTTTTTGAAGAACAAGTTAGCAATGTGTACTCCATCATGGGTCTTCTGACATGGAATGAAATGTGCCATCTTGAAAACCTATCAACCACAACAAAGACTCCTAATCATTCCTCAAGTAGTTCCGAAAATCCAAGTTAAAAGTCTCACTTATATCCTCCCATGGCCTCGTATAGGTAAGGGCTAATATAAGCCTCACAGATCGTTCAATCCTTTACCTATCCTGGACATAATTTCCAGCTTTGTACAAACTTCTTCACATCCTTTGACAACTGAGGCTAATAATAATGCTCACTGATAATGGCAATGGTCTTATCCCGACCAAAATGTCCTACCATTCCTCCACTATGCTTCTCCTTTATCAGGTTCTCCCTCATGGAACTCCTCAAGATACACAATTGACTTCCCTTAAATAACATGCCATCCTGGATTATGAAATCCAGCCACCTTGTCCTGTCCACTATAACAGGTTCCTTGTAAGCTTTCCAAGCCTCTACAAAATTAGGATCTTCTGCATACAGTGTCTTGAGTTCATTGAACCCAACCACTTCAATCGTGATCTTTGTTAACAATGTATGCCTCTAATTTGCATCTACAACCCTATTTGACTTCCCACTCCATGTTTCTAAAAACAAAGGTATAACTCTCAGAAAAACTCTACCCATTTCAGCATGCCTCTCATTTAATTTTCACTGACTATTTAGGTACTGCAAGGCCTAATGATTAGTATATAGAAAAATTCCTTTGGGAACAAATAATGTCTCCATTTCTTTAATGCTTGAACTATTACATAAAATTCCTGATCATATACAAAATACTTTCTCTTGGCATCATTTAACTTTTCACTGAAATAGGCAATGGGCTTACCTTCTTGGTTCAACACTGCTCCAATGGCACAACCACTGGCATCACAATCCACCAAAACACCTTGTTGGAAATCGGGAGGGCTAAATAGGGTTGTTCACACCTCAGCTCAATAGTTCAAAACTTTTGCCGCCCACCTCCACTTGAATTCTTTTCATCCCCTCATTGTTTCACTAAGGGTCCAATGATATTTCTCAAGTTTCTAATGAACTTCTATAAAACTAGCCAAACCATGGAAAGATCTCACCTCGGTAGTAGTTCTTGGGGTAGGCCATTCCAGAATAGCCTTCACCTTCTTTGGGTCCATCTTGAGACCTTCTGCTGAGACAACAAACCCCAAGTACACTAACTCCCTCTTCACAAAACTGCACTTGTTCAGATTAATCAATAGTTTCTATTCTCTTAACTTCTCAAAGGCTCTTCGAATATGCATCAGATGCTCATCCAAAGTCTTACTAAAAATCAAAATATCATCTAAATACACAATAAAAAAACTTCCCAGAAATTCTTTTAGTACCCCGTTCATGAGCCGCATGAATGTGCTCGGTGCATTAGTTAGCCCAAAAGGCATGACTAACCACTCGTACAGGCCCTCTTTGGTCTTGAAAGAAATTTTCCATTCATCTCCCTCTCGAATTTGGATCTAATGATATCCACTCTTCAAATAAATCTTTGTGAAGTATTGAGCTCCACTCAAATAGTCCATCAGGTCATCCATCCTTGGCAGGGGAAATCTGTACTTGATTGTTATCTTGTTTATGGCTCGGGAATCTATACACATCCTCCACTTCCCATCCTTCTTTGGTGGTAGTACTACAGGTACTGCACATGGACTCAAACTCTCCCGTATCAAACCCTTTCTCAACAACTCTTGAACTTGTCTATTCAACTCATCATTTTCTGCTGGAGTCATTCTATGAGCTGCCTTATTTAGCAAACTGGCTCCATGAATCAAGTCAATCTGATGACTAATCTTCCATATTGGTGGTAAACCCTTAGGTATATTATTAGAAACAATATCCTGAAACTCATCCAACATCCCAGAAACTTCTTCTAGAACCTTCTCACTATCCTCATTACTCATTCTAGGAATCAATGCATAACACACTCGCTCATGCTTCATACCTTCTAAAAATTTTCTTCCATTTACATAACAAATTCTAGCACCATCAGATAATCTTTCTTCTGGCCTCTCTCTGTGGTTCTCTTAACTTCAGGATGAACCCCATCCTTTGTCAAGGGAGTAAGGTTTGCATGGCCATCATGTATAGCTCGGGCTCATCGAACCGGCCATGGCTCCCCCAACAACATGCACATGCATCCATGGGGATGATATCATAGAGTACCCTATCATGGTGCCTTGATCTTGAACTTTACTAAGACCTACCATTGACCAAAGCTGGTTCTCTACAACCAGTAATCTTGGGATACATAAGTGGTGCCTTTCCCTCTTCAGCTTCAACTTTGTGACCATCTCTTCTGACACCAGATTATCAGTGCTCCCACCGTCAATAATGACATCACAACATTTTCCTTCACACTTGCACCTTGTGCAAAATAGATTCTTCTTCTGTTCTGGTTCCTTTTCCTTAGTCATCAGGGCTCTCCTAATCACTAGGGCTTCTCCCCTTTTAGCATCATCTAAATGTTTAGATTGGGCCTCCTCACCTGCATGTGCAACCCTTCCATGACCTTTTGGCCTTTTGTCTGCCCTTCCTTGGTGTTGTGGACATTCATAAGCTTGATGCCCTTCTTCACCACACTGGAAACACGTTCCTTTGAAACCACCTCTTCCAGATCCTTGCCCATATCTCCCTCATCCTCTACCTCTTTGATCACCACTATTTTGATCATGAGGGCAGTAGAAGTTATCATTCCTTTGGCTTCGGCTGGTACCCACATCTTCACTTTTCTTTTCATCATCATTTCAGCTTCCTAAAGGTCTTCCATTGCCCCTTTCACTTTGACCTCCTTGTCCTTTTTTCTTGCCATCAAATCTTTTGTTCAGCTTCTCTTCCACCTTCAGATCAAACTGATACACATCCTCAATGGTGGTCATTCTGACTAGGCTTAACTCCTTCTGAATGCTCGGTCATAACCCATTAAGATATCAGGATACCTTCTACTTATTGGCCTCTGTGTGGCCCGTTCTGATGATTATCTTGTGAAAATCTTCAGTATATTCTTTCACAGATCTACTTCCTTGCTTCAACCCTTGCAATTTCTTCAACAAATCTAACTCATAGTCCACTGGTATGAACTGCTTTTTTAGTTTCTCTACCATGCAATCCCATCTAGTGATATTTGCTTTTCCTCTTTGATTTCTTTCCAACTGGACCTCTTTCCACCAAATATTGGAGTGGCCCTTCAGCTTCATTTTTGCAAACTTAACCCGATCTGGGTCCTCTATTTCCTCATACTCAAAATATTCTTCTAGCTCGTTGATCCAGTCGATCAACTCTGCCAGGTTCAAACTTCCGGAATAACTGGGGACTTCTGCTTTGGGTCTTTTCTCGATCTTCGAAATGGCCCTTATTAGCCACATTTGGTCTTGATCAATTGCTTCTTCTTCCTCTTCTACATCTAAACCTTCTTCCTCTCCTTCATCCTCACTTTCCTCCCTTGGGTTTAACCCTCTTTTCAACTGCTCTTGTAATGCATCAATCTGTCTCTGGAGGGCTGCCAGTGCATCTCTTCCACCAACATTTCTATCACCTCGACCACCTCTAGCACCACCACACCTACTAGGCATGACTCTTGGAGGCATCTTTCTTGACCTCGACCCACAACCACAGTCCTGGTGTGAACTGCCTCACGATTGGCGATTTGTCCACATGCTCAAGAAAATCTCGCTCTGATAGCACTTGATGAGGGTGCAACCTGAGACTTAGAAAATAACCCACAAACAAAGGAATAATTTTATTATTCAGAAAATGGAGCTTCTTACATGTAGAGGATCTCAAATTCCCAAGTTATACAACACATGCAAGCTACAGAAAGCTACAGAATAACCCTTTCGCAATATGTGAGTTGTCCCCAAAAAGTTACCCAAAAATTAGAAACCTACCCATAAATAGAGCTCCCCTTTAGTTTGGAGCCAAAACAACATTCAATTTTGAGTTTAGGCGGTTTGGCGCCAAAAAATTACAACTTGAAGTTCAAATTTCAAAAGAACATTTGCAATTGTATTTTCTAGAAAGTGCGCCAACTTCCCGGGGCCATAACTTTTGATCTAGGGCTCCGATTCGCGAACCGTTTGAACCGTTGGAAAGGTCTCGAAGTCAAGAACGCACTAAAAATTAGCTACACCAATTTTAGAAAGTTTTGGGGCTAATCCAGGAACTCTAAGTGCCTCAAATCTAACTCAGAAGATTTTTTGGGGCAAATCTGGGAAATTGAAATTGCAATATCTTTCCACCCAGGAATAGAAAATAAAAACCATAAATTAGGAGTTTCATTATGACAAAAAGGGTATCCAAAAATGTAAAAACATCTAAAAATTGAGAAACTTGAAATTTAACTATTTTTGGGTGATGCAAGATTGCCCTTACACCACTGGATGCTCCTGCATCAATTCCTCTTAGTGGCTTGATGCGACACACTACATCCCCTAAGTTGTGAATATTCTATTCTTTGATTGGTCCTATATTGGAGACATTAGGCACAAAGTCCCCTAAGTTGATACCTTACATGAACTAAGAAAAACCCCTTAGAATGTACTTTAAACTATTTTACATTTACAATATCACTTATATGGCCACCTTGCATAACACACTTTTCTTTCCCATGGAGCCATCTTGCTTGTTCATGGGTTTCAAGAATATGAAGGTTTGCTTGCCTCATGAATCCAATAAAATATATCAAGAGGTATAGTTTTGGTGTGGTTAGCATATGGGAGCCAGAATTATGCATGACTTTCCCATAGCCACTTGTTTGTCTGTGTGAGTGCATACCGAGTGTGTGCGTATGTTTCTTGCTAGGGGCTCACCTAGTGGATGACCTAAGGTTCCACTAGCCCTTGTGAGCATGCATTTGGTTTTCATAGTGGACATTGTGTTCCACTTGTAAATTTTCTTAAACAAACAACTTAGATATGATCCACATCGTACGAGACAAATGGTCAAGAATTGATCCACCCCTTTTTCTTTTCTTTTTTTTTCTTTTTGTTTTTCTTTATCTTTAATAGTGTATGCTTGTACCTTTTTGTCACTTATTATATCATTTACATGTGTGTTCTTTTGTGCCTATGTTGGTTTTCCAAAGGATCTTAGTCTTGGGGTTTGTGCAACCCTCTTAATTGTTGTCATCCTATCTCACTAGCATTGGTACATTTAAACCCCTCTTAATGTGAGTTTGTCTACTTTAGTGTGAGTTTTAAGCAAGTCCATCCTCTCACTAAAGTGGGTGCTAAATTCAGTTTAGAAAAATTTGTCCCTTTATATTTTCACACTTGTTTGGGCCCTCCCTACTAAAATTTGGCTTCTTTATACCTTATTTGGTCCTATTTTACATCCACAAGCCTTATTTAATGCATCTTTCCAAGGATAACCTTGACATATATCTAATATCCAATCATAATTTAATGATCTTGGATTGTATGGCCCATATTTAGTGATCTAGGACTCATATTCCACCTTGGGTGTATGGGTCCCACCTAAGTTTCGAGACCTAGTCCTGAATTTGGCATAGAACTTAACAATTCTTGAAATTTGTGTCCTAAGCATAGCCTATTGGGACTCATATTCCCCAATTGTCATATGAGTTCCGCTTACCTTTGACCTATTTTAAATTCAAAATATTGGTGGTATTTTATCCTCCTAGACTTGATGTCAGATTGTAGCATTGTAATTTTGGGAAATTCAACATAAACAAGTATAAATACAAGGTTATTTCACATATTTTCTCCTAGCAATCTTAATCAGCAAGTGTGATATAAGCATTCAAGCATTCTATAAATTCAAGAGTATTCAAGAACATGCAAGAGTTGATTATCAAGTGTGTTTTGTTGTTTAATTTTTAATCTAAATAAAAACAAAACACTCTAATGAAACATTAAACTAAAGAAATTGAAATAAAATTAAATAAACAAAAATTCTTCAGAGCCGTTCCATTTTCTCTATCTACAGTGATTCTTTTGAAGTTGTTGCTCTCAGATTGTGTAAGCTCAGCTTCCTTCGAATGGCAACTTGTAGAATGAGTATGCAAAAAGGAAAATGCTTCACTATTCTATATGCTAATGGAATGGAATTGCTGATACGGATATGGACAGGGGCTGTGGATTATGCATAGGGGCTGTGAATGAAAGATGTCATGATTCTATACTGCTATTGCTATGCTATGAAAATACTATGAATTCTACTATGAATGCTATGAATGCTATGAATGCTTACAATTTGACTATAATTTACTTGCTTAAAACTTCTATATGATTTGGAGTTCCTGACAGTCATATTTATAGATTTTTGCGGGCACAATCCCGGCTGGCAAGAATCTACGGCTATGAGATTGTCTAGTAGGTTTGAATGGTGAAAGATGAAGAAGTTGAGAAGAATATGGGAGAGGTTGAGAGGTTGGAGAGAAGGATGGATTCCTATCTTCAACCCACAGGAACAAGCCTGCACAAAAACAGAGAAAATTAAATTTTCTGTTTTGGCAGTTTATTTCACGGGTGTTGAAGATAAATCCCAAAATTAAATAAATAAATTTATTTAATTTCATTTATTGCATTTTGATTTTTGATTTTTATACTATGGAAGATTTAATTAAATATTTTGTAATATCTAATTGTAATGTGACTTTAGAAAAATTAATTAAATATTTTGAAATATTTAATTATGAATGGATATTAGAATCAAATTAGAAAAGAAGAATATTTTAATCTTTATTTGAATAAGATATTCAAACTAAGTTTATATGATAATTAATATAAATAAATCGTAATATTTATTTAATTAATTAAGAAATGAATACGAAAAGATGATTAAATAAACTTTATTTATTTAATAAAAGAATGAAGAAATATAAATAAATTATTTAAATTTATTTATACGTAGATAGAATTCGAAGATTTTAATTAAATATTAAAAATATTTAATTAATTACCAGACAATATGATGTGACCATTTTTAAGTGTATACATCAAGCATTTTGGAGCTATATTCAAGATTCAAGCATCATTTCAAAGTCATCATGAATCATGTTTGTTTTTGAGCTAACATTTGTGATGTAGGTTTCTGTGATTCAAGCAAGCATTCAAATCAAGATCCATAGCATACAATTAAGAGTTGAGATCTACATTCGTGCTAGCCATTTCACACAAGTTTGCAGCCTATTTGTTCAAGGGTTTGGTGAGTTGCAACATAGCTTATTTGTTCATTCATCATTCCTTCATTCTATTTCATTTCATTTCAAGGTTTGATTACCAAAATGAGGTTTGACCAAGAAAAACCCCTATATACTAACAAAACAACATTTTTTCTCTCTTTGATGTGTGATTTATAGATCTAGGTTCCATTGAAGATAAATATTGGAGAAATTTTTCAAAGTTACAAAGTTGTCAAAGTTGTCATCTTCCTTGCAAGATTATGGAAAGTTGCTTATAGAGCAAAATTCAATATTTCAAACACAAAGATATGGGGGGAGAGAAGCTATAGAATATCACTAGAGGATACCAAATTCTTGGATCAACCTTGATACTAGGACTAAATTTTCACTTGTGGTGTATGAGTCCTAGTATACCAATTTTTAGACTTTTTCTGTAGATCTTGGTTTAGTAGTTCTAGATTCTAGATTCGGCTTGAAACCCTAAACTAGGACTAAATTTCCCCTACTGGTGTATGAGTCCTATTGTACTTTAACAATCATAATTTTGGGATTGTAGACCTTGTTCCAAGAATCTTCAGTCTTCTAGGTCCCCCTCTATCCTTTCTTGGTTCATTATTCTAATTTTTATTTTCATATCTTAGGTTACATAGCTAGATTTTCATATCAATTTCATTTCCCTCTTTCTAAGCCTTTTCTTAGTGGTGAACCCCCATTTTATCTTTAATCACACCCTAGAAGACCTTATATAAGATCTATTCCCTCAATTGTACCATTAGATTGAGATCTCTAGGGTTTCCTTGAATGAACTAAAGTGAAATAGGCCCTAAACCCCTAGTTCCATATCCTAGAAGGTGGAACCCTATTTCCTAGTGTTCATCAATTATGCCTAGTATTTGATGAAAAATATTATCTATTCCATCTTATGATCCATAAAACATAGCATTTATACCTTCTATGAATACCAAAAATGGATACACTTTGTGTTAACTCACTTATGGAACCAATTTTCTAACACCCTAAACTAAATGAAAAATACATTAAATAAATTCTTATTATCTAAAAATAACATGAAATGATGGTAAATAGAGCATACATTCAAGGAAGAACACACAAGACACCAAGTAAACCTAGAGAAATCCTAATAGGTACAAAATACTAGCAATAAGGTATGTTAAGCACCTCATTCACTATATCAATAATATTTTACAACTGTTACACCACCTTATTGAGTTACTTGATATTTAAATTAGCTACATGGCCTTTCAAAAAAAAATTCAAATGTATAATTAATAAATCCTATCATCTTTCCACCTGATCATACAATTTGATTATCCAATAGGGTTTTCCACTTGAGTCAATTCTTCACCATTTGAGTTTACATCAATTCTAATATTTCTACCTCCAACATACCAAAATAGATAAAATTACATAGTTTTAATAAATTTAATAATAAATCCCTTAATATCCCATTATTTGTCCCACATGTAAGAAATTTATTACTTCCACTAGATTGGTGAGATTAGTGAGTGTTGAGGAGAATTACCATTTTTCCATTTGTACAAAGAAATGAATTCACCTTTCTTAATTTTACATTTTATTATTATGTTAGAAACTTGTCAAGAGTTTTTGAGATGTTTTAGATCATATTCTCTACCCTCAAAACAACTTCATTAACTAGCATACATAATGATATATTATTTATACAATGATACAAGTCTCCTAATCTTTTCATATGCACTAAACCCTATATTTGGCCCCATTATCCATCTTTAGTGAACTAATTTTTGGATCATACCTCTCCCACTACTATTATTTTTATTGAACAAGATAACTAAGAAAGGGGGTGAATCAGTTGTAATTTTAAACTTCAAAAATCCCAATAGAAGTTAGATTTACATGCATTCACAAAAAATTTACTCTGCTAATATTTTTGATTGTTGAATGCAAAAAAAGAAACTGAAAGAAGTAAAACCACACATACAATAACACCATATTTACATGGAAAACCCAATGAGGGAAAAACCATGGTGAGGATTAGCTCACAATATAAAGAAATCCAAAACCAGATAAAAATACTCAATTCTAGAAAGGATCACTTCCAAGACAAGACACACAAGCCAATGAGGGCTCACTACCAAAAATTACAAAGAAGATAGAAGAGAGTTGTTATAAAGAGAAAACTATCTCAATGCAACAAAGATTCCACCATAATTTTCTCACACTTTTGTAGACATGCTTGAAAGATAGAGTGCACCTCTACCTCACTACCTTCAATAACTCAACACTTTGAAATTCACACTGATCTTCTTGAAATCACATCACATACACATATCTTGCATCTCTCTAGTGTCTTTCACAAGCATCTCAACTCATACTTATACTATCCTCAACATTGAAACCTTTTGAAAGTTGGCCATACAAATTCAAATTAAAGTTTGGTGTCAAAGTATTCCCATGGTGGAAGAGAATGATGGTGACCTATACATATTCTTAATGAGGACCTAAATGAGTCCTATCATGCCTCAACATGATTCCATGAACTTCACAAGTAGTGTTTAATACAAGGTTGACCAACAATCATGTAAAACACAAAAAAATGAAGCACACACATCCTTAACTCAGTCCAATATTTCTGGACAACAAACTTCACTTGAACACAATCTAGAGTAAGTAATGAACACTTGCAAATTCATCTAGAAGCTTTACAAAAAACTTCACCTAAAGAGTATGAATATTTTGTACATTTGAATAACCCTGTCGACCACTATAATACATTGTAGCTCATAAAATCATCAACAAAAACACTCAATCTCAAATCCTCTTGAGCAAAGCAAGAGAGGAAACTTATTAACATATTCTCAAAACTACAAGTCCTAAAAAAAAATGTGGAGAAATGAAGAGAAAATACATTTCTCCTAGACCACAGCTAGACACACCAAAATGCATAGTTCACACATTGGTGAAAATATCTTGTACTATACAATGATCTAGAAGCCCAAATTATAAATATAGCAACTACCAATAGCCATCAAAAATACCTCAGATCTATACAAGTATAGTATCAACCCAGAAGAAACACAAAGAACATCTTGAAGCATACATTGAATCCCTGCATAACACTATTTTCACTATCTGTCAAATTTTCTCAAAAGCACTTGAAAACCAAGTACCATAGATATCAATTCAACACATTAATTCACTCTAACACCCTTTCAAACATATAAACATAATGATAACTCCATGTACCCACATAACTTCTTCAACATCTCAACTATACATGCACACACTCCAAACCTTTTTTATTATAATTTCTTAATATCCTTGACATATACAACCAATAACTAGCTTCCATACACATAGTTGAAATCAATGACAATAAAAACTAGTTTACATCAATGAAAACACCTTCATACTTGCAACAATCTCCCCCTTTTGTATTGATGGCAACACATGATGTGAAAAACCATCAAAGACAACAAAACAACTTTGAACAAATTTTCCATGATTTATTTTGCTTTCTCTCTCCTTCTGTAGATAATTTTTTTCACATGATGCTTTCTCTCCCCCTTTGACATCAATGGAAAAGAAAAATATGTTTTTCTTTGTTCTCTCCTTTGATATTGAACCAAGAGCTATACTATCTTTGAATACTCCCCTCTAGAAGTATAACCAATGAAATGTACAATGACAACACATGACACTACCTACTCTCCCTGAGAGGTAGCCACCTACATCAGTCCAAAAGAAAGATACATCCATAGATCCACTAGAATTATGCATCTCCATATTCATCTAGTTCAAGAAAGGAGGGGGAATAACCCCCAACTTCTCCCAGAGATAATCAAAAGTATCTTTAGGAAGAGCCTTAGTAAATATGTCAACAATCTAATCCTTTGCAAGTATATACTCAAGATTTACTTCATTCTCCATAACCTTCTCTCTCAAAAAGTGATACTTGATAGATATATGCTTTGTCCTTGAGTGCATCACTAGATTTTTCAGACTGTTAATTGCACTTGTATTATCACAAAAAATAGAAATGGGATCATCATAAATTACTCTAATATCCTTCAAGGTCTATCTCATCCACAATTTTGATGTTGCAACAATATACTCAGCTTGTGCAGTGGATAAGGAAATTGATTTTTGATTTTTTCTTAACCATGATACCAATATGCATCCAAGAAAGAATGTACCACCACTTGTACTTTTTCTATCATTAGCACAACTTTCCCAATTTGTATCTATATAAGCACTTAGTATAAAATTAGTATCCCTAGGATACCATAAGCCATGATTTGAAGTTCCTTTAAGATATATAAATATCCTCTTAATAGCTACAACATGTGTTTCTTTAGGATCCTCTTGAAATATAGCCACAAGAGAAGCTGCATGCATGATATTCAATATGGTAGCAATTATATACAACATTACTCCAATTATTGATCTCTATTTTCTCTAATAAGCCTTAGGAGAATCATCATCTTTACTCAATTTGCAGCTAGTTACCATAGGAGTGCATACCGATTTGGAACCATCCATTCCAAATTTCTTCAACATTTCTTTTGCATACTTTGATTGTGAAATAAAAATCCATTTGTTTTTTTTATTGATTTGCAATCAAGGCAGAAGTTCATCTCACCAAACATAGACATCTCAAACTCTTTACATTTCTTCAACAAACATCTTACACATAGTTTCATTTCCTCCAAAAATAATTTCATCCACATACACAAATACTATCAAAATACTATCATTTTCAATTTTGAAATATAAATTGCTATATGTAGTACCTTTGTTGAAACCTTACTAAATCAAATATTTGTCTAATCTTTCATAACAAGATATGGGATCTTGCTTCAAACCATATAAATCATTTTTTAATTTGTAGACCATATTCGGTTGATCTAACAACTGGAATCTTGCCAATTGTTCCATGTAGACTTCTTCTTCTAACTCACCATTTAGAAATGTAGACTTCACATCCATTTGGTAAACATTAAATTCTTTATGAGTAGCAAATACCAAAAACATTCAGATAGCTTCTATTCTAGCCACCAAAGAAAATGTCTCTTGGAAATCTATACCTTCCACTTTTGAATAGCATTTACACACAAGCCTTTCCTTGTTTCTTACTACTTCTCCATTCTCATTCAATTTTTTTTTGAAAACCAACATAATTCTAATTATGTTCTTGTTTTCTAGTCTATGAACCAATTCCAAAGTTTGAATTTCCTCAATTTGCATAAATTCCTCTTCCATTGCTTTCATCGAATGTTCATCTTTACATACCTCACTCATTTTCTTCAGCTCAACTTCAGAAAAGTAGGAAATAATTTACCTCAATTTCAACAACTTTGCTTCTTGTCAATTGACCTTTCCTCTTGTCTGCAATGATATGATCTTTTGAATGATTATTTTGCACATACTTAGGGGTTTTAGGAACCCTTTCTAGAGATTCTTCTTCTTCTTCATTCTACACTTCTTTTTCTCCAACTATTTCTTCTACTTCTCTGTAATCAAGTTTTTCTAATACATATTCATCAACTTTAATTGAGTTCTTCAATGCTTCATCAACCTTGATATTTTTTCTTTCTACAACCTTTCATAGCATTTTATTGTAACATATGTAAGCTTTGCTTCTAGTAGGGTATCTAGGGAGAATAACCTCACCACATCTAGAATCAAACTTTCCTAGATTTTCTTCATCTTTTTTGATATAAAATTTTCTTCCAAACACCCCAAAATACTTGACAATAGGAATCCTTCCACACCATAGCTCATAGGGGGTCTTAGTGCTATTAGATTTTTCTTGAAATCACTTGAACACATAAATAGCAACGTGAATTGATTCTCTCCAGTAAAATTCTAGTAGACTTGCCTATTTTATCATTATTCTAGTAGCTTCTTGAATTGTTCTATTCTTTCTTTTAGTAACTCCATTTTGCTGGGGAGTTCTAGGGGAAGACAATTGTCTTCTTATTCCATGGCCTTCACAAAACATGTTAAACTCATTGGAGGTAAATTCACCACCTCTTTCAGACCTCAAAAAAATTATTTTCAAATTTATTTCATTCTCAACCATTTCCTTAAATGCCTTGAATTTTTCTAATGCATTATATTTATCTCTAAGAAAAGTAACCCATGTTATTCTAGAGTAATCATCAATCAAAAGCATAAAATACATATCACCTTGTAGACTTCTTTCCATTGTAAGACCACAAATATAAATATGAATCAATTTTAGTAGTCTGGTAGTAGATTGTTCCCTTGACTTGAAGTTGTTTCTAGCTTGCTTTCTAAACTAACAATCATTGTAGACTGCATTAACAGGCTTTGTAATTCTTGATAAATGTCTCATAGCTTATATTGCACTAATTCTCACCATGTTGTCAAAATTCATATGACACGTCCTCTGGTGCCATAGCTAATTGTCATTAATCTGAGACATAAAGCAATATCCAACAACACCTTTAAGTTGATAGATTTTTCCTTTAGTCTTCTTACTAGCAACAATCACAATTCTAGACCCTTTTCTTATTTCACATTTTTCATCCTTAAACACAAGATTATATCTCTTTTTACACATTTTTCCAACACTCAAGAGATTATGTCTCAAACCCTTAACATAGTAAACACCATCAATATTATGCTTTCCATCAAACTGGTTGAATCTATCCCACATATCTCAGCACTAGAATCATCTCCAAACTTAACTAAGCATCTATCATATTTCTCAATTTTAACAAACTTACTTTTGTCACTAGTCATATGATTTGAGCAACCACTATCAATGACCCAGTAGTTCTCTTCATGTTTAGCATGAAAAGTAGAGGCCACAGTACCTTCAACTTTCTCTGGAGCACTTTCCTTCACACATATTTCAAGGGTAGATTCATCTTTTAAAGCTAGGAACAAGCATGCATTATCATCAAAATCTCCATAATCAGACTCATCATCAAAAATAATATTATCCTTGTTGACATAATATGCTCTTTTGATCATCTTTCCTTTATTTTCTTTGCCTTCTCTATGTTTATTTATATCATCTCTTTTTGGACCTTGAAACATAATGACCTATAACATCACAACTAAAACATTTGAATGGTAATTTACCTTGATACTTACTAGAGCCATTTTTCATTCTTCTTACAAAATTTGCTTCCACTTCATCAAGATTTTCTTCATTTAGATCTTCCACCTTTGCAACCTTGAATGCAATTTCTATCTTTGTTTCATTTTTCAATCCAAGCTTTCTTATTTCAAATGGAGTTAGAGTACCAATCAATTGATCTTTAGTATGAGTATTATAATCTACAATTTCCTCTATAGTAGATACCTTCTCACTATATATAGCAAGGAGAGTTTTGAGTTCCTTTTTCACTATCCTGTATTCATATATTTGTGCACCAAGTCCTCTTATTCCACCTACCATCTCATCTACTCTCTACATATAGGAATTGATGTTCTCATTTTTTCCCATTCCTCGAATCTCAAATTATGCCTCCAAGTTCTACAACTTTGCTTATTTAACCTTTTCATTTCCTTCATACATCTTTTCCAACTTATCACATGCCTCTTTAGCAATCTTTAGATTCATAACCTTAACTAATTCAGAATGTGAAATACTATTTAAAATGATAAACCTTTCCTTATTGTTGATTTCATGTGATTTTATCTCATCAATGTTAGTAACCAATATCTGAAATGCAAACCAAAAAAGCCTTCCACAGAAGAGAAAAATAGAAAGAGCAAAGTTGTTGCAAAAAGATGTGAAAAATATAATTATTTAGGAATTCATAATTACATGAGATGATTTTCTTTATAAAAGCAAGTATGCATAACCCTAATCTTATCTTGAGCAACAAGATAGCTCAACAAGATAAGGATGAGAATAATTAACCTAGGAATTAAAATATTACCTAAGTAAAGTTATGCAAGTGTAATTAAATATTAACTACACTAACAATCAACAGTACTTGGTCCATAGGGGTTGGGGCCCTAGCTCAGTTAGCTAAATCTTTCCTATTGCAGGAGGTTGGTCACGAGGTCTAGTCTCCCCCACCCCCGTGGTATCGGAGGGTGTGTCGCGCCAGCACTGCCAGTCATGTTAAAAATTTTACCAGGTGCACTGTAGTTTATATGGGGTCGTGCTACCCAATTCCTGCAGTCAAAAAAATAGTACTTGGTCCATTAACAAGAGCAACATACTGGTTCTAAATATACTTTTTGATCTCATATCCACAATATGATAGATATCCTTTCATCTTTGTTTTCCAGAATGTATAGTCAATGCCATTGAACCTAGGACACTCAATAGTGATCTTGTTCACCATCCCATACCTTCCTTAAGTGGTTAACCTCTTCTCCAAAGAGCCTAGATTTGATACCAATTGTTGAACAAGACAACTGAGTGGGGTGAATTAGTTGTAGCAATTTTAAACTTCAAAACCCCCAATAAGAGTTAGATTTACAAGCATTCAAAAAAAAATTATTCAACTAATATGTTTGATTGTTAAATGCAAAAACATAAATTGAAAGAAGTAAAACCATGCACAAAATAGCACCATATTTATGTGGAAAACCCAACGAGGGAAAAAACATGGTGAGGATTAGTTCATAATATAAAGAATTCCAAAAATAAATACAAAGTATCACTGCCAAGACAAGACATAATATCTAATGAGGGTTCAGTACTTTGGATCACTACCACAAAATTGCAAAGAAGATAGAAGAGAGTTGTTATAGAGAGAAAACTATCTCAATGCAACAAATATTCCACCACAATTTTCTCACACTTTTGTAGACATTCTTGAAAGATAAAGTACACCTTCAGCTCACTACCTTCATAAACTCAACACTTTGAAATTTGCACTAATCTACTCGAACTCACATCATACACATATTTCTCACATCTCTCTATTATCTTTCACAAGAATCTCAACTCGTACTTATATTGTCTTCAACCTTGAAACCATTCCAAGATTTGCCATACACAATTTTTATTTACAAATTCAAATTAGGTTGGCACTAAAGCATTCCTGAGGTGGAAGAGAATGAGGGCGACATATACATATTCCTAATGAGGACCTAAATGAGTACCAAAATTCCTCAACACTCTTCCATGAACTTCACAAGTAGTGTTTAACACAAGGTTGACCAACACCCATGAAAAACACATAAAACATGTAAGCACACACATCCTTAACTCAGTCCAATCTTTTCGGAATTTTTTTTTAACTTGAACATGATCTAGAGTAAGTAATGAACACCTATAAATTCATCCAAAATCTTGACAACTAACTTCACCTGAAGAGTATGAACATTTTGTACATTTGAATAACCTTGTCAACCACTATAATACACTGTAGCTCATAAACTCATCAACAACAACACCAAATCTCAAATCCTCTTGAACCAAGAAAGAGAGAAACCTTATCAACATATTCTCAAAACCAAAAGTCCTAAAACAAAAATTTAGAGAAATGCAGAGAAAATACATTTCTCCTAGACCACAACTTGACACACCAAAATGCATAGTTCACACACTAGTCAAAATATCTCACACTATACATGATGATCCAAAAGCCCAAATTATGGATATAGAAAATACTAAGAGCCATGAACAATACCTCAAATTTCCACATAGCACATCCTGAAGGATACATTGAATACCTACATAACATTGTTTTCACTATCTATCAAATTTTCTCAAAATCACTTGAAAAACACGTACTAGAGATATTAATTCAAAAAATTACTTCACTCTAACACCCTTCTAAACATATCAACATAAGGATAAATCCATGTACTTACAACACTTCTTCAACATCTCAACTATACATGCACACACTACAAACCTTCTTTATTACAAATTTCTCAATATCCTCGACATATACAACCAATAACCAGCTTCCATACACATAGTTGACATCAATGACAACATCAACCACTTGAAATCATTGACAACGCCTTCATACTTGCAACAATATTGGTCACAAAAATATTAGGGAATGATCAAATGTTAGAATCCCTCCATACATCTTCCTTTAAAATTGACTTGGACTTAGAAATTTTGATTTTAGTACTATCAACCATGTTTGACACTCACAATACAAAGGAAATCAAGAGGAATGTGGAGAATATGAAGGAACAAGTTATGGAAATGATGGGACTACCAAAGGGCCTTGTAGAGAAATCTAAGGGTATATTTAGTACTCTAAAATGTGCCCCTAGTGCTATAACTTATTTTAGGACCTCTACCCCCTCTTTGGTTGTTGCTAAGTTCTTCAGGACTAAACCTGTAGTTGGTTTGAAAAGGAAATCATTCTTCTAGTGACCTTTCAAAACAAAAAAGTGCTCCACAAAAAGGAAGAAAAAGAAAAAGAAAGGTCTAGCAATATATGTGTAAATGTAAATGAACATAAGGAAGAAGAAGAAGGACCACAATTAGTCTAGAAAAGAAAAACCAATGTCTCTCAAGTAGATACAAGAGAAAAGAAAGAAAATTTTGATATTGTGGATACTGACAGTGAGACGGAAGTAGAGAAGGAGAAAAAATATTTCATGATTCATATGTGGGAGAAGAAGTCTAAAAAATAAAGAAAAACACCCAAAGGGAAAGGAAAGAAGAATACTCCTCCGATTAAGAAACAAATCCTTATGAAGCTTTAGGCCTTGGTGAGCTGCATTTTAGAATATGGGAACCTAGAAGAGATTGTTGCAATATACCTTATTGCAGATTTGATGTTGAAAAATCCACCATTGAAGAAGCTATTGTTAGGTATAATGGTCCTTTTTATGTTAACATGAAGGTTATAGAGTTTTAGTTACCTGAGGATTTGAAAGGTATAACATATGCAAGAAGGTAGGAAGCATTTGATGAAGATGAAAAAGTAAGTGAATTCACTTTGGAGAAGATTAGTTCTCCTCTCATAGATGAGGATAGAGCTGAATTAGCTCAATTTTATAACAAAGGATTCAGGACTAAGTAGAGGGTCAATACCCTAATGAGCAAGGACAAAGTAAATATAGAAATATTAAGAAATGAGATAGTGGAAAATATTGCCAATTTGGAAAATAAAATAGGAATGTATTTGGAAAAAAAACAAAAATTACATGATTATGTGTCTATCCCTAAAGTGAATGAACCAAAAGATGCACAACATTAGCATGCTCTAGAACATGAGAATGTAGCTAAAGGAGAAAATATGCAAGAAGATGTTAATAATGATACTCCTCCAATAGAGGAAAATGTTGTTGGAACAAAACAATATGATGAAATGCATGAGGAAATGGAAACAAAGAAAAACCCACCCCCTCTGAATGCTAAGAAAAATGGTGAATAGAGAAAGGAAGACAAGAAATATGACATAGAGAATTCAAAGGCACAAAAAACTGAAGACTCTCCTCTCCTAGAAGAAAAAGAGTCTAATAAACAAGAAAATAATTCTACAGAAGACTCTAGCATTGGTTACAAGGAAAGTAAGGATGAAGAAAGTGTGAAGATGATTGGTGAGTCCTCCAGAGCCTCTAGAGATTCCTTGAAAATATTATTAGATATGAAACTCCAATTCCCATTGATAGTATCAACATGGTTTCTACAAATCCCAATGTAACAAGGCCAAGTTGACATGAATAAGATATCCCCCTTACACAAACTGTAACTTGGTGATGCATTTCATGCCTCCATAAGAAAGGAGATTCTATAGACTCACCAAAAGAGTGTTGAGATGATTGATGAGGTAGTGAAAGTGCTACAAGAAAGCTTCCTCGATGTAGATGTTGACAATTCTTTATTTGGTGTGTAGCAACTGAGGCTACTCCTTGACTCATTCAAAGAATATTCTATTGGCTTAGAGGAAAAATTGGAGAAGGAAGTAAATAAGAAGGTAAATGAGAGAAGGTTGGTAGATGTTTTAGAAAAGTGTGCTACTTCATATGGTAAGCTACAAAACAACCGAAAGGATATTCAAAATTATGTTGAGGAAGAAAATAATTTGTTTCAATTTTGCTTGAAATGGCCCAACTCCACAAAGAACATAAAGGATGAAATGGGCTTCATTAAGTCTCAAATTGATAAGGACTTTAGAGTATATGATCCAGAAAATGATGTAGATGGAAGTATAAGGTTGGAAAAATAGAATCTGCATGAAAAATTATTTCAACTACGGAAACAAAAGGAAAATATTATAGTGCAATTCGATCAACTCAGAGACCTAGTAAATGCTAGATTTGCATCCCTGGCCAGTGCTCTAGCTAATGCAAAGAATGTGTCAAGGTTAAATCTAGTACCTAGTACTTTGAATGAAGGTGAAGAACTCCTCATGAAGTTTGAAACTCAGTGTCACATGCTTTGATTTGTCAAGAAGAGTTGGGAAGATGGAAAAAAGGATTGGGAGGTACTCCTTGCAAAATTGAAGGAGTCATACAAATGTGTCTTTCCTTTTCTTTTTGATTGTGTATATTTTTATTCTATTTATGCAATTTCAAATTTCATTGTATATATGTGGAAGATAGTGGATAGTATAACAATGCAATTTTTGGTCAATTTTGATGGATATGATTATTAGGGGGAGTTACATGCATGTGTGTGTGCGTGTGAGTGTGTGTGTGTGTGTAGCTAGGGGGAGTAAGCATGTATGCTTGAACAATGTACCCTTTTACATTGATGTTAAAGGGGGGAGTAGTTAAAGGGAGAGTAGTTGATAAAATAATTGGTTGGAGAGTATTTTGGAGAATATTTGGAGAAGAGTGTTAGGCATGTTGCCATTAATGAAAAAGGGGGAGATTATTGGAAGTTTTCTTGTCATTGATGAGATTGTTGGCAACATGAGCATGAGCATATATGGTTTTTTCATTGATATCAACATTTATGTACTATTGTTTGATGAGTGCAAGTGATTGTGGTGATGGTAATCCATTATACAAGTGTAAGAGTTTTGATCTAGAGTAGAACAAATGTTGATATTTAGCTATCATAGAATATATTTTTCAATGTATAGGGAACTCTTTTTGAGATCTACATTGATCTGCCATGCAGAATCTAGTCATGTTGTTCTAAGAATTTTTTTGTGTATGTCAGAGGATCCAAATCCAAAGTTTCATGTCTTTATGTCCCCTAGTGTAAAATTATGATTGACAAAGTATCGTGTTTTCTAGTGACAAAGTTATTATGGAAATATACATATTTGGAATGCTCTTCATTCTATCATAGAAGAATACCTGGTTATGTAGTTTTGTGGGAGTGATTATATGTGTTAGAAGAGTGAGTGGTCCAATTGGTAAGTGTTTTGGTGGTTTGTATGTTGTGTTGTGAATGAATAGATGGTTTATATCACCAGTCTTTACTATCCAGTCCAAACCTAAAGAGTTTGTGTTCATGCAAAGTTAAAGTATGAATTAAGAAAACTTAAGGGAGTAATTATAGGTTTCTATCATCTTATTTTGATGCATTACAAGGTATAGTAGAAGAAACCTAAAAAAATGAAAAGATTTAATCTAGGGAGACAAGGACATGATCAAGCCTTACTTAAATAAGGAAGGGGTCAACATCCAATAAAGCATATATGAATTTATAGATTTAGAAAGATCGTCCATACTATTAGAGGAGGCTTGAGATTCATTTATTTTTCAAAGAAGATGAAGGGGTATTAAAGTTCCCTATAATAATCCATTTAAGGTTGTTATTTACTATTCTAAAAAATTCCATGCTTGACCATAGAGTTTTTTCCTTCTTTTTGTTGGAGATTAGTGTTGTCATTGATGTCAATAGAAAGATTATTGGAGATTGTTGCACTTTGTTGTATTTAGTGTTGTCATTTATTTCAACCTATGTCAACCTATAGTATGGTTGTGATTAGAACTATTTGTGGTGTTGAATAGGTATTGTTGATGTAGTTGGTTCACTTGGTTTCTAAGTGCTTTTTAGAAAACTTAGAGAATGTACAAGGAGATGGAGTTGTGTTTTGCATTGTGCTCCATATTTATTCATGGTTGAATATGTGCTTGCACAATTTGGATGAGGTCATCAAAGGTGTTCAAAGGTGTTATATCCATATTTTTAGGTTCTAGATCATGCAATAGTGGAAGATGTGTTTGATAGTGTGTTTCCTATGAAGAAGGTTGTTTGGGAGAAATGGTATTGCTCCACATTTCTCTGTGTTGATGTTTCTTGTATTATGTATTTTGGAACATGTTAATATTACTTGTATATACCTTTCCCTGGAGTGTTTGGTATTCAATTGTTTTGCAAGGTTGGTTAGTGAGTTATATGTGTGTGGTAGTGTGGTTGGTTGCATAAGATGATAGTATTCTTAGTTTTAGGTGGATGCAGAAGTGTTGTTGAATATTCTAATAGAATAGTAATATTTTGGGATTTTTTTGATGTTTCTTCATGGTCTATAGGATTCTATTAGACTTGGAAAAGATTGAGTTGATTGCTTGGTAGTGTTAATATAATTTTGGCCAATCTAACATGTTAGCATTACTTGAAAATGTGCTTCGTGCATTATGGAAGCATGGTGTTGCACGTCAATGTAGATTTGGGTCCTAGTTAACCCTTAGTGTGGTTTTCCTTCATTTCCTTCCATCATGGAAATTTTTTATGTTGACCTATTTGTTGGTTGTATGTTTGATGTGCAAACGTTTCATTGACTCCAACCTAAGAAGTTGTTTGATTTTGTGGATGATATACAAGCAATGTTAATTGTTGGATATGAGTGTGGTGTGTTGTGTGATCTAAAATGATGTGGATGTGATTAGGTATTAAGACTTGAGTGTGATTTTGATGAGGTCTATACCACCCAAAACCCACAAAAATCACAAGAGATACCAACACAAAAGATGCGAGATAGAAAAATGACTCACTTTCAATTATATTTAGAAAATGAAATTATATATTCAAAGATTACATGCTACAGCCTCATGGGATTGATTCATTACAACAAAATCAACTCAAAAAAGAAAAATGTACTATTCAAAGCCACAATCTACACCATCAGGGCCACCTTCTACAATCCCAACTTAACCCTTTTTATTTTCCCCAATAAACACCCTAGAATGTTCGAGAAAATACAAATTTCTCCTTTTTGTTTTGGCACCAAAAGTCTCACCGTTTGATTTCTAGCATAGGAAGAAATTTTTAAGAAATTCACTTTTTAGAGGACCAACTTCGTGGGGCCATAACTTTTGATCCAGGTGTCTGATTTGCTATTATTGCATATTTTTGGAAAGCTCTCATTTAGCTCTACACACAAATTCACCATAGGTCAGTTTGACCACCTTTTGAGTTGTTTTGGGGCCTCTAAAGTTTTATATCTGAATTTGAAGTTGCATTAGAGAAATTTCCCAGGATGGAAATTTTAATTTCTCCCAAATTGTGCAGGGTATTGAGGTGATTCTTTCACGATCAGAATTTTTTTTCAGCTCTACTCCTTGGGGTAAATTTTCACATCCATACAAGCTTGTTTAGGCCAACTTACTAAAAATAGTAATTGCTTTTTTTTTCACTATTTTTGATGCTTGATAGTTTTATATCCCCTAAGTTCCATCTTGGGACTTAGAACAACTAAAGAAAATAAAGATTTATTTTTTTGGTGATGCAAGATTGCCCTACACCACTAGATACTCCTGCATCAAACACCCAAGGTAATTTTAAAAGTGACAATGTCACTTCTCAGTAATTAGAGGGAAACCAAGACTATTAACCTCAGCCTTAGATAACCATGATGAATATTCAACAAGCCTTCCTATCCATTTCACCAAGTACTCTACATATTATTTGTTTCTTGTGCTTCTACCCACACGATTATCCAAAATTTCTTCTATATCTTCCTTCTCTGAAGTAGGTGCAGGAATTTTCAACTGTTCATTTATCAAACTCTCCTCTATATCACCTTCATGATACTCTGTCAAATTGGTAATGTTGAACACAAGAGAAATGCTTATTCCCCTAGGAAAGTCTACCTCATAAGAATTTCTTGAATCATGTTTCCTCAGGATCTTGCATGGTGTAGACACCGAAATCTGGTTTTTAGCCTGTGGCTTCTATATTCTTTATAATTCTTATTCTTCATGGTCTTGATTAAATAATCTTAATTATTTAATTAATTCAGCTTCTATTAATTCTTCTATTAATTAAATAATATTAATTATTTAATTAATTCACTTTTCTTCATTTCTTCTAATTAATTAAATAAACGCTTGTTATTTAATTATCTTACTAATTAACCTTATTCTTCCGGTCAAATTAAATAAATCATTATTTAATTTATTATTTATCATATTTCAACTATAATTAAATAAATTCATTATTTATTTAATTATTCATTTAAAATCCCTTCATCATTTAATTAAATAAATCTTATTTATTTAATTATTCTTCAAATATTGAGTCTTGAATTAAATGAATTATTTAATTCATTAAGTCTATTTTAACACATTCTTCTATATTTTAGATAATTATGTGAGTTATCTAAGTATTCACTTTTACTCAACTCGACATCTATTTTAATCGTTTAGTTAACTCTTCACTTGATGTCCGAGTGGCTGTTTCGAGTAATCTCTTCGTCTAATCATGCAATCCTCCAATTCTAACTCATTTGCGTGTACATGCATATTAATTAAATATTCTTATTTAATTAATTAAATGTTGTGCGTGCATTTGAACAAAGAGTCGTTATAATCAATCTTCATCTTTGTCATGCAAAGATATTTCTTATGTTTTCGAATGCCGAACTGAAGATTAAACCATTTATTTAATCTTTAATTCTATTTTCTAATTCAAATCACTCATGTCACTTCTATCAGTTATCTGAATGCATGTCTAATCTGTCAATCTCAACCATCCGTTAATCTTTCAATCTTGGCCTGTCGTTCGAATAATCAATTTTCTATAAATTGATTTGTCATTCTTCATTCCAATCTCTCTCGAAATCTCTCTCGGGAATTTGATAACTTTTGAGAGCACTTTTGTCTTGAATCTTCGATATTTTGCTAATCACTATCTTAGGCTATACTTGCACGAATTACTTGAAAATCTGAGGGCAATTATACCATACAAGCGAAATGGAGAAGGGCAATCGAGATAATTCATGGAAATACGTTTGAAGATTGGTGAGATCATTCTAGTTTTAATTACGTTTTTACTTTCCCATGTTCTTTGTTGCTTAACGTATGAATTTGCATGTTAGATTTAGTTTTGTATTGCATGTGTGCTTTTAATCTACTAATCTTCTTGCTTGTCTATTGTGCATGAAGGCTTGTTTCATTTTCAGACGTTACATTTTGGTGAACCTGACGTGAAGACACCATCTTCGCGAATCCGTAGATCTTTTAAGTTTTGATTTTGCAGATTTTTCATACGGAACGACGCATGTGAAGTTTCTGCACCGCAACTGATTTTACGAACCGCATGTGAAGTTTATGCACCGCAATTGATTTTTTGGAACCGCATGTGAAGTTTTTGAACTGCAATTGAGTTTTTGAATTGCATCTGATAGAGAAATGACGCATTTGGAAATTCTTGAATCGCAAGTGATATCCCGAGCCGCAACTAAAAAAGAAACGACGCATCTGACTGGTAACAAAATGATGCAATTGACTGGTAAAATTTTATTTCTGCTTTCGGCAATCTGTAATTTTCAATTGATTTTCGTGTTACTGATACTTGATTTTCAGCGTGTGGCCTTTTGGAGTTAACAAGCTTTTGCAGGACGATTGGCGAAGACAAAATTGAAAATTACTAATGATATCTTCTGCAGTACGCTTGTCGAAGACCCTAGTTAAATTTTGAAATAGATTGTTTGGTAGCGTAGCAAATATTTCATTTGGTTAAAATTAACAAGTGTCTACTGTGTTTGGTGCGAAAGCACAAGTCTGGTTACCCTTACGATTTGGTATATCGAAGTATCCTCTCCCCTTGCGCATCCGTGCGATCTGGGTGTAAGAGAAACGGTTACCAACTCTAGAACTTGGGCGGTGGGAAAAAGTACTCACCCCAGAACGACTCGGACCGGTAGCACCGAACCCAGGGATTGCCGGTATATAAAAGTGGGTTCTTGGGGAAACCCCAAGAATCATGAGTGTGGTTCCGATGAGATGGATCGAAAGGGGACTCAGCCGTATGGATCACACCCCACGAACGGAATGCCCGAATTAAATACCCTTTGTTGTAGAGACCAACCTATTTGTGGCCGTTGCTTGGTATTAGTGCAGGGTACAGTATCATGCCCGAAGATTACTCACTACTGATCCCCTTGAGTAGAGATAGCGGTTCTTGGGATGTCATTACCCAATGAATTCGGAATTGGTGTGCTCGAAAGACGTTAATGAGCCGTGGAGGGGAGCCAATGCCACCAAATTCCTAAGCTATCTACTCTCGAGAAGGAAAGGTGTTCATCACCAATCCGGGGTATAACTGGTGGGCTATACCAAGTATACAAACCCTAGGCCTTTGGCCTATTAGGATGTGCTTGTCTGTTATCACTTTTAACGTTCTTTCAGTCCAAAATTGAAACTGAAAACACTTTGTCTTACGATTGTCTTTGATTCTCAGAATTTGATCACGGAAAACGGAGTCAGTTTAAATTTCATGTCACTAAAAATTCACAGAGAATCGCAATTGTTCACCAGAAACACACATCTGATTTTTAGAGTCACATTGAGTCGCATTTGTTAAATCTGAGTCGCATCTGTAATTTCTGAGTCTCATCTGTCAGTGTGGCTCGCATCTGATTTATATAGGTCGCATCTAGTTGTTATGAGTTGCATCTGTAATTTCTGAGTCGCATCTGTCAGTGTGATTCGCATCTGCTTTAGAAACACCGCATGCGCTATATCCTGAGTCGCATCTGTCATCTTGAGTCGCATCTGTTACTTTTGAGTCGCATCTGTCAATTTTGAGTCACATCTGTCAATTTTGAGTCGCATCTGTTACTTTTGAGTCGCATTCTATCAGATAGAGTCGCATCTGTAATTTTGAGTTGCATCTAGTAATTCTGAGTTGCATTTGTCAATTTAGACCGCAACTGTTAAAACTTGAACCGCATATGTTAATCCTGCGACGCATCTGTTAATCCTGCACCGCATCTGTTAATCTTGCACCGCATCTGTCTGATTACCAGAAAACTAAAATTTACAGTCACTGTCCGGTCAACATGGTTATACCAGTTTCAGTGGTCTTCACACAAACAGTCTTCGAAAATAGAAACCTAAAACGATTTGCTCAATTTTGCATCCTTTAGGTTCATTTAGTCATTACCATAGTTGTCTTCAGTTAGAGTTTACCTTCATCTTAGGGTATATATCCTCTTGCATTAGACTTCTAGAAAGGTCACTTTTACAAACTTTAGTAGTCCACCATCTATACTCTAGAAAGGTCATAGTGTCAACAAAATTTTTTCATTGAACCTAGTCCTATCATCTTATACTTTGTCCTACAGAGAGTCATCCTAGCTCATCAGTCTAGTTAGGAAACTCAACTTGTCTTTGATCCTCGTCCTGCATTGGTTCCTTGATTTAAACTAAATTGACACCTTGGTTTGACTTTAGGTAGTTGGTCCCTTCACCTTGGGTTTATAGAACTGATCACTTTAGGTTCTTACTTAGACTTTTGCATCTTTAGAGTCTAGACTAGTCTCATCCTAGGACATCCTTTATATTCAAAAAATCTCAAAAACATAGCTTAGGTTGTATACCTTAGATTTGAGTCGCTCTTTATTGTCATACCTTAGCCCTCATATCACATACCTTTGTCATACTCCATCTTTCATCATAACCTCACCACCATGTCTACAATTTACCTTGATATGCGTGCTAGTCAAGTTGAATACCAGTTACTCCATAATGGTCAATACCAACAGGCCCTAGACTTCAAAAGACAATATATCCAATCCAAATGCCAATCAACATCAACCCATGGTCAACTACCCACATATCATTCCTACCAACAATCCATAAGTCCTAATCCTCCATCCATCTACCCTCACTATCAAGAGTCCCTTAGCATAATCCATGCCATGAATCCACAACAAACGTCCACTTATCACCTTTATCCTAACCTTGACAAGGGAAACCAACCTTCCACTAATCCCTTCCAAGCCTCCATGTCCTACCCTAGTCCTTCATCCACTAATCCCTTCCAAGCCACTCCATCTCACTCTACATTTACTCATGACGATACATCTATTCATGGTCTCCAAAGTCACATCCCATCTACTAAACTTGAGGATACATGTCAAATGGAAAGTCCAAAGCATGACTTCATGGCTTCACCTTCATGTCAAGATCAAAGTAGTCTATCCCACGACCCTATCTTTAAGTCCATCCAAGAAGTCCTTCTAGATAATCATGGCATCCAAAATACACCTATCCTTGACCAAGATTCCATTCCCAACCATATTATTCAAGACAAACCCTTCTTTGATCAAGACACTACTATTGAGCAAGAAGTCCAAAATGATCCACTCCTTGACCTTTATGCCATTCATGATCAAACATTTGAAGACGATCCTATCCAAGTACCAAATGCATCCATTTCCCAAAATGAGACACTTGCCTCCATTGGACACAGGGATGATATTCCTTTAGAACAAGAGTTTCCTACTCTAGACATATTTGCAAATGATCAAGCTATAGTTGAGTTCATTGGACTCTATGACAATGACCATAAAGATGGTTTCGACATCGACTTGGAAGCACCAATAGAATCTGCTGAATCTGATATGTCACAAAATCACACCAAAGATATCCAACATGTCAATGAAGATAAGACATCCTATCAACTAGGATCATCCACTTTTATCAAATCATGCTTTCTTGTAGATGAGGAGATTCCAAGTAATAGTTTCCACAAACACAATGATGGGTTAGCATCTTGCTTCCAAAATGAAAAATACCCCATCGCAAACATAATCTGTCAGAGCATGCAGTACCAAGGAAAAGGACTAGGCATACATGAGCAAGGAATTCTAGAACCAGTACAGTTTCAAGCAAATCCTAGACATCAAGGTCTTGGTTATCCTTCAGTCAGCAAATCTAATGATGTTAATGTTACCTTCTCGATATTGGGGGAAACTTTATCTGATACAAACATCAAAATGGAGGCCATGAGTAGTTCTTACCATAAGGTTGTTGCCAACACTCCTTCCATCCATACCATAAATTGTCATTCCAACATGAATAAACCTTCCATTTGGAACCAACAAAAACAAAAGTCTTCCAAATTCAAAGTTCAAAATCATATATCAAAGGCCATTGAATCAATAAAAAATCCAAGTGGGAAAATAAAGTTAAAATGGATCCCAAAGAAAAATGGATCAAGAAAAGAAAATAATTCAAAAGTAAAAGTCAATCAAAATGTGGAGCCACAAGAAAAGAGGACTCCCACATATAATAATTGTCCACCTCCTTCAAAATGGTCATCATACAAGGCATATAAAAGTCATGGTTCCAAATATTATCCCAATATGAAACCCAGTCTCCATCATCCATCACCCCAAGTTTGGCAAATGAAAATTCCTACATCTAAATTGCCAAACACGTCTACCATCATCCGTCATAATCCTACATCTCGCCTAAAGTCTAAAAATCCTACATCACAAATCCATCGCATCTTGGCAGCAACTCTTTATTGTAAGGACTCCCATGGCACTCTATTGCGATGTGCGTATTTTGATAAGGCCAACTCTAGTGTCAACAAGGATCACAATGACATCAATCAATTGTATGCAAGTGCTATGATCCTGACAAGGCAACTACTTCATCAAGGTTATTATTGGAATATCATGGCACCAGTCTCTACATCAGCACTATCAATGGATTCATAACAATCAGTGATCATCTAAAGCATCGAGGCTATCCAAATTAAAAAAAAAAAAAAGAAAAAAAAAGTCACTTTGATGAAAACCTGGCAAACAGGCATCTTGGTGACACCAAAAAGAAAAGAAAAAAGTCAAGAGAAAAATTTCATCCAATAGTGAAAACCATTCTTATGGCGCTTTGGATAAGTACCATGATGAAAACTTGGCAAACAGGCGTCATGTGTAAGAAATTATCTATGTGGACTATTACACTTGGGGGGCAAGTTGTCTCATCTCCCATTCCCTTCATATGACCTTTCCATCTATCCATCTTAGCCCTACCTCTCACATCCATTTTCCCACCTACTTTGATCTTGATAAGGATGGGTACAAACATAAATCATGCTTTGGAAAAACTCTTGACATGTCTATCCTTTGGTCATACACTATCCACGAAATATCATGTCATAGCCTTCATAGCATTTTTCCAAACGAGTTATCATTATACGCAATACCTATCGCATGCCTTGGTTTTTCCCTTGTCAATGGTCTAAGGATCTTCCATCATCCCATCCAATCTTGAAAAGTCATTCCAAATGCAACAATCCCAATCCATATAATTTTTCTATGCATTCTAGTGCATCATTCAAAACATTCATTGGCTTTGTTTCTAGCATGGCTGCAAACCTTGATCCTTTAGTCACATTACCATCATCCTCATGTTGTTTCAGGATGTGTCCTTCCTACATCAAACAACATCGTCACCATCCTCATCACTTGTCAATTGGTTTTCAGCTTGACTGGGGGAAAGATCATGGTTGTCCTTGGATTCTTGTACATACTACCTCTCCCTGTACATAGTCTTTATCCCTGTACATAGTCCACTTCCCTGTACATAGCCCACACCTTGCACATAGCCCACACCCTGTACATAGTCCACTATCTTGTACATAGTCCACTACCTTGTCCATCTCTTCTATATATCATTCCTAATAAGTGGTAGTCTTTTCCATAGCTTGGAACGATTGACATCGAGAGCATTTCATATCCCCCATCTCACTCTATTCATAATCAATTGGTCTTATACTCGATTGGGGGAAAATACTTGACATGCATCATATTGATTCTTACATTGGCTATGTGGAAGATGTAAAACCATGGAAAATCCACGAACATTGCAAAATGACCTAAGAAAACACAAAAACATCAGAAAACTTCAAAAAATCCAAAAATAGAGTCAGAGTCAGTCGCACTTGTGAGTCTTTGTCGTTAGTCAAACTACGTTGCCTCTATGACTGGACATAGGCAAGGCCATCTGCCGATGTGCCCCCAAGGCATTAGGTCAGTCTGTTTAGGTTTGTCTGTATAAAGTCTTGCGTCAATCCATATGTCTATATGACAAGGTCATTGGTAGTGTCGAACTACGAGGTCTCTGCGTGTACAACGTAGGCAAGGCCATCACACGATGAGCCCCCGAGGCCACACTAGGTCAGTCCATTAGGGTTCGTCGCATTCACTTTCACACACGTCTTTTCTATTTGTAGTCAGTCTTGTCGGTCACAGTTAAGTCGAACTACGAAGTCTCTACGTGTACAACGTAGGCAAGGCCATCACACGATGAGCCCCCGAGGCCGCACTAGGTCAGTCCTTTAGGGTATGTCATCACACACGGTCAATTGTCCACACATCATATCAAGTCATGCATTACTCTGGTGAACAAGTCAGCAATGTCTCTGAGTCATATCAAACAAATTGCCAAACAAAACAATTTAGAAAGATCAACCAACCGTCTGCTATAGGATGTGTCATTCTTGGAAACAGGCGTTATCAAAACAATCAACCTATGTCTTATTTAGGATGCGTCCTTCCTGCGTAATCGACAAGGTCAAAACAATCAAACGTAGCCTTACACAGGTTATCACATCAACGGCATCTGACTCAACGTCTTATACGATGCATGCCTTTCTGAAACCAGGCTTTGTCATGCCTTATACAGATAGTCATAACATCGAAACCAGACTCGTAGTCTTATCTGGTATGTGTATCTCTTGCAATCAGGCTCTATCAATCAAACAAATCAAATAAACAAATCATGTTTTGGAAAATATTTTCATTGGCTTATTGACTATATGGCTTATTTATCTTATCATTTATCTTGAATTGATGACTAGGATTCATGTTACTAGCTTTCTCAATGATGTCCCATGAAGGATTTAGAGAAGCAACGACGTATCGGAATTCTATTTTCTTTGACTGCTGTCTGTCGACTGTCTTTTAAATTTGATTTCGAGTCATGTTACTAGTTTCCTCAAGGATGTCCCATGAAGGATTTAGAGGAGCAATCACGTCTCATGACCTATCTTTTCTTTTGTTTGCTGTCTGTGGTTTGTCCTGACAAAAAGACTTCTACGGACAATATATCCAATCCAAATTATTTAATTAATTCATCTTCTATTAATTCTTCTATTAATTAAATAATATTAATTATTTAATTAATTCACTTTTCTTCATTTCTTCTAATTAATTAAATAAACGCTTGTTATTTAATTATCTTACTAATTAACCTTATTCTTTCGGTCAAATTAAATAAATCATTATTTAATTTATTCTTTATCATATTTCAACTATAATTAAACAAATTCATTATTTATTTAATTATTCATTTAAAATCCCTTCATCATTTAATTAAATAAATCTTATTTATTTAATTATTCTTCAAATATCGAGTCTTGAATTAAATGAATTATTTAATTCATTAAGTCTATTTTAACACATTCTTCTATATTTTAGATAATTATGTGAGTTATCTAAGTATTCACTTTTACTCAACTCGACATCTATTTTAATCGTTCAGTTAACTATTCACTTGATGTCCGAGTGGCTGTCTCGAGTAATCTCTTCGTCTAATCATGCAATCCTCCAGTTCTAACTCATTTGCGTGTACATGCATATTAATTAAATATTCTTATTTAATTAATTAAATGTTGTGCGTGCATTCAAATAGAGAGTCATTATAATCAATCTTCATCTTTGTCATGCAAAGATATTTCTTATGTTTTCGAATGCCGAACTGAAGATTAAACCATTTATTTAATCTTTAATTCTATTTTCTAATTTGAATCACTCATGTCACTTCTATCAGTTATCTGAATGCATGTCTAATCTGTCAATCTCAACCATCCGTTAATCTTTCAATCTTGGCCTGTCGTTCGAATAATTAATTTTCTATAAATTTATTTGTCATTCTTCATTCCAATCTCTCTCGAAATCTCTCTCGCGAATTTGATAACTTTTGAGAGCACTTTTTTCTTGAATCTTCGATATTTTGCTAATCACTATCTTAGGCTATACTTGCACGAATTACTTGAAAATATGAGGGCGATTATACAATACAAGCGAAATGGAGAAGGGCAATCGAGATAATTCATGGAAATACGTTTGAAGATTGGTGAGATCATTCTAGTTTTAATTACGTTTTTACTTTCCCATGTTCTTTGTTGCTTAACGTATGAATTTGCATGTTAGATTTAGTTTTGTATTGCATGTGTGCTTTTAATCTACTAATCTTCTTGCTTGTCTATTGTGCATGAAGGCTTGTTTCATTTTCAGACGTTACATTTTGGTGAATCTGACATGAAGACACCATCTTTGCGAATCCGTAGATCTTTTAATTTTCAATTTTGCAGATTTTTCGTACGGAACGACGCATGTGAAGTTTCTACACCGCAACTGATTTTACGAACCGCATGTGAAGTTTATGTACCGCAATTGATTTTCCAGAACCGCATGTGAAGTTTTTGAACCGCAATTGAGTTTATGAACTGCATCTGACAGAGAAACGATGCATCTGGAAATTCTTGAATCGCAAGTGATATCCCGAGCCGCAACTGAAAAAGAAACGACACATATGACTGGTAACAAAATGACACAATTGACTGGTAAAATTTTATTTCTGCTTTCGGCAATCTGGAATTTTCAATTGATTTTCGTGTTACTGATACTTGATTTTCAGCGTGTGGCCTTTTGGAGTTAACAAGCTTTTGCAGGACGATTGGCGAAGACAAAATTGAAAATTACTAATGATATCTTCTGCGGGGCGGCTTGTCGAAAACCCTAGTTAAATTTTGAAATAGATTGTTTGGTAGCATAGAAAATCTTTCATTTGGTTAAAATTAACAAGTGTCTACTGTGTTTGGTGCGAAAGCACAAGTTTGGTTACCCTTACGATTTGGTATATCGAAGTATCCTCTCCCCTTGCGCATCCGTGCGATCCGGGTGTAAGAGAAACGGTTACCAACTCTAGAACTTGGGCCTGTTCGGTGGGGAAAAGTACTCACCCTAGAACAACTCGGACCGGTAGCACCCTGAACCCGAGGGACTTCCAGCTAGTATACAAAAGTGGGTTCTTGGGGAAACCCAAAGAATCACGAGTGTGGTTCCGACGAGATGGATCCGAAAGGGGACTCGCGCCGTATGGATCACACCCCACGAATGAAATGCCCGAATTAAATACCCTTTGTTGTAGAGACCAACCTATTTGTGGCCGTTGCTTGGTATTAGTGCAGGGTACAGTATCATGCCCGAAGATTACTCACTACTGATCCCCTTGAGTAGAGATAGCGGTTCTTGGGATGTCATTACCCAATGAATTCAGAATTGGTGTGCTCGAAAGACGTTAATGAGCCGTGGAGGGGAGCCAATGCCACCAAATTCCTAAGCTATCCGCTCTCAAGAAGGAAAGGTGTTCATCACCAATCCGGGGTATAACTGGTGGGCTATACCAAGTATACAAACCCTAGGCCTTTGGCCTATTAGGATGTGCTTGTCTATTATCACTTTAAACGTTCTTTGAGTCCAAAATTGAAACTTAAAACACTTTGTCTTACAATTGTCTTTGATTCTCAGAATTTGATCACGGAAAACGGAGTCAGTTTAAATTTCATGTCACTAAAAATTCACAGAGAATCGTAATTGTTCACCAGAAACACGCATCTGATTTTTAGAGTTGCATCTGTTAATTTTGAGTCGCATTTGTTAAATCTGAGTCGCATTTGTAATTTCTGAGTCTCATCTGTCAGTGTGGCTCGCATCTGATTTATATAGGTCGCATCTGGTTGTTATGAGTTGCATCTGTAATTTCTGAGTCACATCTATCAGTGTGATTCGCATCTGCTTTAGAAACACCGCATGCGCTATATCCCGAGTCGCATCTGTCATCTTGAGTCGCATCTGTTACTTTTGAGTCGCATCTGTCAATTTTGAGTCGCATCTGTTACTTTTGAGTCGCATTCTATCAGATAGAGTCGCATCTGTAATTTTGAGTCGCATCTAGGAATTCTGAGTTGCATTTGTCAGTTTAGACCGCAACTGTTAAAACTTGAACCGAATATGTTAATCCTGCGACGCATCTGTTAATCCTGCACCGCATCTTTTAATCCTGCACCGCATCTGTCTGATTACCAGAAAACCAAAATTTACAGTCACTGTCCGGTCAACATAGTTATACCATTTTTAGTGGTCTTCACACAAACAGTCTTCGAAAATAGAAACCTGAAACGATTTGCTCAATTTTGCATCCTTTAGGTTCATTTAGTCATTACCATAGTTGTCTTCAGTTAGAGTTTACCTTCATCTTAGGGTATATATCCTCTTGCATTAGACTTCTAGAAAGGTCACTTTTACAAACTTTAGTAGTCCACCATCTATACTCTAGAAAGGTCATAGTGTCAACAAAATTTTGTCATTGAACCTAGTCCTATCATCTTATACTTTGTCCTACAGAGAGTCATCCTAGCTCATCAGTCTAGTTAGGAAACTCAACTTGTCTTTGATCCTCATCCTCCATTGGTTCCTTGATTTAAACTAAATTGACACCTTGGTTTGACTTTAGGTAGTTGGTCCCTTCACCTTGGGTTTATAGAACTGATCACTTTAGGGTCTTACTTAGACTTTTGCATCTTTAGAGTCTAGACTAGTCTCATCCTAGGACATCCTTTATATTCAAAAAATCCCAAAAACATAGCTTAGGTTGTATACCTTAGATTTGAGTCGCTCTTTATTGTCATACCTTAGCCCTCATATCACATACCTTTGTCATACTCCATCTTTCATCATAACCTTACCACCATGTCTGCAATTTACCTTGATATGCGTGCTAGTCAAGTTGAATACCAGTTACTCCATAATGGTCAATACCAACAGGCCCTAGACTTCAAAAGACAATATATCCAATCCAAATGCCAATCAACATCAACCCATGGTCAACTACCCACATATCATTCCTACCAACAATCCATAAGTCCTAATCCTCCATCCATCTACCCTCACTATCAAGAGTCCCTTAGCATAATCCATGCCATGAATCCACAACAAACGTCCACTTATCACCTTTATCCTAACCTTGACAAGGGAAACCAACCTTCCACTAATCCCTTCCAAGCCTCCATGTCCTACCCTAGTCCTTCATCCACTAATCCCTTCCAAGCCACTCCATCTCACTCTACATTTACTCATGACGATACATCTATTCATGGTCTCCAAAGTCACATCCCATCTACTAAACTTGAGGATACATGTCAAATGGAAAGTCCAAAGCATGACTTCATGGCTTCACCTTCATGTCAAGATCAAAGTAGTCTATCCCACGACCCTATCTTTAAGTCCATCCAAGAAGTCCTAGATAATCATGGCATCCAAAATACACCTATCCTTGACCAAGATTCCATTCCCAACCATATTATTCAAGACAAACCCTTCTTTGATCAAGACACTACTATTGAGCAAGAAGTCCAAAATGATCCACTCCTTGACCTTTATGCCATTCATGATCAAACATTTGAAGACGATCCTATCCAAGTACCAAATGCATCCATTTCCCAAAATGAGACACTTGCCTCCATTGGACACAGGGATGATATTCCTTTAGAATAAGAGTTTCCTACTCTAGACATATTTGCAAATGATCAAGCTATAGTTGAGTTCATTGGACTCTATGACAATGACCATAAAGATGGTTTCGACATCGACTTGGAAGCACCAATAGAATCTGTTGAATCTGATATGTCACAAAATCACACCAAAGATATCCAACATGTCAATGAAGATAAGACATCCTATCAACTAGGATCATCCACTTTTATCAAATCAGGCTTTCTTGTAGATGAGGAGATTCCAAGTAATAATTTCCACAAACACAATGATGGGTTAGCATCTTGCTTCCAAAATGAAAAATACCCCATCGCAAACATAATCTGTCAGAGCATGCAGTACCAAGGAAAAGGACTAGGCATACATGAGCAAGGAATTCTAGAACCAGTACAGTTTCAAGAAAATCCTAGACATCAAGGTCTTGGTTATCCTTCAGTCAGCAAATCTAATGATGTTAATGTTACCTTCTCGATATTGGGGGAAACTTTATCTGATACAAACATCAAAATGGAGGCCATGAGTAGTTCTTACCATAAGGTTGTTGCCAACACTCCTTCCATCCATACCATAAATTGTCATTCCAACATGAATAAACCTTCCATTTGGAACCAACAAAAACAAAATTCTTCCAAATTCAAAGTTCAAAATCATATATCAAAGGCCATTGAATCAATAAAAAATCCAAGTGGGAAAATAAAGTTAAAATGGATCCCAAAGAAAAATGGATCAAGAAAAGAAAATAATTCAAAAGTAAAAGTCAATCAAAATGTGGAGCCACAAGAAAAGAGGACTCCCACATATAATAATTGTCCACCTCCTTCAAAATGGTCATCATACAAGGCATATAAAAGTCATGGTTCCAAATATTATCCCAATATGAAACCCAGTCTCCATCATCCATCACCCCAAGTTTGGCAAATGAAAATTCCTACATCTAAATTGCCAAACACGTCTACCATCATCCGTCATAATCCTACATCTCGCCTAAAGTCTAAAAATCCTACATCACAAATCCATCGCATCTTGGCAGCAACTCTTTATTGTAAGGACTCCCATGGCACTCTATTGCGATGTGCGTATTTTGATAAGGCCAACTCTAGTGTCAACAAGGATCACAATGACATCAATCAATTGTATGCAAGTGCTATGATCCTGACAAGGAAACTACTTCATCAAGGTTATTATTGGAATATCATGGCACCAGTCTCTACATCAGCACTATCAATGGATTCATAACAATCAGTGATCATCTAAAGCATCGAGGCTATCCAAATAAAATTAAAAAAAAAAGAAAAAAAAAAGTCACTTTGATGAAAACCTGGCAAACAGGCATCTTGGTGACACCAAAAAGAAAAGAAAAAAGTCAAGAGAAAAATTTCATCCAATAGTGAAAACCATTCTTATGGCGCTTTGGATAAGTACCATGATGAAAACTTGGCAAACAGGCGTCATGTGTAAGAAATTATCTATGTGGACTATTACACTTGGGGGGCAAGTTGTCTCATCTCCCATTCCCTTCATATGACCTTTCCATCTATCCATCTTAGCCCTACCTCTCACATCCATTTTCCCACCTACTTTGATCTTGATAAGGATGGGTACAAACATAAATCATGCTTTGGAAAAACTCTTGACATGTCTATCCTTTGGTCATACACTATCCACGAAATATCATGTCATAGCCTTCATAGCATTTTTCCAAACGAGTTATCATTATACGCAATACCTATCGCATGCCTTGGTTTTTCCCTTGTCAATGGTCTAAGGATCTTCCATCATCCCATCAAATCTTGAAAAGTCATTCCAAATGCAACAAGCCCAATCCATATAATTTTTCTATGCATTCTAGTGCATCATTCAAAACATTCATTGGCTTTGTTTCTAGCATGGCTGCAAACCTTGATCCTTTAGTCACATTACGATCATCCTCATGTTGTTTCAGGATGTGTCCTTCCTACATCAAACAACATCGTCACCATCCTCATCACCTATCAATTGGTTTTCAGCTTGACTGGGGGCAAGATCATGGTTGTCCTTGGATTCTTGTACATACTACCTCTCCCTGTACATAGTCTTTATCCCTGTACATAGTCCACTTCCCTGTACATAGCCCACACCTTGCACATAGCCCACACCCTGTACATAGTCCACTATCCTGTACATAGTCCACTACCTTGTCCATCTCTTGTATATATCATTCCTAATAAGTGGTAGTCTTTTCCATAGCTTGGAACGATTGACATCGAGAGCATTTCATATCCCCCATCTCACTCTATTCATAATCAATTGGTCTTATACTCGATTGGGGGAAAATACTTGACATGCGTCATATTGATTCTTACATTGGCTATGTGGAAGACGTAAAACCATGGAAAATCCACAAACATCGCAAAATGACCTGAGAAAACACAAAAACATCGGAAAACTTCAAAAAATCCAAAAATAGAGTCAGAGTCAGTCGCACTTGTGAGTCTTTGTCGTTAGTCGAACTACGTTGCCTCTGTGACTAGATGTAGGCAAGGCCATCTGCCGATGTGCCCCCAAGGAATTAGGTCAGTCTGTTTAGGTTTGTCTGTATAAAGTCTTGCGTCAATCCATATGTCTATATGACAAGGTCATTGGTAGTGTCGAACTACGAGGTTTCTGCGTGTACAACGTAGGCAAGGCCATCACACGATGAGCCCCCGAGGCCACACTAGGTCAGTCCATTAGGGTTCATCGCATTCACTTTCACACACGTCTTTTCTATTTGTAGTCAGTCTTGTCGGTCACAGTCAAGTCGAACTACGAAGTCTCTGCGTGTACAACGTAGGCAAGGCCATCACACGATGAGCCCCCGAGGCCGCACTAGGTCAGTCCTTTAGGGTATGTCATCACACACGGTCAATTGTCCACACATCATATCAAGTCATGCATTACTCTGGTGAACAAGTCAGCAATGTCTTTGAGTCATATCAAACAACTTGCCAAACAAAACAATTCAGAAAGATCAACCAACCGTCTGCTACAGGATGTGTCCTTCTTGGAAACAGGCGTTATCAAAACAATCAACCTATTTCTTATTCAGGATGCGTCCTTCCTGCGTAATCGACAAGGTCAAAAAAATCAAACGTAGCCTTACACAGGTTATCACATCAACGACATCTGACTCAACGTCTTATACGATACATGTCTTTCTGAAACCAAGCTTTGTCATGCCTTATACAGATAGTCATAGCATCGAAACCAGACTCATAGTCTTATCCGGTATGTGTATCTCTTGCAATCAGGCTCTATCAATCAAACAAATCAAATAAACAAATCATGTTTTGGCAAATATTTTCATTGGCTTATTGACTATATGGCTTATTTATCTTATCATTTATCTTGAATTGATGACTAGGATTCATGTTACTAGCTTTCTCAATGATGTCCCATGAAGGATTTAGAGAAGCAACGACGTATCAGAATTCTATTTTCTTTGACTGCTGTCGTCGTGTCTTTAAATTTGATTTTGAGTCATGTTACTAGTTTCCTCAAGGATGTCCCATGAAGGATTTAGAACAATGTCTCATGACCTATCTTTTCTTTTGTTTTTTAAATGCGTGGTTTGTCCGACAAAAGACTTCTACGGACAATATATCAATCCAAATTATTTATTAATTCATCTTCTATTAATTCTTCTATTAATTAAATAATATTAATTATTTAATTAAATCACTTTTCTTCATTTCTTCTAATTAATTAAATAAAGCTTGTTATTTAATTATCTTACTAATTAACCTTATTCTTAGGTCAAATTAAATGGAAATTATTTAATTTATTCTTTATCATATTTCAACTATAATTAAATAAATTCATTATTTATTTAATTATTCATTTAAAATCCTTCATCATTTAATTAAATAAATCTTATTTATTTAATTATTCTTCAAATATCGAGTCTTGAATTAAATGAATTATTTAATTCATTAAGTCTATTTTAACACATTCTTCTATATTTTAGATAATTATGTGAGTTATCTAAGTATTCACTTTTACTCAACTTGAAATCTATTTTAATCGTTCAGTTAACTCTTCACTTGATGTCCGAGTGGCTATCTTGAGTAATCTCTTCGTCTAATCATGCAATCCTCCAGTTCTAACTCATTTGCGTGTACATGCATATTAATTAAATATTCTTAGTTAATTAATTAAATGTTGTGTGTGCATTCGAACAGAAAGTCGTTATAATCAATCTTCATCTTTGTCATGCAAAGATATTTCTTATGTTTTCGAATGCCGAACTGAAGATTAAACCATTTATTTAATCTTTAATTCTATTTTCTAATTCGAATCACTCATGTCACTTCTATCAGTTATCTGAATGCATGTCTAATCTATCAATCTCAACCATCCGTTAATCTTTCAATCTTGGCCTGTCGTTCGAATAATCAATTTTCTATAAATTGATTTGTCATTCTTCATTCCAATCTCTCTCAAAATCTCTCTCGCGAATTTGATAACTTTTGAGAGCACTTTTGTCTTGAATCTTCGATATTTTTCTAATCACTATCTTAGGCTATACTTGCATGAATTACTTGAAAATCTGAGGGCAATTATACCATACAAGCGAAATGGAGAAGGGAAATCGAGATAATTCATGGAAATACGTTTGAAGATTGGTGAGATCATTCTAGTTTTAATTACGTTTTTACTTTCCCATGTTCTTTGTTGCTTAACGTATGAATTTGCATGCTAGATTTAGTTTTGTATTGCATGTGTGCTTTTAATCTACTAATCTTCTTGCTTGTCTATTGTGCATGAAGGCTTGTTTCATTTTCAGACGTTACACATGGTCCAAGCTTCTTCATCTTTAACTTGTATGTACCAACTAGAAACCTTTCCTTTTGCAAATGAACCATAACTTCATCTCCTACCTAGAATTCCTTATACCTCCTTTTTTGACCTATTTGAGCCTTATATTGTGAGTTCATCTTATTGATATGTTTCTTCACCTCTTTGTGCAAATTCTTCAAGTTCTCAGCAAAATATTTAGCCTTAGCATTGCTCTTCTCCCCCTTATCCATCTTTCTCAGTTCAGAAGTAGTTCTTTGACTACTCCAATATACAATTTGGAATGGTGATTTACCAATGCTCCTATTGAGAAAATTGTTGTAAGCAAATTTTGCTTGTGGTATAATCAAATCCCATCCGTTGGGCTTACCTCCAACTAAGCATCTTAGTAGGTTTCCCAAACTCCTATTCACCACCTCTATTTTTCCATTGGTCTATGGATGGAATTAAACTTCAAATTTTTCTTCAACTTCTTCCATAATGTCCTCCAGAAATAGCCAACAAATTTTGTATCTTTGTCTGAAACTATACTCTTTGGTAGACCATGTAGTCTCACCACCTATATGAAAAATAACTCTAAAACATGAACATCACTGGTCTTATGACACAGAATGAAATGTGCCATCTTTCAAAATATATCCACCACTACAAATATGGAATCATTCCCTTTCTGTGTCCTTGGAAATCCAAGAACAAAATCCATGTTATTATCCTCCCATGGCCTCTCAAGTATAGGTAATGGATGATATAATCCAGTATTCTTACTTGTTCCTTTTTCCATCTAACATACTTTGCAACTTTGTAAAAAATTCTTCACATCTTATTGTAACTGTGGCCAATAATAATTCTCACTAACAAGAGCAATGGTCTTATCTTGAACAAAATCTCTAGCCAATCCTCCACTATACTTCTCCTTGATTAGATTTTCTCTCATAGAACTCCTTGGAATGCACAATTGGATTCCTCTAAACAACATTCCATCTTGGATTAAGAAATCAAACATCTCATCATATCGAATGTAACAGGTTCGAAACAAGCCTTCTAAGCTTCTGGAAAGTTTGAATCTTCTAGATACAAACTCTTGAGTTCAATGAACCCAACAACCTCTATATTCATCTCTATCAACAAATTTTTCCTTCTACTTAAGGCATCTGCAACTCTATTTGACCTTCCACTCCTATGCTTCAAAACAAAAGTATTACTTTGTAAAAACTCAACCCATTTTAAGTGTCTTTGATTCAACTTTCCTTGACTATTGAGATACTGCAAAGCCTAGTGATCAATATATAAAAAAAAATCTTTTGGAAACAAATATTATCTCCATTTCTTAAAAGCCTAAACTATAGCATAAAAATCCTAATCATGGACAAAATATTTCTTCTTGGAATCATTCAACTTCTCACTAAAATAGGCAGCAGGCTTACCTTGTTGACTCAAAACAGCTCCTATGGCAGTGCCATTGGCATCACAATCTACTTGAAAGACCTTATTGAAATTTAGAAGTGCCAAAACAAGTTGCTCTGTAACTTTCTTCTTCAACATATCAAAAATTTTGGCTTCTCTTGTGGTCCACTTAAAATCTTTTCTATCCACTCTCATCGCTTCAGTTAAAGGTGCACAAATACTATTGAAATTCTTAATAAATTTTCTATAAAAACTTGCTAGAACATGAAATGATCTTACCTCTGTAACACTCCTTGGGGTAGGCCATTCAATGATAGCTCTCACCTTCTCTGGATCCATTTTAAGACCCTCTATTGAGACAAGAAATCCTAGATACACCAACTCCGTTTTCACAAAACTACATTTCTTCAAACTAATCAACAACTTCTCCTCCCTTAGCTTCTTGAGAATTCTTCAAATATGCATCAAGTGCTCCTCCAATGTCTTACTGAAAATCAAAATATCATCCAAATAAACAATAAAAAAATTTCCTAAAAATTCTTTCAATACCTCATTCATAAGCTACATAAATGTGCTCAGTGCATTGGTTAGCCCAAAAGGCATGACTAACCACTCGTACAAGACCTCCTTGATTTTGAAGGTTTTCTTCCATTCATCTCCTCCTCTAATCCAGATCTGGTGATATCCACTCTTTACATCTATCTTCATAAAGTAATCAGCTCCACACAAACAATCCATAATGTCATCCATTCTTGGCAAGGGAAATCTATACTTGATGGTGATCTTGTTGATGGCTCTAGAGTCTGTACACATCCATCGTTCTCCATCCTTCTTCAGTGATAGTACTACATGTACTGCACATGGACCCAAACTATCCCTAATCAATCATTTCTGCAACAACTCTTGCACTTGTCTATTCAACTCTTCACTCTCTGTTGGAGTCATATGATGAGCTTCCTTATTTGCAAAACTAGCTCTAGGAATCAAGTCCTTCTAATTACTAATTGTAGACACCTAAAAATGGTCTGGAGAATCTAATTAATTGAATACGACTTATTTGATTAATTAATATTAAATTCTTCTACTTAGTAAATAAATAAAAATATTTATTTATATTAAGTTCATTTATAATTCTTCTATTTTCCTCTCTTAATTAAATAAACAAAATTAAAAACTTTGTTTTATTTAATTATTATCATTTTCATCATATTATTTCTCTCTTAATTAAATAAACAAAATTAAAAACTTTGTTTTATTTAATTAGTATCATTATTTTTTCTATCTTAAAATTAATACACAATTTAAATAAATTGTGTTATTTAAAATCACATTTCTTCTTAATTAAATAAAGATTGCTAAAAATCTTTTATTTAATTATCATTCTCCTTTTAATTTAATAAAACAAACCCTATAGTTTGATTTATTAAATTATTTATTCCTCCTTTTGCTAAATTTAAATAAATTAAAAATATTTAAATTTATGCATAAAATTTGCACTATTCACTCACCAATAAATATTTATTTCTCACCAATCAAATTAATGGCACTGCCATTCACGGGAAAGCTTCAGGAAAAATTTGCAGGAAGTTCTCTCAACAACCTTCCACCCACCTTCCCTCTTATCTTGCCTGGTGTTTTCATGGGGAGAAACCATTCTCCATGATCAGCTCCTTCTTCTCATCCCAAGCCTTTAGATTCTCCAGAAGAAATCACAGCCCCTCATCCCGGTTTCCTGTGCAATTGTGCTGCCGTGAAAGCTATAAATACAGCTCTTGGGCTACACAAAAAGGATCCTAACTTATGCAATTTTACTCTGCAGGTTTCCAAACATTCAAGCATTCCAGCAATCAAGTTTTAGGATCAATCCATCAAGCTTTCTTCAGCACTTCATAGTTTTTCAATCATGGTTGTTTACAGTAGTTTATTTCTCATGAATTTTACTGTAGAATCATCTTAGTTGCATTATAGAATCATAATAGATTAATTCTCATTCTCTAAGTGTCACTTAATAGTTTAATTAGCTTACGAATCTGAGAGCTAAGTAAATTAGAGAAGTCTTTAGAGTTAGAGAGCAATAGGATAAATTTCTGTAGATTTTGTAGTTTAATTTAGTTTAAATTTCTTAATCTTAGATGCAATATCTTATTTAGAAGCGTAGATGCATTGTTTAATTCATTTTTCCCCTTCTACCGCTTACAAAATGGTGCCCACCGTGGGGCAATACCCCGTATTTTGCTAACTTTTTGAAAATCTTGTCGTACAGGTATCGGCGTGAAAGTTTTCGCGGGATCGAGAGTTTTTGCAGCGCGCCGAGATTCTGTTTTAGCGTGCCGGGTTCCTGTTCCAGCGCGCCCGGTTACTGTTCCAGCGTGCCGGGTTTCTGTTCCAGCGCGCCAGGTTACTGTTACAGCGCGCCTGGTTTCTGTTCCAGCGCGCCACTTTTTCTTCTTTAAAAGCATTTCTTTCATCTGGATCCGACGCGTCCACGGCCAGTTTTTATTTCTGTCTTTTCTATTTGGTTAAAATTTACCAATCCTAGGATAGAAACAATAAAATTTACCAATCATAGGATAGAAATGGAGTAAAATTTACCAATCCTAGGATAGAAACATCACACTTCTTTTTGGGGTTTTAAAATTGAACATCTTGCTTGTCATGGAGCAATATCTCCATTAGAAGTAAATCATTTGTCTTTTGGGTTTAAAAAGAACAACATTTTGCTGTGATTGGGTGATAGGTTTATGCTCTCCCCTTAACTGGGTGCATCAGAATACCAGACTCACCATTTACTTTATGCAATTTTATGCTTTCTTAAAACCTTTAGACAGGCCTGCCGTAGTGGGAAAAAGTACTCACCCTACGGGAACGACCTGAGTGGCGACAGCCAAAAGCCATGGTATTCCAACCCACTTTAAAATTTATGTGAATTTGGGGAAACCCTCTTTCAATGGAAGTGCGCAGGATAACCATCCCCAAAATCTTTTTTTAAAGATTGGGAGGTCTCTCAAGGGAGTTTATCCATTTGCCACTCCGAACGGAAACCCTATCTAAGAGCCTAGAAATAGAAGCACGCCTGTCAGTTTCCAAACATTGTAATACTTGGCGGTGCAGGGGCGGGGAAGAATCTACCCTCAAGCACTCACCATATAATTGCCAAGGACTGTTTGCTCAGGGGATCCGGTATCCACTTCCATCACTCTAAGTACGCACCTGGAAAAGACAAAAACACGAGCGCCCTCTAGGGGTGACATGGCTGTGTGAGTCGACGCAATTCCAAGCTATGGGTCATTCGAGTATATAACGATGACCTTTTGTCTCTAGGAGTGAGTCTGTTTGAATTATCTTATCTTGTTATCAAACCAGTAAAAATCAAGAAGAATCAGTGATTCTTGAGAACATACACTACTTGTTTAGATTCTAGGATTTTAAATACAACCATTCTATTCTTGATTGCTGTGTTTTCTATCATTAAACTCAGATAAGATCATCATAAAAATCCTAAAAATCAAAGCACTTGTGGATTTCTCATGATTCGAGATTGGGTATCCACCAAGTTTGTCATGAAATCTCTTGCCAAACGAATCCGAAAACCAAAGAGGACACTTGCATACAAACAACTCCTAAGAAAACAAAGATTTCTATATCAAAGTAGGAAAGTTCTACTCCAACATAGAACTTTTATTCATAGGTATCACGATTTCTCTAGAGGTTATACAGACGACTACGCTGAAGCTCCCTTAGATTCACAAGCATATTTCCAAAGAAGAGCTCTTAGGCAACACCACAATCATAGTCAGAGAATTCATCCAGAATACATCCCACAACCCGCCATCCAATATGATACCAGACCCAGTGAGTTTCATAGAATAAGATAGTTTTTCTCTATCTTAAACCCCTTAAGGTCATAGTTTTAGCGCGCTCGTTATCTATTTTAGCGCGCTCGGTATCTATTTTAGCGCTCCTGGTTTCTGTTTCAGCGTGCTTGGTCTCTGTTTTAGCGTGCCCAGTCTCTATTCCAGCGTGCTTGGTCTCTGTTTTAGCGCATACAGTATCTGTTTTAGCACGCCCAGTCTATGTTTCAGCATGCCTGGTATCTATTTCAGCGCGCCCAGTCTTTGTTTTAGCGCTCCATAAAACCCAAAAAATAGAGAGTTAATAGAACATTTTGTGAGCTTGCCCATATCGAATACAAGGTTCCCATCAGTTCAAAACATTTTTTTTCACAGTCCAGAACACTTAAGTCACGCAAAAGAAAAAAAAAGCTTTACCCCTACACCTAGATCTTGCAGCATCTTACATAGTGTCATTTTCACCAAAATTTGAGTTTTTCTGTCAAAGTTTCCCCATCAAGGATTCTATCATCCTTTCATCACGAAACTAGATAAGACGAAATCAGATTTTAAAACAACAACCTTGGCACTTATCCAATCAAATCCAAGATCAAAGTCCAGAGTAAACTTTAAACGTTTGTATGCCTATTTTCACACGAGCAGCATATCCAAAACAACAAGAACAAGAAAATGAAAAAATAGTAGCCATGGCTGAAGAAAACCCTTGGGGACGATATAGCAACACTGATCCTCTTATTAACTCGCATGAGAAAGAAATAACTGCGGAGGAAATCGAGAAAGTTCAACAAGACCCTCATTTCCATAAATTTATGGAAAAGATGCTAGAGCAAGACATGGAAAAGTATCTTCTACTACTAGCTGACAAAGGTGCTAAACTTCCTAAAGACTTTGATGTCAATCAACTCAAGGAAACAGCCACACCTAACTCAACTAGTATAGAAAATCCAAATCAAATAGATGCTTTGACAAGACAAATCCAACAATTGCAACTACAATTCCAAAATATCCAACAAGGGCCAACAAAGAGATATCTATTACAAGACATTTTCCCTTATCCATTTGACTCAAGCATTAACATGATACCATTTCCAAGGTATTGTGAGTACCCAACATACAACAAGTATAATGGAAGAACCGATCCATTTGATCACGTACAAGAATTTCGAGCCATGAGCATAGAGTTCGCACACGAGGACTCTTACCTACTACGATTATTTCCAAGGAGCCTAGGAAACACTTGCATGGAGTGGTTTTCTAAATTAGAACCTGGGATTCAATCCTTTGAGGAATTAATCAATAGGTTCATAACACACTTCTCATTCAACATCCAACATGGGGTAACCTTAAAAGAACTTTACAACACCAAACAAGCAAAGGGTGAAAAATTTCTTTCCTTTCTCCAACGATGGAGAAGGCTATTTGCTAAATACCCTAGATCTATTCCTGAAGAGGAGAAGATAGAGATGTTCATTGATAACTTAGTAGATGACATGAATTATAGATTGGACTTACAATGTCCATCCACATTTGAACAAGTTATCGAAAAGGGACTCAAAATCGAAGAGGCTCTAATCAAAAGAGGAACAATCAAACACTTCATTGAAGGTTCAAGCAATAACCATTCCTCTAACAGCAACAACGAAAAGCCAAGATTTTGGCAAAAGAACAAGAATATTGATACCATGATCGATACACATGCACCTAAACCAGTATTCACCTTGACACCAACTACTACAAACAAACAAAACAATGGTTTTAATGTCAAACAAAGTAGTGATCAAGGAAATAATCAAAACAGTGGAGAAACAAAAGCCCAATCATTCCAACGACCCTCCAATAAAAGAAAATTCACACCGTTAGGACAATCATTGGAATCAGTCCTCAAGGAACTTTTAAACAAAAAACTCATTCAAGTGCAAGAGGCTAGAAATTAGGACCCTCAAGTCAAACCATCATGGTGGAATGACTTACATAACTGTCACTATCATCAAAATAAAGGTCACATCACTGAAAATTGTTGGCAATTAAAACATGCGGTACAAGACCTCATAGATCAAAAGAAAGTATTTGTAGAGGGCCCTCAAACAAACAAAGATCATACAACATTCAAAAATCCTCTACCCAATTATCAGAAGGGAGAATCTTCTTCCGCAAACACCAAAGGTAAGAACGTTGGTTATGTTTATGATGCAACAATCCTTTGTTTTTCTGCGGCCAAAGAGGATGAAGAGTTATGCAATCAAATCAATCAGAACAACGACATTACATCTACCAATTTGGTACAACATATGGACAAATCTGAAAACCAAATCAATGTAGTCACACTCAAAGGGAATCAAGAGTACCAACCGGTTAATGCCACAAAAAGGGCACAATCCAAAGTTATATTGAAAGGAGCATCAATATCATCCCCATCAATGGATCCCCCCTCCAATCAATATAATCTCATCGATCAATTGCAGAAAATACCAGCACAAATATCAATCTTGGAACTTTTCAAGATTTCCCCATCACACAAAGAGGTTCTTGAACAAGCTCTCGTATCAACTACAGTACCTAACAATCTGGATGTGTGTCAATTCCAAGCTATGGTGGGACATCTATCTGCACCTCATTGCCTTTCATTTTTTGAACATGATGATGTATCACTCACCCACCCGCATAATTCTGCCCTTCACATTGAAGTCCTTATCCACAAACATCGTGTAAAACGTGTCCTGATAGATGGAGGGGCTGGTTTAAATATTTGTACCTTAAAGCTGATTCGTGCACTAGGATACTCAGATGAAGCCATTGATACAAGAAGAAAAATCACAATCAAAGCATATGATGAAGAAGAAAGGTCCTCTAAAGGATTGATCATATTACCCATTCAAGTTGGGCCTATTGTCCAAAAAGTGGTTTTCCAAGTCTTAGATAGGGAACTGACATACAACATACTGTTGGGACGCCCTTGGATCCATGATATGCAAGCAGTACCTTCTACCTATCATCAATGCCTGAAATTTCCCGTCAATGGACAGGAGGTAACAATCACAGCAGACTACAATGACACCCAAGCTTGTCATACATTGAAGACATCTCAGGATACATTCATACCTAACAATAGAGAAGTTGGCACATCAGATAGTGAGCAACAGTAGAGCTTCATTTCAAAGTGGCTTCCAAAACAACAAAAATCACAAGAGATAAGGGTGGCACAATCTAACTCTTCAAATGTTGAAGAACAATTGGCTCCACTCTCACATCAATTCACCAAGGAAGTACAGATAAGTGACAAAGGAATAAGTGAATATGGTGTTGGACACTCATTTCATCTATCACAAATGTTACCTTCCTTACAAACATATGGACAGCCATCTACAAACACCCACACTTCAGAACAATCTACAACAGCATTAGATGGCAGATTTGTAAAAGCTGGGAGCTTAGATGAAGAATCAGAAGATAAGGCCATACTAAATTGGCTTTATAAGGATGAGGAAACCCCCGCTTCCACAAGTAACATCATAGAGACAACTCAATACGGGAAAGGAAAAACTATTCTTGAGAAGATGGGATATTCAGGACAGGGAACTCTTTGGTTAAGGAAACAAAGCATAATAGAACCAATCCAGCCTCTTACGCTCCAACATAAGGATAAAACTGGACTAGGATACACAGAAAAAGCAAGAGCAGAAATCACCAATAAAACTGTGGAGCGTATTCTTCAAATAAGAGATAATTCTGAAATAGATTCAAATGAGTATGAGTGGGACAACTTATCAGAAGTTTCCTATGAAGATATTCAGATTGACATTATCAAAAAGTATACCCCCAATCATGAGGAGGGTCAAAGCTCAAGTTTTAATCCTATTGTCTTTGAAACACAAAATTTTGATGACTCAAGTGAAGATGAACGGACATTGATTGAGATAAATGATGTGGAAGAAAATACCTTCGTAGGCCTCGACATAACCACAGACAACCTGGATGACATTTCCGTCCGAGATTTCACAATCGCCAACCTCAACCCATCTAATGATTTGTTGCCTTTACTACATCCCGAACTTATTGAATGGGAACCCCAACATCCTGTCAATCTCCCTATTTTTGACAATGACTCCTCCATTATTAACTACCATTGCTGTGAGGAATCTGATACTTGTTCTACCAATACTTCTTTTAATGACACTTTTAGGCAGGAGGATGCCAAGCCTTCCAGTTGCAAAAATATGAAAGAAAAAAATGGATCTAATGGTGAAAACCATTCTATGGCAGTATTTGATCCTAAAATAGTAAAAATAAAGAATGCATCCGATGGCGAAAACCTCATTGAGGCACCAAAGGATGGAAGGTTTGACATCCTCCCGCAACATTACCATGAAAGATCATCAGTGTTGATAGAACCCACATAGTCTATTAATATTGGCACAGCAGAGAAAGCAAGAATACTACACCTGGCCGCATCCATGACAGATACAGAAAAGCCAGATTTTATCAAATTCTTTGAAGAACGATGCATCAATTTTGCTTGGTCATACTCTGACATGCCAGGCTTGGACACAGATCTCATTATGCATCACTTATCCTTACCAGCTGGCACTAAACCAGTAAAACAGAAGCTGAGGAAAATGCATCCACATGTTGCATTATTAGTGAAAAATGATTTGAAGAAATTACTAGATGCTGGATTCATCAGATCTATTGATTATGCAGAATGGATATCCAACATTGTACTTGTTTCAAAGCCAGATAACACCATTAGAATATGTACTAATTTTTAGGATTTAAATAAGGCATGTCCAAAGGATGATTTTCCTTTGCCAAACATAGACATGATTGTAGATCTCACAGCCGGTCATCAAATGCTATCACTCATGGATGGATTTTTAGGATACAATCAAATCAAGATAGCCCTTGAAGACCAGGAGAAGACAGCATTTACATGTCCATGGGGCACCTTTTGTTGGAATGTCATGCCTTTTGGGTTAAAGAATGCAGGAGCTACATACCAACGAGCTATGACAACAATCTTCCATGATATGATGCACACCTTCATGGAGGACTATGTGGATGATATCTTAGCAAAGTCTTACACTAGGGAAGGACATCTAGAAATATTGGCCAAAATATTCAACAGGTTGGAAAAATTCAAAGTCAGATTGAATCCTAAGAAATGTGCCTTTGGAGTAACATCAGCAAAACTCCTAGGATACATAGTTTCTACAAAGGGAATTGAAGTAGATCCAGCAAAAGTCCAAGCCATTATGGAAATGCCACCTCCTAAGAATATTCGTACATTAAGATCTCTACAAGGCCGACTACAGTCCATCAGAAGATTCATCTCTCAACTAGCCGATCGGTGTCATCCATTCAACCATCTTTTGCATAAAAATGTGCCTTTTAAATGGGATGAACAGTGTGAGAGTACTTTCAATCAAATAAAGCATTATCTGATGACACCACCAATCTTGGTACCACCCAGCGAAGACAAGCCATTGTTGCTATATATAGCAACAACAGATATTTCTTTAGGAGCCTTGCTAGCACAAGAGGATAAAGAAGGAAAAGAACAGGCAATATACTATATCAGCAGGACACTCAATGGACATGAAGTAAACTACACCTTCATTGAAAAATCATGCTTAGTAGTAATATTTGCAACACAAAAATTGCGACATTATATGCTCACTCACACTATCAAGCTCGTTGCAAAAATTGATCCTCTCAAGTATTTACTGAGCAAAGCAGCTTTAACAGGAAGGTTGGAAAAGTGGGTCATGCTCCTCAGTGAGTTTGATATTCAATATGTTGAAAGGCGAGCTATCAAAGGTCAAATCATCGCCGATCAATTAGCAGAAGCTCCATTATCAGACAGTCATCCTATGACCATGGAATTTCCCGATGCAGATATTCTCAATATTACAACACAACCATGGCAACTCTACTTTGATGGATCCTACACACAACATGGATCAGGGGCAGGAATTCTATTTGTCACACCTCTTGGGCACACAATCTCACGATCATACAGGCTTACCTTCCGTTGCACTAACAATGTGGCAGAATATGAAGCTTTGATCCTTGGAATTAAAGTGGCTATTGAATGGAAAATCACAGAACTACAGGTGTATGGAGACTCCCAGTTAATTATCTACCAAGTCAACAATGATTACCAAACTCAGGATGACACACTGATTTTGTACAAGAGGCTGGTGGATGACCTAAGAAAATACTTCATAGAAATCAAATTTGAGCAGATACCAAGATCAAAGAACAAAGCAGCAGATGCCATGGCCACAATAGCATCTCTTCTACAAATGCCTGAAACGCAAGATCGTTATCGATTTATTATAGAACAAGTATCAAATCCTGCATATGCAAATCCCAAATCTCAAACCATAAGCCTTTTGGATAGTGCCCAATCCTCCATTTGTGGAGACATTTATGCTTATCTGAAAGATAATATCTTACCACCAGATCTTTCTCACAACCAAAAGCACAACTTCATATGCCAATCCGCCAAACATACTATTATTGCCGACACCCTTTACCGTCGAGGCCTAGATGGTACTCTTTTACGTTGTTTAGAACATGACGAATCCGCTTCCACTTTACACAAGGTCCATGAAGGAATTTGTGGAACACATTCAAGTGGATTATCTTTAGCCAAGAAACTCCTTCGTTTGGGGTATTACTGGCCACACATGGAACAAGAATCTTATCAGTTTGTCAAAAGATGTTCAAAATGCCAGATCCATGGCAATCTTATACATGCACCAGCACAGGAGTTGCATCCATTTTCAACTACATGGCCTTTATGTCAGTGGGGATTAGACCTGGTAGGGAAAATTCACCCATCTTCATCTGATGGACACAAGTTCATTATCACAGCAACCGAATATTTTACAAAATGGGTGGAGGCAGTTCCTTTAACCACAATCACTGGAAAGCAAATATCATCTTTCATTCTTAATTATCTCATTTGTAGATATGGGATACCCCAGTCAATCATCACAGATAATGGCAGGCCTTTCAAAAACCAAGACGTCCAAGAGCTGTGTGAAAAGTTCCACATTCAACATCACTTTTCAACCCCGTATTACCCTCAAGGTAATGGGCAGGCAGAAGCTTCAAACAAAACAATCCTAAAGATTCTCAAGAAGACTGTAAATGAAGTGGGACGTGATTGGCACGTTCAGCTAAATCCTGCTCTTTGGGCTTACAGGACTAGTATCAGAACACCAACAGGAGCTACACCATATGCTCTTGTCTATGGATCAGAAGCAATACTACCTATTGAGGTAGAAATTCCATCCCTTCGAGTCTCACTAAAGGGACTCATTTCAGATGAAGATTATAGGGTCTCTAGACTTCAGGAATTAGAGCTACTTGATGAACGTCGACAACAAGTTGTCAATCATTTGACAGCCTATCAACAAAGGATGTCTAGGAACTATAATCATAGGGTTAAGCCTAGTGTCTTCCAGATCGGAGACTTGGTCCTACGGGAAAACCCTAGAAATCAAGCAGATAGAGAAAATAAGGGAAAGTTTGAACCTAACTCGATAGGACCTTATGTCATCATATCAGTCTACGGATCAGGAGCATACCGACTGTCTACACCAGAAGGAGACATGTTGGAGGAGCCCATGAACAACATTCATCTCAGGTGATTCTACACTTGAGGATATCTAGTGCACGGTCAATAAAGTTGTCTTGATGAAAACCTGGCAAATAGGCGTCATGATCACAGAAAAGGGAAAAATACAAAAAAATAATAAAAAATAAAAAAAATACAAAATACAAAATACAAAGGAAAATGAAAGAGGACACAATAAAAACAAGTGATGAAAACCTGGCAAACAGGCGTTACTTGTGATTTTCACCAAACTCCTCTATCTACTGGGTACAGTGTTGTTACGATTGTTTCCTTTCATATCATTTCCGTCTATCAGTTGAGATTATCACTATCCATATCATAGTAGGGATACCATGTTTTACCCTAGCTTGGGGGCAACATCCTAGTGTTAATCTAGTACAAGTAGACTTTCAGCTTGCATGGAAGGACAGTCAAACATGACAACATCAGGTGGCAATCCATCAAAATCCAAAAACATCACAAAATCCAAAATCCAAAAACATCACAAAATCCAAAATCCAAAATCCAAAAACATCACAAAATCCAAAATCCAAAAACATCAGCAAATAAATCAAAATCCAAAAACATCACAAAATCCAAAATCCAAAAACATCACAAAATCCAAAATCCAAAAACATCACAAAATCCAAAATCCAAAAACATCAGAAAATCAAAATAGAGTCTACATTAGTCAAAAGTGGAGTCTGTGTCAGTCAAACTACGTGGTCTCTACGTGTATAACGTAGGCAAGACTAATCTTTGATCAGTCCCCGAGACCCCTAGGATAGGTCTTTTAGGTCACATCATTTGATCAAACGTTTGAAAATATCATGCACACATCAGCACACACATCTCAACACTGATGATCTAATCTGAATAATGATTTGAAAATACATTAAGTAGAATTTGAATTGTTGTGGTTTTCATTTTATCATTTGATTATCATTTCTTTGGAACTACTCAATGATGTATTGAACTAGAGAAGTAAGGAAGAAGAATGATACCCTTTCTTTGTTTGTTGTTTGTGAGTTAGTCATTATTATTTTGTGAATTGTTGCGGGAAGTGCTCTACCAAGTATCATGGATGACATTCTGATTCACTTAAGAAAATGATTAATTCTTGTTGTTTACGCAAGAAATGCTCAGGTCCTCATTGGTCTATCTTATACCATGATGCTTGTGTTCGCTTGCAGTATCAAAAATCATGAAAGAAATACTCAAGTCATCATTGGTCTATCTCATATCATTGATGCTTGTATTTGCTTTCAACATTTTAAAATAAAGCTCAGTGATGATACAAAGCAGAATAAAATGATTATTGAAATGACACTTAGATTTGCATTGATAAAATAGACATTTGCATGGTTAACATAGATTACATTCATAATAATACATCTGCAGAGTACTAGTAGCACAAGTTACAATGATTCATTCACAAATGATGTTATCTTTTCTTATTTAAGACTGAGTATACTTGACACATGCAATTTTCATAATCAACATGCATATAGGATCATCTCTTCATCTCATCATAAATTCACAATAAAAAATCTCATATCGTGATATCATATACACGTTATGTTACACCATTCATTTTTACGTTTACATCATCACATTATAGCATTCCATCTCATCTATCATTACATACTCATACATCATTATATTTTATTTACATTTCCATTCATCATCCATTTACATTTCATTTACATTTACATTTACCATCACATTTATCATTCATCATTCATTTCACTTATCATTCATATCTATCATTACGTTTACATCATCACATTATAGCATTCCATCTCATCTATCATTACATACTCATACATCATTATATTTTATTTACATTTCCGTTCATCATCCATTTACATTTCATTTACATTTACATTTACCATCACATTTATCATTCATCATTCATTTCACTTATCATTCATATCTATCATTACGTTTACATCATCACATTATAGCATTCCATCTCATCTATCATTACATACTCATACATCATTATATTTTACTTACATTTCCATTCATCATCCATTTACATTTCATTTACATTTACATTTACCATCACATTTATCATTCATCATTCATTTCACTTATCATTCATATCTATCATTACGTTCACATCATCACATTATTGCATTCCATCTCATCTATCATTACATATCCATACATCATTACATTCACATTTCCATTCATCATCCATTTACATTTCATTTACATTTCCATTCATCATCCATTTACATTTCATTTACATTTTCATTCATCATTACATTTTTACATACCATTTACAATTCATTACATCATTTCATTTATCACTTATCACATATTCATTTATCACTATCATTACATTTCCATACATCATTACATTAACATCACGTTTTATCTATCATACATTACATCTCATTAAGAAAAGAAATACATCATCAGTATCATTTCACATCATCATTACTGCATCCATCACATCAATACATCATAAAATCAATGCATCCATCACATCAATACATCATAAAATCAATGCATCCATCACATAAAACACATAAAATCATGTCATAAATCAATCAAACCGCTGCACATATATATCTCATCAAGTGTAAAGTATACAATGAAGTCTGAAAAGAATGAAAATAACATCATGTCAAAAAAAGGTTGTATCAATCTCTCAATGGGTACACATATAATCTCAAGTAGTACTCCCACCAGAAGGAGCAGGTCTAACACCAGTATCGGTACCACCACCAGACGTCCCAGGATCTCTCGGATCTCTCGGAAGAGGTTGTGTCACACCTCTGCTCACTGTCCTCGATCGAGTCCTCTCTGAGTGCGACTGAGCATAGCTGACTCTCTGCTCTGGGGGGCAAAACTCATGGTAGCGGCTCCGGTAGAACT